>CM046455.1:36719122-36941260 GCA_025506515.1 Flaveria trinervia
CATGATTTCCAGCCTTTCCCTTTCCCACACACTGTAACTTCCCCATCTTGCTTGGATTTCTTCAATCTCCAATCTTCTAATTTCTGAGTCAAGTTTTTTAGTGTCATGACCTTGCCTAAACAGCTGATCAATGATGTTATCTATTGATCGGCTGTGTTGGGCATCAGCCTCCTTCACCATTTTCTCCAACTCCTTCTCCTTCTTTCCACTCTTCCTTTTCTTGTATGTGACATGAAAGTCTTTAGTACCTTCAGTCACTTTCTCCATTTCAGCTTCCTTCTCCTTCTCCTTCTCCTTCTCAGTCTCTACACCCAACTCCTTCTCATTTTCCACCTCTATCTCTTTTTCTTTCTCTTTCCCATCTTCAATCCTCTTACGTTTTGCTTTCACTAACTGAATCTCCTCCTTTTTGGTTGCATTGGTTGCAAGGGTTTGAAAGTCAGAAATCCTTTTGCTCACAACTTCCTCTATCAAGGGTTGGATAACCGAGGGAAGCCTCTCATCAAGGGTTTTAAGCACTATATCAGTGATAATGGTGTGCTGAGAGGTAAGGAATTTTGAAAGATAGCAACTATTTGCTCAGGGGGGTTCTGTCCCTAAGAGATAGTGCCAGAAGTAGAGGCAGGTGGCTGAGTGTATTCGAGTGGCTCTGTTGTAAGAGACCTTCAGAGGAAGGTGCCATCTGTTGGTGTATGGGGCAGATAGACTTAGATCCTGAGACATTTGGCAATCAGCTCGTTGAGTCTGCTTACCTTATTCTCTAGGATGGTATTTTGGGCTAAAATCATAGAAGAAAAGCCCAGGTCATCATCAGTGTTTGCTGAATCACCTGACTCCTGATAGAATCAGGATGTACATGCTCTGAGTGTATTAGTATCAGCACGTGCCCCTTGTTCTTGGTACCGGGGACTTCCTGCCTGAGGACTATGTCTTTCATTGGCAGTTGCCTCGGTGAGGTCTTATGGATTTACCAACTGCATCCTGATCATATGCTGAAGCAAGAGAAGTGACAGCCTCACTAGATGTTCTAATCTCTGTTTCTACACTTGGAGATGAACAGTGTAACCCCTGTGTTGTGGGGTATCAGAAGCTTTTGATCCTCCCCCTCAATTGTTGAGGCTATCCCAGTTTTGATTGGTATCTGGGGAGGGGGTGAGGAATGCAACTGACTCAACACTTTAGCAACGATCAGTGTTGGGCTTTGGGGGGCGGTTGCATGTGGGGATTGGTCCGAAGCATAATGCACCCAGGGTGAATGGTGAGCTTCAATGGTAACCCTCTCAATTGAGATAGGCTCCAGTATTATGGGATCCCCAATTGTGGTTGCAACAGGATCCTGTTGAGAGGATACCTGTGTGGCTTTAGCAGTTTGAGTCATGGACATAACTGGGGGGTTATAACCAGTATGTATTTCCTGTGTTTGTGGTACAGGGGCATCCTCAGGGGACTCATCTCCCTGAGCAGCCTTTTTGGGTTTCTTGTGTTTGGGTTTGGTGGGGACTTTGGATTTGGAGGTGGGGGCTGTGGCTTCCAGCTGCGTGGGTTTTCGCAGCTTGGCAGCCTGTTTGAGTGACTGGTCTGAGTTGTGCCTGGAGTATACCTCAGCAATACAGCCATGGCAGGGACTCCAAGGCACAAGTCCCTTAGCTTTCAGCTGGTTCTCTATAATGGCCATTATGAACCGTGGATATAATATCCATCGGTTAGCAATAGGTTTTAGACCATATCCTTAAGTTCAAGAAATATTATTTTAGAAAAATTTAAGTTTTGTTGCTCAAGGATAGAGAAGAATACTTGCTGCCACCTCGTTGACATTTGATCCCAAGAAGAAGTCTTAGGGGCTAGGCAGACATTCACCATATGAAAAATAGGCGTTCCGCCTCATGGAAATGCTTCTTTAGGATGGTAGAAGCGCTGAGGTTACCCTGGTATCCATGTTGGGCAATGGATAGATCAGTGGTGCCCTTTGAATATCCAGCGGGGAAGGTGGCATCATCCAGTTGTAGGGTTTGGCGAAGGATTGCCGGAGTGATGACCACCTTACGGTAGTTGACGAACGACTGGAGAGACTCATGTCATTCTCCCCAGTGGTAAGGGTGACGTTCATCCAGAACTGATTTAGGGATTCGGCATAAATGGTAGGATTGATAAGGAAGGCCGTTTTGTATGGAGAATGGACCATTAGATCAATGGCAGTATCAAACTTCATCCAGAAGGGTGATTTGGTAAGGTAGGCAACACAGTTGTGTCTTGGTTAAGCTGCATGGTCGCCATGAATGTGAGAGAAGGTTCAGAGTTTTTGAACGTTAGGTTGAGATAATGAAGCTCTGCAGGATTAGGTATTTATAGGGTATGGGTGATAAAACAACTGAAGGGTTGGTGTTAATCATCAGTAGTTTTAAACGACTGATGACATAGTATTAACCTTCAGAGGTTGAAACAACTGAAGTCTTGGTTTTAGGCATCAATAGTTATAAAACTACTGAAAACCATGGTTTTGACTTTAGATGTTGGAAATAACTGAGGACTTGGTGTTAGTCATCAGTAGTTGTGAAACTACTGAAGACATTGGTTTTGTCATCAGTTGTTGTAAATGACTGAAGACTTGGTGTTAGTTATCAGTAGTTGTGAAACTACTGAAGACATTGGTTTTGTCATTAGTTGTCGTAAACGACTGAAGACTTGGTGTTAGTCATCAGTAGTTGTGAAAATACTAAAGACATTGGTTTTGTTTCAGTTGTTTAAGATGAAACAACAGTTGTAAAAGACTGAAGAGAAAATTCCCATCAGTGGTTTTCATCAATTCTTAGCTTTTCAGCAGTTTCATACTGTCCTCAACACTTACTCATCAGTCTTTTTGGCTGTTTTTAGTTGTTTCATAGGACATCAGTACTTATCTGTTTTTACTAACATCAGTAGTTATAACTACCTAAGTAGTTTCTAACAGAATCAGTACTTATTTGTGACATGTTTACTAATGATCATCAGTACTTGTTTACTGAGATCATCAGCAGTTGTGACTTATTGTAGCTGCAGCATACCAAGCCTTAACACTAGGTTTTGGAAAGTTGAACTATCCAAAGGCTTAGTAAAAATGTCTGCAAGCTCATCAGCACTAGGCACAAACTTTGGATCAATCAGACCTTTTTCAAAACAGTCCCTAATAAAATGGTGTCTGATCTCTATATGTTTGGTCCTAGAATGCTGGACATGATTCTTGACAATGCAAAGAGCTGAAGCACTGTCCATTAATAATGGAGTCTTAGTCTCTGTAGTGCCATAATCCAAAAGTTGGTTCTGAAGCCAGAGTACCTCAGATGTACAACTTGCAGCAGCAATGTACTCTGCTTCAGCAGTGGATGTAACAACAGATGTTTGTTTCTTACTCTGCCAAGAAATCAAACAGTTGCCTAGGAATTGACATCCACCAGAAATTGACTTTCTGGTTAACTTACACCCTGCATAGTCACTATCAGAAAAAGCAACTAATTTGCAAGAGTGTCCAGTGGAATACCATAGACCTAGAGATTGTGTACCTTGCAGATATCTAAAGATCCTCTTGACTACAATCAAATGAGACTCTTTAGGAGCAGCCTGAAATCTAGCACAAACAAAGTTACAAACATGATATCTAGTCTAGAAGCTGTTAATACATCAAGGACCCAATCATACATCTGTAAAGTGTTTCATCAACAGCTTTACCTTTCTGATCTGCATTCAGTTGAGTGGTGTGGCACATGGGAGTAGAACAGGGCTTACAATTTTGTAAATCAAACTTATTCAAAAGATATTTTGTAATTTAGACTGATGAATGAAAGTCCCATGAGCCTTTTGTTTGATTTGCAATCCTAGAAAGAACTGTAATTCTCCCATTGCACTCATTTCAAACTTCTTTTGCATTAAATTGGTAAAATCATCAAACAACTAGGGATTAGAGGATGCAAAAATAATATCATCAACATAAATTTGAACAAGTAGCTTATGCTGATCCACCTTCTTAATGAACAAAGTTTTATCTATGGAGCCTCTAATGAAATTATTTTGAAGAAGAAAATTTGATAATGTCTCATACCAGGCTCTAGGAGCTTGTTTCAACCCATAAAGAGCCTTATCAAGCTTGTATACCCAATCAGGATGTTTATTATCCTCAAAACCTGGTGGTTGACACACATAAACCTCTTCTTTTATTTTACCATATAAAAATGCACTTTTAACATCCATTTGAAAAACTTTAAGATTGTGGAATATAGCATAGGCTAAGAACAATCTAATTGCCTCCAATCTGGCTACAGGAGCAACGGTTTCATCATAATCAATACCTTCTTCCTGTGCAAACCCCTGAACAACAGTCTGGCCTTGTTCTTAACAATAAGCCCATTTTCATCTATTTTATTCCTAAACACCCATTTAGTGCCTATTGCACACTTACCTGGGGGTAGAGGAACCAGTTCCCACACTTGATGCTTGTTGAACTGAAGTAGCTCAAGCTGCATGGCTTCAACCCGTCCATTGTCCCTTAAAGCAATGTGATATTTCTTTAACTCTTGCTGACTAATGAAGAGAGCATAGAAGCAGAAATTGGACAATTGACTTCTTGTTGAAACTCCAGCATTGATATCACCAATGATTTGAGACATTGGGTGATTCTTCAGCTCTTGATAATCAATGAGATCTGTGCAAGTGTTTGTAGGACCTTTAGCAGCAACAGATGGTGATGTAGACTCTTGAAACCAAGAATGAGATGGCAAATCAAAAGATGTTGAGGAATCAAAGATCTCATCAGCATTTGTTATGGATGGAACTGCTGAAGCTACAGGAACATCAAGTTTAGTGGACTCAAGCAGTTGATCACCAAACTTAAATAGGTGAGTATTGATATTATTATCATTATCAATACCACCAGGTGGAGAACTGTTGACAGGAGCAACAGCTGAAGCCTGATAAGGAACATATTGCAGTATGTCTAAATCAAATAACTCCACAGGGTTTTGTGGAATCTTGTCCTTTGGAGATTCATTAAACTTCACATGCAGACTCTCTTCAACTATCTTTGATCTGCAGTTGAAGACTCTGTATGCCTTGCAAGTGGATGAATAACCAACAAAATACCCTGCATCCACCTTAGGATCAAATTTGTGGAGTTGATCCTTTGTGTTGAGAATGAAACAAGGACACCCAAAGGCTTTGAAAAATGAAATTAGAGGAGCCAAATGATGTAGAACCTCATATGGAGTCTTCATCAACCTCTAATTTACTAAGGCTCTATTCTGCACATAGCAAGCTGTGTTAACAGCTTCAGCCCAAAAGGTCAGTGGCAAACCAGAGTCAGCCAACATGGACCTTGCAACTTCAATTAGGATCCTGTTCTTTCTCTCTACTACTCCATTTTGTTCTGGAGTCCTTAGGATGCTAAACTGCCTCTTGATTCCCTTTGAGAGATAAAACTCATCAAGTGTATGGTTTCTGAATTTTTTTTATTATCACTTCTGATACACTTGACAGACAGGGAATACTGCTTCTCAACATACAACACAAAGTTTATAATCGTCTGAGCAGACTCATCCTTTGAATGCAAGAAGAAAGTCCATACAAATCTGGAGTAATCATCCATAATTACCAGATAGTATTTCTTCTTTGCCATACTCATTACTCTCACAAGACCAAAGATATCCATATGTAATAATTACAAGCAGGCAATGGACTTAGGTTTTTCAATAGGAGGGAATGAGACTTTGTGATGTTTTCCTTTCAAACAAGCAATGCAGTTGTCTTCACATCTGAACTCCTTCATAGTCAATCCCCTTACTAAACCTTGATGTATGAGCTGATTTAAGTTTTTAAGATTCACATGACCCGGCCTTCTATGCCATAGAATAGATTCTTGAGGAGAAGCCTTGGAAAATAGGCAAAGATGGCCTTTGAGATCTATTTTCTTGGAAAGATCTAAGGCATACACTCTTCCTGTCCTGTTGGCCCTTAGGAGAGTGTGATCATCCAACACCTTATCAATCAAACTCAGAACTTTGGATGACAGAATCCTGTAGTTCTGACTGGGGAAAAGAGCAACATGGCCTTTATCACACATTTGACTGACACTCAAGAGATTGTACTTGAGATTCTCCACATGGTTAACATCATCAAACCTTATTTCCCCATTGGAGACAAAGCCTTTGCCAATGATGTAACCCTTAGCATCATTGCCAAAAGAAACAAACCCCTTCTTTCCTTGAGAGTAATCATGAAGAAGAGAGATGTTCCCTATCATATGCATAGATCCTTCATTGTCTACATACCAGATGCTACTGTGGCATGCTGAAGAACCCTGCAATCATAATAAATTTGTTCTTTTTGAGACCCAAACCTTTTTGGTTTTGGGTCTGTTCACATCAAGAAGAAGAAGAAGAAGAACCATAATAAATTTGTAAACTAACAGATTTGCTATGAAGAACAGCTTGAGGGGATGGAGATGGTGATGAAGAAGAATCCTTTGGCATGGATTTTCTTCTCTGTGGTTTCAGCATAGGAGCATCTATTGGTTGCCTCTCCCCAATAGATGTTGAACCATCATAACAAGTTGTGTCTGATTCTGTGATAAAGCTTCAGCTTATCAGACACATTAGTGCTTGAGATTGATGGATTCCTGTGTTGTACCATCTCCCTTTGAGCAACCTCAGCTGTTGCCTGATTAACCCCTTCCTTTTTGAAATTCTTTTTGGATTTTGGGGTTACAGGTTTTGATGTTGCTGATACAAACTTGGTTTCAAACTCAGTTTTCATTTTATCCATTTTCTTTTTAATGTTCTCATTGTGTTTGAGTTTGGAGCCCTTTTTATACGAGCAATCATGAGTAAGATGATTGAATAAGCCACATATTTCACATGGTTTTTTCTTCATCTTAAGTTGATCATCTACTGAAGAGATGAAACTACTGAAGACTTATTCTTTAGCAGTTTGCGACCAGTACTAGTAGTTTTCTTCCTTGCAGTACATGCTTTCTTAATATCTTCTTCAGTAGTTTTTCCACCCTTTCTACTGGTAGTTTTCTTCCCTTTAGTACATGCAGTAGTTTGGGTTTGTTCTCCAGGTGTTATGACTTGCTCTTTAGTACTTTCAGTACTTTGTGAAATACCACCTGGAGTGATTAACCTTTTGATCATGTGAGTGTCAGCATTTGAACCATCAACATCAGCTGATAGGTTTTGGGAGGAATTAATGCTGACTCCAACCTCTGATGAAAAGGATTGGTTATTGCTTTCTCCATCAGATTCTACCTCTGCTCTGGGAGTAAAATCTGTAGGAGGAGCAGTGTGATTATAACCAATGCCAAACTTCACATTGGAAGCAGACTGCTTACTGAGAAGCATTTCAAAACCCTTGCAGGAATGTACCCATCGATCACACTCTACCTGGGTAGCTGCAAGTGTTTCTTTGAGGTCTCTGTACTTCTCTAGAAGTACGTCTTCCCTAGCCTTATTATCAGTGATTTGGCATTTAAGTTTGTAAATCTCATCATTCTTATCATTAAGCACAGACTCAAATTCAGCTTTTCTTTTGGATATTATTTGTTCTAGCTCAATGTTCTTGTTAATTAAAGCTACATTTGATTCTCTAATAGATGCAAATACAGCTATGCATGTTTCAGAACATAGCTTGGCTTTGGCCTCAGAGGATACCTGTGATACCGGTGTGGAGGCATTAGAGGATGAGGTATCAATAGACTCCAGGGCCATAAGAGCAAGGTTTCCAAAAGTATTGTCACCACCATGTTGACCAGCACCAGAAAACAGTTGTTCATGACCAGACATATCATCTGGTAAACTGCTCCAGTCAACAACTCTTGGGGTGAAAAAGCTGTGTTGTTGAGGTTGAGATTGTTGATGAGATTAGGAAGATTGGGGCTTAGGAAGAGTAGGTGGTTGTTGAGTAAGGGGTACTTGAACTTGACTGGTTTGTGGCATGTAATAGCAGGGATATGGATATGGCATTGAACCCTGAGGAACAAAATATGCAGGAGATAGAGGTTGTGATTGATGACCATAACTAGCAGGATGTTGCCCTCTGTTTTGTTGAATATTACTTGTTAAAGTCACAAAGGGTGCAGAGGAGTTAGATCCAGATGATCTACACTCTCTTGCAAAATGCCCGAGCCTGTGGCATTTGTGACACATCAACTTACTCTTGTCAAAACCAACTTTGTTTTGCCAGATAGTCCAGGGAATTTCCTACCAGTTCTCTTGTAGAACTTCTGAGATCTGATATTAATCAAGGCCATTTGGCTCAGAATATCCATCTCTTCTAATTCATCATCAGCTATACCTTTCAAGTCATCCATAATGAAGCTCAAATTGCCACTATTACAGCCTGACTGACTATCAACACTCATAAATGCATGATCAGAACTATTTGAAGAGAAATCTATATGCACATGATAATTACTTTCTGATGCAGCATATTCTGACTCATGACCGACCAAGGCAGTGTTCCCTGGTACAAAGTCTTCAGTGAGCTTTCCTCATGATGCCAATTTCCTTTTCTGCTCTATCTCTCTTTCAAATGTAAGCAGTTTCCTATGAATTTGGGTGAGAGATAGGCTATCCAGATTTGCATTAGAGCGTAGGACAATTGTATATGTGTCCCATCTCTCAGGCAGTGATCTGAGGAATCTGTGGTTCATCTGGCTATTAGTGTATTCATGTTTGACCATTTTCAGCTCAGAGATCAAACATGAAAAACGCTCAAACTGTTGAGTCAGAGTCTCACCCTTCCTATGAGCAAATGTCTCATATTGTTGGGCAAGTATTTCCTTATTGTTTGCTAAGACCTCATCAGTACCCCCAAATTGTTCTTTCAGTGCCTTCCAGAGGTCATGAGCAATTTCATGATGCATAAGCCCAGAATAGATTTCATTAGGCAGTACCATGGCTAGAATTCCATGAGCTTTAGCATCAATCTCAAACAGTTTTCGATCCTCATTAGAGTATTGTTCCTTCTTCTTTGGAACCATTTGGTTGGTTTCCGGATTGTTCACCATAGGCTTATGTGGACCATGTACCACAGATGTCCAACAACTTGAACCGTTAACAGACAGGTGATGGAGCATTCTTCGTTGCCATATGTTATACTCAGTCCTAACCAGCATCGGAGGCTTGGTTGAGGAACCAGTATTGTGAGGGTCATTAGAAGGAGTAGTCATATTCAGAATTCAGACAAATTCAAGGTAAACAAAGTAAATCTAGCTCAAAACCACTTAGAACCTCAAACAAAATGGCCAGAAGCAACATAAACTCAATCTCTATAACCGATTCTTGCAAATTTGCTAATTCGATCAAACGTAGATAGCAAAAGAACAATTTCAAGGATTAATTGTTAAATCGATCAATGATTAACAAGCTCTGATACCATTTGTTAGGATCTCAACATCTAGTTTGATCATTAGATTGGATTTGCAGCGGAATGAGCCCACAATTAACAAATTTAAACAAGAACACATGAAATTTATCGATGAAACAGTGTTTGTATTCATTCAATACACACGACGGCTGGCTTCACGCACCTCGTTACAATTAGGTCATCTTTCCTTTTATAAGGGAAGCTGACGTCAGCTGACGTCACTTGACAGTGACATCTAACTGTTATTTAACTACTGAAAGTTAACACAACTACTGAAGATGTCAAACAGCTGATATCTTGTTACAAAAATACCAAGTGTTAACTGTCACTACAACTACTCAAAAGAAACTACTGAAACAACAACGACTGAAGAACATGCTCTTCAGTCGTTTTACAAGTAATGAAATAGAATAGAAAACTACTGAAAGGAAACCATCACAACAACTGAAGAATGCTTCTTCAGCTATTGTGACAAACTCTGAAGGCTTCAGTACCTGGACTTCTTGAAGTTCACTTGTTGTCATCAGCTGATGTCTTCAGTCTTTGTACTTCAGCTGTTGATCTTCAGTACTTTAGTCTTCTGCTGTTGAAGTCTTCAGTACTTTAGTCTTCAGCTGTTGATCTTCATACTTTGGTCTTCAGCTGTTGAGTCTTCAGTTCTTTAGTCTTCAGCTGTTGATCTTCAGACTTTGGTCTTCAGCTGTTGAAGTCTTCAACACTTTAGTCTTCAGCTGTTGATCTTCAGACTTTGTCAAACAGCTGATCAAGTCTTCAGCAGTTGTTGTGATGTCTTGTGGGACTTAAAGGTTTTTCTGATCTGGCTCATTGGTTCTTTTGGTCCAATAGTTTCTTTATTAGAAAATTTGTATTAGGATATAAATTTTGTAAAAGAGATGCACAAGATGGAAGCACAAAAGGAAGACACAAGAGAAGGACTTGAAGCATTTGGATGCAACTTCAAGTGGGGGTCTTTGTAGATCTCATCTTTTGTGTTTTGTTCAACCCTTAGGAAAGACCAAATAACAACACTTGTGATGGCAAACAAGTGTTGTCAACATAGTGGCTATGGTTATGCACATGTGGTTGTTTTATATATGCTTGTTTGATTATTCAATTTATGTTGATTGTTTGATATGTGGATATGCTTAACAATCTAAATAAATTATCATAACAAGCTGAATTTTTTGGTTCCTATATTGGATTCTTTATGCCCAAGACACATAGAACATTGATGTGGTTAGTACGTTATGATCCAAGTCGGGTCATACCCAATAACAAGCTTAGCAAACACCAATTAATATTTAGTTGATGATATGATGATGCAATTAAATAATTACACCAATTTAGAAAATGAGCTTTCTAAATAAGTTGCATATCAGATTGAACAACTTATAGGGATATTTTGTTCATGGATATTATTTGTAATGTTGTTTAATTTAGTTAAATAACATCAAATAATAAAAGTTTGTATGAGTTATATATTTAAAAGTTTAATTATATAACTATTAAAACAACTAGTTTATTATAATTTTGGAGATTGGTTTTGGGGGGAAACCCCACTCTTGTTCAACTTTCAGGCGCCCACTTATGGTGGGGGTCTTTGTGGTTTTCAAGCTACCATACTCCATGAACAATATACACACTCCAACTCTCTCTCTCTCTCATATATTCAAAAGACCAAGAAGAACAAACTTCCTTCCTTTTCTTGAAGATAATCAAGGCTGGAAATCAGTTTTCCAGCAGCTGAATCAAGGCTTAAAATCGGTTCTCCAGCAACTTAATCAAGGCTGGAAATCGGTTTCCAGCAGCCTTATTGGTCGTTTTGGGTGTAAAAATCCTAGCATGATAGGTGCTTGCTTGATGCTTGTGGGTATGGATGCTTGAGGACACCTCTCCTTGGTGTTTTGGTCATTCAAGAACCTCACCTTCTTCATCAAAATTTGTTTTTCAGCAGGTTAAAAAGGTAGTTTGTATGTCCTATTTGGTTGTTATTTGTTGTTGGTAGCTAGTTCAACACATATAAATGATCCTATGTTCTTGGGTTTGTTGTTGTTATGATATGAACCTTAATTTCAGATTACAAATGAAAATACTAAGGTTTTATTCCGCTGCGTTTTGATAGTTTAAATGGTTAAACTAGTTTGACTAAGGTCCAACAAACCCAACATCCTAATGATTAAGTGACTAATAAAAGGATTAATGATTTCAAAATAAAAGAGGTTTTATTAAAAGAGAACCATAGGGTACGATGTATTTGAAAGCATGCGAATACAAGGTACATAGAGTTTTCATAACTAGAGTTAATGGAAAGAAGTTGAACACCATCCTTTTATACGACATTCGAATCACTTGAGAACTACTTGTGGGATAAAGGTCACCTAACCACTTTTAGGGAACTTGTGTCTTTGAGGTGGGTTTAACATATTTGTGGGATAAAGGTCACCTAACCACTTGTATGATTATAAATCCGCAACCTTTCAAAGTTATATCTAACATGCTTGTGATTAAACCTTGAAAGAAAGATATCAAGTGGTTGATTATGTTTTTTGTTTGGACAAAAGACCCTAAATTCTTGCTTTATGTTGGCTGAAAATTTAGGGTCATATGGGGGTTTATTTGGTTCTTGAATGTTGTATATGATGATTCATATTGGTGCATAACCTAGCCTGACCTTGTGTTGATTTGGTTTTGTATGGATGTTTGTTTTCGTTGATTTCATTCATAATGGGTTGTAATATTATCCTTTTGTGTTTTTTATTTGGATGTAATTTATTTATTCATTCAATGGCAATGTAATAGATAGATTAAGTGTGTTTTCTTTTATTAGGAAATTTGTATTAGGATATAAATTTTGTAAAAGAAGATGCACAAGATGGAAGCACAAAAGGAAGACACAAGAGAAGGACTTGAAGCATTTGGATGCAAGTTCAAGTGGGGGTCTTTGGAGATCTCATCTTTGTGTTGTGTTCAACCCTTAGGAAAGACCAAATGACAACACTTGTGATGGCAAACAAGTGTTGTCAACATAGTGGCTGTGGTTATGCACATGTGGTTGTTTGATATATGCTTGTTTGATTATTCATTTTATGTTGATTGTTTGATATATGGATATGCTTAACAATCTAAATAAATTTTCATAACAAGCTGAACTTTTTGGTTCCAATCATTAAGTGACTAATAAAAGGTTATTAAAAGGATTAATGATTTCAAAATAAAAGAGGTTTTATTAAAAGAGAACCACATGGTGCCATGTATTTGAAAGCATGTGAATACAATGTACATAGAGTTTTCATAACTAGAATTAATGGAAACTTAAATCCCATTGGAAACAAGTTAAACATCATTCTTTTACACGACACTCGAATCACTTGAGAACTACTTGTGGATAAAGGTCACCTAACCACTTTTAGGGAACTTGTGTGTTTGAGGTGGGCTGAACGTACTTGTGGGATAAAGGTCACCTAACCACTTGTATGTGTAAACTCACACGTGTGTGTAAGTAGGACGACTTGAATTGGAAACCATGTGCATAGGGTCACCGAAGCATGGCGTACAATGGTGTTGATGGGATTTTACATTCTGACTAAAAATAAGATGTTTAACCGATCCCATAAAGCTAGAAGTTGTAATAGGTTGCAATTGTCAAATGTTGACTACCTTGTTAATTTAAATAATGAGATAAGGTCACCTAACCATCATTTAAATGTAACGTTGGATTCTAGATTTTAATTATTAATTGTCCATGAGACGTGTAAAGGGTTTTAATAATTAAAATGCAGTTTTTCAGAAATACTAAAATGAACTTTGTAATTTTGTAGAAATGGCCGCAAACAATAATGCTACCACCCCGACCGTCCTACCCTATCACTGAGAACCATCTTTGAAAGGGATCGTCTTAACCATAATAACTTTATGGACTGGTATTGAAACTTGAGAATTGTTCTCAAGCAAGAGAAAAGGGCCTATGTCCTTGACGATCCTATTCCTGACCAACCTGACCCTGAGGATGTTGAGGCCTATGACGATTGGCTTCAATACACTGAGGATTCCATGTAGGTTTCCTTCCTCATGTTGGGAATTATGATTCCAGAACTCCAAAAGGAGTTGGAGCATCTTGGGTCATATGACATAATTACCCAGTTGAAGGAAATGTTCCTTCAACAAGCTAGGGTAGAGCACTTCGAAACGGTTCGAGCGCTTCATGCGTGTCATATGGAAGAAACCCAATCGGTATCATCTTATGTACTTAAGATGAAAAGCCACGTTGATCGCTTCGAAAGGCTTAATTGTCCCGTCTCAAAAGAGCTAGCCACGGATTTGATCCTTAATGGCCTAACTAAAAGGTTTGAGACGTTCATAATGAATTACAATATGAACGGATAGGACAAGAGCATTGGTGAGCTTCACGCAATGCTTAAAACAGCCGGGGTAGGGATGGGTAGAAAGGTTTTACCTGTTCTCTCAATCAATGAGGAAGGCAATATGAAAATGCCATTCCCTAATCCCAAGGCAAATGTTGTGAAAGGAAAGGGGTACATCAAACGAAAGGGGAACGGAGAGGCTAAAGCGGAACCTCCAAAACCTAAGCTTAAGAAGCCTAAGGTAATGGGGAACGATCCATGCTTTGAGTGTGGAGAGATAGGACATTGGAAAAGGAATTGTCCAACCTATCTCAAAGAGTTGAGAAACAAGAAGGATGTTGGGCAAACCTCAGGTACAACTTTCATAATTCACATTGGTTGAAATGTTATTTCTTCAAACACATGGGTATTGGATACCGAATGTGGAATTCACATATGCAATTTGTTGCAGGGGTTCAAAAGAAATAAGCACTTCAAGAAGGGAGACACAAGTCTCTACATGGGCAACAAATCAAAAGTTGATGTCGAAGCCCGAAGAGAAAACTTTCAAATGGTTTGGAAGTTATTCTTAAGAATATTTTGTATGCTCCTAGTTTGACTAGGAACATAATTTTGATTTCCCTTTTAGAACAATGTGGTTATGAATTAAAGTTTGTTAACGATGATATTTATGTTTGTATGGATTTCAAGGCTATGCCTTTTAATGGAATCTTTGAATTGGTTCATAATGATTCATCCTATAATAGCTCATTATACCACACAAGCACCAAGAAACTTAAAATGGGTTTAAGTGATTCTTATCTTTGACATTGTCGTCTTGGTCACATAAACAAGAATCAGATTCAAACACCTCAAAAGAATGGTCTTTTGAAAAAAACAAATGAAAATGTTTCAATCGACAAGTGTTAATCTTGTTTACAAGGTAAGATGACCAAGTCACCCTTTAGTGGTACTAACGAGAGGGTAAAAGACTTATTGGGAATCACATATTCAGATGTATGTGGCCCTTTTTAAGACAATACTAGAATGGCGTAAGAAACATCATTACCTTTACCGACGATTATGGTTGCTATGGTTGTGTGTACATGATGACACACAAACATGAAGCTTTTGAAATGTTCAAAATCTTCAAGAATGAAGTAGAAAATCAACTCAGTAAAACCATCAAAGTTCTTCGTTCAGATAGAGGAGGTGAATACCTCAGTAATGCTTTTTAGTACCATCTAAGAAGTTGTGGGATCGCCTCACAACTTACTCCATCTGCAACACCACAACATAATGGTGTGTCTGAAAGGAGAAATCGAACCCTATTGGATATGGTTCAAATCTATGATGGCTATAAGCTCACTACCTCTATCATTTTGGGGTTTTGCAATGCTCTCCGAGGCTCGTATTTTGAAAATGGCCCTGACCAAGATAGTTGATTCACTAAGTGTATATTTTTTGGATATCCCAAAGACTGTATAGGATACTACTTCTTTGATCCAACAAAGCAAGAGTAATTATTGCTCAAAAGGCTGAGTTCTTGGAAACTAAGTTCCTTATGGAAGGAATAACGTATAGGATAGTGGAATTTGATGAGGATCAAAATCCACAAGCCGATACACATTTGGTTGACACTAGCAATCAACAAGAGGTTGTTGATGAAGATCAAGAGGTTGATCAATACACAAAAAACGTTCATAGATCTGGTAGAGTTAGCATTCCACCTGAAAGATATGGATTTTTCATGAATGGATGCTATATGGTTGAATCCAATGAGCCAACTACATACCATGAAGCAATGTCCAATTCGGATTGTGATAAATGACTGGAAGCCATAAACGTTGAGATGCAACCTATGTATGACAATCAAGTTTAGGAATTGGTTGACCCTTCACTTGACTCCAAACTAGTTTGATGCAAGTGGGTTTCAAGAAGAAAATGGATATACATGGAAACTTGGATACATACAAAGCAAGACTTGTAGCAAAAAGGTTTCACTCGAAATCAAGGGGTTGATTATGATGAAATTTTCTCGCCTGTGGCAATGCTAAAGTCAATTAGGATATTTTTGCCATCGCTGCATATTATGACTATGAGTTTTGGCAAATGGATGACAAAACCGTTTTTCTTAATAGACATATCGAAGAGACTGTCCATATGGTTCAGCTTGATGGTTTTGTCGGTCCACAACATCCTAAAAGTATGCAAGTTAAAGAGGTCAATCTATGGATTGAATCAAGCATCGAGAAGTTGGAATCAACGTTTTGATGAAGGGATCAAGAAATTTGGTCTCATCAAGAACGTTGACGAGGCTTGTGTATATACGAAGGCTAGTGGGAGCATAATAACATTCTTAGCATTGTATGTTGATGACATACAACTTTTGGAAATGATATTCCAACCATGGAAGGTGTTAAAACCTAGTTTGGAAGTTTTTTTCCCTAAAAATCTCGGTGAAGCCGCCTATATTTTGGGAACACAGATCTATAGGGATAGATCGAGGCGGTTGATAGGTTTAAACCAAGGTGCATATATTGATAAAGTCTTGAAAGGGTTCAAGATTGAAAACTATGAGAAAGGTATGGTACCTATTCAAAGAGGGACAATATTGAGTACATCTCAATGTCCAAGCTCAAAGGATGAGCAAGATCGAATAAAGGACATCCCATATGCATCTGCTATAGGATCCATCATGTATGAGATGATATGCACTAGAACGGACGTGTCATGCACGTTAATCATGACGAGAGAATATCAGTTGAATCCAGGTAATAGCCATTGGATGGTTATTAAAAGTATATTGAAATATCATAGGAGGACTAAGGAAATGTTTCTAATATATGGATCTGATGAAGAACTTGTTGTAAAGGGTTACACGGATGCGAGTTTCCAAACCGTTCGAGATGATTCTCGATCACAATCGGGGTATGTCTTCATTATAAATGGAGTAGCATTGTCCACTACAAAATCCGAATACATAGCCGCATCATTAGCAGCTCAGGAAGCTGCATGGATAAAGAAATTTATGGTCTACCTAGGGTGGTCTCTACCATTCAAGACCCCTAGAAATCATTTTGTGACAATGAGGGTAGGATTGCATAAATCAAGGTACCCTGTCCTCTTCAAAAGGCTAGGAACATTGAGAGGAAATTCAACTACATAAGGGATGAAGTTGAAAAGGGAATATATGTATTCGTAAAGTTCACACCGATCAATACATTGCGGATCCACTCACGAAGCTCCTTGAAAGGGCAAAACATGAAAGTCATACTTATGCCTTAGCACTTCGATATTCTAGTGTCTGGAATTGATTTATTTAGTATTAAAAGTTTGAAACAATGTAATATTTAACTCTTTATATACTTGTGATATTTTGAGTTATATTTATTTTAGCATGTATACATCCATGAATATGTTTATTATTCTAAATGTCCGTAGTCGGTCATGTTTGTGGGAACAAATATGAACGTAAGACTATTATGAACATGGATTGGTGGATATTCATATGGAATGAATATAGAGCAATTGGTTGCTGCCAAGGTTCATAGATATTTGTGGGATACAAATGTTGGACTAACCCGCATCATAATTTTACTACATGGAATCTTCTAGATTGATCATAAGTAAATTTGAGTAAAGGCGAATATCATTTGGTATCCTGTGACTTGAGATACATATTGGGTTTTGATATTCACCAAATGTTATACTTTGAGCTAGTTCTTCACTGCTCTGAAATAATGGGCAGTACATAAGGCTATGTTCAGGTGAGACACGAGATGATTGTGAAAAACGTATGTAGTCTAGATGGAATTTGTTCCTCTTATTCGTTGCGAGCGAGATGTCTAAGGCCTGATTAAGTTAAATCAACAAGGAATGATCATTCTATGTCCTTGGATTTAACATGACATCTGAAACAAAAGGATAAACGATTGATTCACCTAAAACATTTCAAGTTGGATACTTGAAGGGGATGATGTTATTGAATGGCTTTAAGTCATGCGTATTAAGGGTAATAAACCGTTGTTAGGCGGTATTTACTGCTTGCATCAATCTTCTATGAATCTTGTGCAATCGGGAGATTGTTGGATTCTTTATGCCCAAGACACATAGAACATTGATGTGGTTAGTACGTTATGATCCAAGTCGGGTCATACCCAATAACAAGCTTAGCAAACACCAATTAATATTTAATTGATGATATGATCATGCAATTAAATAATTACACCAATTTAGAAAATGGGTTTTTTAAATAAATGTATGTGAGAAAAAACAACTTATATGGATATTTTGTTCATGGATATTATTTATAATTTATTTAAGTTGGTTAAATAAAATTAAATAATAATAGTGTGTTTAAGTTATATGATTAAGAGGTTAATTATATAACTAATAATGTAACTTGTTCCCAATTATGTGGGTGTTTAAAATGGGGAGAAACCCATTTTAAACAAGAATTTCGGCCGTCCTTATGGGGTTGGTCTTGGTCTTTTGTTGCCTTGAAAAAAGTACACCCACTTGAACAAGTTACACTGTTGGTCCATGTGATCGATGAACAGTACAATTGATAGGATAATTTGATCAATATCAAACACACAATCCAAATAACAACAATTGAGAAGTGAATATGATGAATCAAGACATAATTGGTACTCAAATGAACAAACTCACTCAATAACAACAAGCACAATTGTATTTCAATGAAGTAACTGCTTAGAAATGGTAGCTTGCAACAGAATTCCACGATTAGGGTTTTGCAAGCTTACCGTACAAAGTGAAATGACAATAATATATATAGCAGTCATAGATTCGCTGACAGTTTCGCTACCAGCGAAACTGTCATGCCGAAACTATAGTTTCGCCCGGCAGAACACAAGTTCGCCGGGTAAACCAAAACATCAAACTGTGAGCGAATGTATAGATTCGCTCACAGTTTCGCTGGACTGCCAAAACTGCTAATTACAAACAAAATACAAAATGAAACTAACAAAAGTCGTATTACAATGTAAAGTAAACATCTATACTAAAGTGAGTCCAACCTAACATGATCTTCAATACTCCCCCTAGGTTGGACCTCACTATCTTCACTTCTCTTGATTTGACTCGTCGGCTCCGGTTTCCTCTGCTGCTGTTGGTCTATCTTCATCACCTCCCGTAGCAACATCTTTAGAAGCTTCAGCCACTGATCCTCCAAGGTTAGTTCCTGCATCACCAGCTTCCTCAGAATGACCACTAGCTCTAGCAAACTGCCTGGTCATGTCTTGAACATCCATGGCAAAGTCATCTTGTGCTCTCACCTTTTCAGCCAAACTCTTTACCTCCACCCGTACTCCTCTTATTTTGTTTGCCACATTCATAAACAAGCTTGCCTCTTTTCGTGTTTCCTCTCCTGCCCCAGCCTTAATATGATTTTCACAAAGAGTCAAGAGATCTTCATCACTGAGGCTGAATAATTCCATCGGGTCAAACACCCTAAACTCTTTTCCGTGTTTGGCTCTAATCACCGCCTTGCCAGTGTTATTATCATAAAACCACTTTTCAAAGTCCTATAAACGTTGGGGAAGAGGATCAGCCAATCTAATCCTGTTTACAGTCTTTGGTGGTTTGACTCTCAAAACAATCCTCCCTTTGCCAATCTCCCAGTCTTTATCGTTCTTTTATCTTTTTCGTTCAACCTTCATGTATCCAAATGACTCAAAATTATCATTAAGTCCATTTTTAATTTCCTTCTCAAGAAATACTGCCTTTTCACTTAAATGAGCATAATCAAAGGCAAAGTGGCCAACCGTCTCAGATCCCATTTGGGCAAGGTCTTAAAAGCCTTCCTCTTGAGCATGTAGCTGATATTACCTCCTCTTCTTTTAATCATAAACATCTTTAAACTAGGATTATAACACCAACTTATTATCTTCTTGTCTGCCTCTTTCCTGCTTAAACCTTCCATATTTTGAAACAAAGGAATAAGTTCTTCAGCCTCCTTCTCCTTCACCAACCAGTCACTCTTATCCATCTCAAACACATCAGCTTCATCATCTCCCTTCTTAGCAACATACACCAGTGGTCTCTCATCTACTTCATAAAACTCTGGTTCAGAATCATAATCAACCAATTGCTCATCCTCCTCTTCTTCATCAATCAAACCTTTTCCTTTATCATACATTCCCTCAGTGGTAGCAGTAACAACCACTTCTTCACCCACACTATCCTTATCAAAATCAAACTGTAGGTTAACAAACCCTGCTTCAATAATATCATCATCCTCATTTCTTCCACCATCTTCTCTTGGGATCTCTTGTTCCCCTGCTTCAGTATTAGCTGCTCCAGAAGTGCCCTCTCCTACCTTGGATGAAGTACCCACATTCAAGAATGAGTACTTAGATATATCAGTCATATCATCTAACTCAATTGAGTTAGTTGACTAGGTAGGCCAGCAGCAGCTTTCATCTGAGAAATTTCTTCAAACAATCTCTTAATCAAATTATTCTGGTCAACCAACATCTTTTTCATTCCTTCAATTACCTCATCCTTCTGTTTTTCCCTAATCTCCTGATTCGTCAGTTTAGTCTTTATCATACTCAACTCATTGGCCAATGCAGTATTTAGACGACGAATAACATCCTCATCAAGACCAGCACTAGCCTCTTTCCCTGCTGTGAAACCCTCGTGTCGATGTTTTGATCTCCGTTCAGGCTCAACAAAGTCAGTTTTCTTTTTAGATCTCCGTTCTTTCTCCACCCTTATCTCCTCAGCTTGTGCATCTATATCTTTTCCAAAATCATAATCTTTCTCTTTTGCATGTCTCTTTCTCTTCTTAGCTGCATCAGCTTGTTGCACCCTTGTTTCCTCAGTCCTTTTGTTTTCAGACTCATCGACCCGTCTGATATATTTCCAGTGTTCTGGAGGGTACATATTTTCCCAGAGATGGGTGATTTTACCACTAAAATCATGGCGGATAGCACAGCAATCAGCAAATATCCGAGGGTTCATCTGCACTAATCTCTTGACTTCACCATGTTAGGAACATCAGAATAAGATCATCAATAATCATCTGAATAAAGCGAGGATATAACAACCATTTATCCTTCTTCACAGCCATCACATTCTCTGCCATACACGCAAAGATCAGTCTAGCAATGTTTGCTTTCTCCCCTTTACAACATATCACCATAGCTTTGGCCCAGTCAAGATTAAGTCCATCGGATCCACTCTTACGGTGATCTAAGCACATAATAAAAACATGAGCTATATATCTCCATTCCTTAGATAAAAAGACTTTTTAATCTCCTTCCTCGAACCAAAAGCTGGTCCCTCATACCCCATTTGTCTGAAAGCTTGGAATACTTCAGACTCCGTCATATCCACTTCATCACCAGTATCATCTTCTAGTCTAAGAATCCTCGACACGCTCTCAGCAGTAATAGTTATATCATGATCAATCACTCTAGCTCTGATTCTTTACACATCTCCTCCAGTGTTGTATTCTGCTGATCTCCAAAAATCTCTAATATTAAGATCATAGATAGTGGGTGAGTGAGAGATAGCATATGCAATGGGTGATCTCTGAAGCCATCTAATGCAGTCACGAAATCCGGCCGCCTTTGGAAGAGTATCGTCTAATATGGCAGTGATGTTATTCCTCTCATCAAACTTGAGATTCGCCATGATAACCTGAGAAGAACAACAAATAATTTGAATAAGAAATACTGAAAATAAGAAAATAAAACAAAAACAAAAGAAACAATCAATTTCGGCAAGCGAAACAATAGTTTCGCTCACTAAGACATGATAGTTTCGCTGAATCAAAGACAATTTCGACAAGGAAAACAAACAGTTTCGACAAGCGAAACTATAATTTCGCTCATTGAAACTTGTTATTTTCGCAGAACAAAAATAGTTTCGACAAGATTAGAATGAATTAAAGTAGTTTCGCAATTAGTTTCACCAAATATTAATTTAGTTTCGCTATTACAAATTATTTTCGTTGACATAAGAAAATACAAGCGAAACTGTGTAAATTAAAGATCAGTCATTGTGAAATTAGAGAAGATATGGCGAAACTGTTAAGTTTGCTCGGACAGCATAACTTTACAGTTTCGCAGAAAAAATGTGAACTTTCGTTCAATTTCGCAGAGAAATTAGTAGTTTCGCTGAACGAACAGCGAAACCACCGAAGAGACACATCTAGATAACTTAAGAATAGACTATTTAATCTAGATTAGAAAGTGAATCAGTGTTCGAAACTCACATACGAAGTGAATCTCACGAAAAATCAGTCCAAATCATAAACACAAGTCAAAATCGCCTTAAAAGTTACGGATAAACCCTAAAAGTGAAACTGAGCGATTGTGCGAAATTATGAGAGAAAATTCACAAACATGACTTATATAGCAAATAGTTTCGTAGATAGCGAAACTATAAATTCGTCTGGCGAGTTTATAGTTTCGCCCAGTGAAACTGTAATTTCGCTAGGAGGTAACTGATTAACAACTTATTAGCCAACCTAGCGAAATTGCAGTTTCGCTTTGCGAAATTATTAGCGAAAGAATACTTTCGCACCTTTTATTTTATTATTATTATTATTATTATTATTATTATTTTATTATTTTATTATTATTTTTAAATTATAATACTTAAAGGAAGCACATCTAATAATGAGATCTAAAATAATCAGAAATCACATTCTCTAAATATTTTAGAACATAAAGATAATCAAAAAATCATCTACCAGTCATGAGATCATACTGAATACAAGATCCAATCACAATCTGCACAGAAACAACTGAAATTAGAACAAATCAATAACGATTGCTGATATAATTGTCCACTTAAACTCATGCCTTATCCTTTTTCGAACAACAGCTTATGATTCATTTAAGGTTCGATTAGATGCTTTAAAATGCAAGACCCCACAATCATTTGGTAAAAAACCCTCACCCAACCTCAGGATTTCTTGAATTATGAATCAATCTTCAAAGAACAAGGTTTGTGAATTAGTGTGCAAATGATTATCAACAGAATATTTCATTCTGAGAGAAATTCATCGATAAGATGATTTGACATAATTATATCAAAATTGTGAGAGCTCCAGATCTATACTCACGTATAACAGAGGAGATAACCATTTGAACATGTGCTGATGAGAGCTCCAGGTCAGTACTATCGTACAGCAGAGGAGATCATCACTCCAGGTCAGTACTCACGTACAGCAGAGGAGATAAGCACAGACACAAGACATCTTGACACTAAATATACCAGCAGAGGATGATGACAAAACAAAGCAAAATGAACGAAAGATTCATTCTCAATCCAATTTTGTGAGGACTCAGTTTTTGTGCAATCCAAAACGATTGAGTAAATCCAGACATTCTTAAGCATAAAGTTTAATTTAATCAAAATGTTGCTGTCTACTTCATTTGTTAGGTAGAGTCTATCAAGCATATCCTTAAAGAATCTGATCCATTTCCTTTTTTTAATGTGAAACAGAATCTAGTAACAGTTACTATCATTTCTCATAGAAGTACTGTCATGTAAATAAAATTTTTTAGAGAATATACAATCATTTCTAATCATGTTAAATTCCAATCTCAGAATAATGATATTACTCCCCCAAATTTTTATTATTATCAATGAATTTTCATTTTAATAATTTAATTTTTTTTATATGTTTGTTATAAAATTTTATTTTATTATTTTTTATTATTTTTTTAATAAAGAAATAGAAAATGAAAATTTTTAAAAAGATATTAACCCAAGTATAGAAATCAATTCATAAAAACGAGGTTTATCAAATGTTTTTGTGAAAAGATCAGCTTTTTAATTTTTTGTATCGATGGGTATAATATTAATGAAACCCTTCTCTTGAGCATCACGAATAGCATGGATTCGTGTTTCAATATGCTTTGTGCGGGAATGATGAATGGGGTTTTTAGCAATTCCAATGGCAGCCTCATTGTCACAGAATAAAGGTGTATGAAGGAAATTAATGCCATAATCAATCATTTGATGTTGGATCCAGAGAACATGAGAGCAGCAGCTGGAGGCAGCAATATATTCAGCTTCCCCTGTAGAAAGAGAAACAGTAGTTGGTTTCTTGCTCTGCCAGGATACCAGACAATTTCCCAAATATTGACAACCTCCACACACAGATTTTCTGTTTAACCTGCAACCATTGGAATCACTATTAGAGTAAGCATGTAAATCAAAATTTCCAGCAAATGCCACATATCCTCCATGTATAATCCGATAATTGGTCAACAAATCCTTTAATCCCGTCATATGCTTGGAACATCCGCTATCAACATGCCACAGACTGTGTACAATCATTGAAGAGAATCCCTAAAATGAATTAACAAATCATTTAGCCAGGAGCAATAGGGACCCAAGATTGAACAACTTTTGTTTTTAAAGAAGCAGATTTTTTACAAAAGAATTATTAACCAATTTTGTCAATTTATTCCGAAAACAATTCCTATTAGAGGATCTTTGAATCAAAGGGCAATTTTTGATAAGATGATCCTCTTCAGCACACCTGAAACAATGATGTTTGAATCTAGGTCGATGATGTGATGAGGTAAAAATAGGATCAATAATAATCTCCTCATCACATTCAGACAAACTAGAATCAACATCACTGAATGTCTCATACATCTCATGATGTTTTTGTTTATTTGAATCAGAGTTCTTCTTGTCAAAATCAAAACGTGATTCTTCTGACAAATCAGTAAAACTCGTACCATTGGTACCAGTGTCAGATAAAGACGAACTATATTTTTCTGATGATGTCATATTTAATGGTATGAAAGATGGAATAGGTTGAGAAAAGAACTTTTCGAAAGAATTAATTTTAAGTTGCTCAGTTGTTTTAGGAGAAACATCAGATTCATTGCATTCATTACCAGAACAAAAATCATCACTATCATGATTTGAAGTGCAAGATGATATAGAACTATCAAGAGAACATGAAACATTCAAGTCTGTTACATTTGAACTAGAAACAAACACTGAATTTAAACTAGACTTATTATCTAAAACAGACTGCTGATTGTCAGGTGTACTAGAACTAGTGCATCCAAGCCCACTAGTTGGTCCATAGTCGTAGTCTTCACGAATGTACTTAGAGTTATTCCCGACTAAACCTGCAGACATACTGTCAGTATGTGATTTGATTAACTCATTAGAAGGATGAGGAACAGGCATAGGAGAATAACAGTATGTACTAGGAGGAGGATAAACCTGTACATTTTCATAACCCAAACCTGTTTTAATTCTTGCTCCCCGTTGAGATTTACAAAGATCATCATGTTTCATTCCAGAAATAGTCCATTTATCTTACTTTGACTGAAGTTTGCTTGCTTCAAATTCAGCAAGAGCAACCCGTTCAGTCAAAGTATTAACCTCTACATTTCTTTCCAAAACAATTCTTTTTAAATGATTAGTTTCTTTTAAAGCCTCATTTAATTTCACAAAATATTTTGATTCATTCATTTTAAGTTCATCATTAATTCGTTTTAAATCCTTTTCATTATCAATTAACAAACGATTGGCCTTATAAATCCCAAAAAGTCTAATTTTGCAAGCAGATGAGCACATATCCTGTATTACCTCATAAGGAAGTCCCATTACCATCCTTTTGGCAGCTAAAGCTTTATCGCACATGCATGCTGGAGTACTTGATTTCCTTTCCTCAACAGTAGCGGCCGCATCATCCTTCTCTTTTCCTTTCGCAGCTTTTGAATTCCTTTCTTCATCTGAACCTGTAATTTCCTCTTTCTCCTCTCCATCTGCCTTCTCTTCTTTCTCCTTTACTGAAGATTCATTTTCTCCTTTGAATTCCTTGAACATCACAAATCCATCTTTATCAACTTCCATCTCATCACTTTCCACAACCTCAGCAACTAACGCGTGATTTATTTTAGATCTTGTTTCTTCCACCTCCACACTCCAGTCAAAGTTTGAGATCAAAGCTGACTCCTTTTTTGAATTTCGTTCTTCCTTTTCTTTCTCTGCTGTCAATCTTGGTACTCCAGTGTTACTAGGATCTGTGACAATTGGTAATGGACATTCACGTTTAAAATGTCCCAATTGTTTATAGTTAAAGCACCTCAATTTTGACTTATCAAATCCTAGTTTTGAGGTAGATGATTGACCACCAAAGTTCTTTCTTCCTGTTCTTTCCATGAATCTCCTGGCTCTTAGAGTTAACATCGCCATTTGCCATTGAATGTCAGTTTCTTCTAAATCATCAGGATCAACCTGATACATATCCTCCATAGTCATTCCTTTACCTTTCAATTCACCAGAAACAAGAGCTTCATAGCTCTGAACAAACATTCCAAAAAGAGCCATTGTTTCGGATGAAATTGAAGTTTCAGCATTCACCTTAGAATTTCCCAATTCTTTTCCAACATGATTACTACCACTCGAGAAATTACTTGTAGTGCTCCCTCATTGAATTGGATTTTGAATGTGAGAGTTTGCAGTGGATGACAACAAAGCAGCATTTTAAGAAAAACCAGATGTGGGCATCATAGTCTGCTTAAATTCTCTTCTTTACATATCCAACTGAAAAGATTTCAACTTGTTAATGATATCCATCAGCTTATAATCTGTAAAACCTCTTTCTTGTTTGAGCATCCTCACTTGAAGACTCCACTGTGGTGGAAGAGAATCGAGAAGCCTGTTAACTTGTTCACTGTTGGAGAGTCTTTCATCATACTTCTTTAGAGTGCTTGAGACGGTTAAGAAACAATTTGTCAGATCTATCAAACTTTCATTCTTGTATCCTACAAACGAATTGAACTCCTTTTCAACTTGAATACTCTTGTCTTTCACCAGATCTGCATTCCCATCATAGAATTCACAGAGAGCATCATAAAGAGATTTAGCATTTTTAAGCTCTGCAAAACGATTGTAGATATCTGGAGCCAAGCAGAGAGTTAGAGCACCAAAAGCTTTTTGATCATGATCAATCAGTTTCAGATCTCTTTCAGTATAAGAAGATGGGTCTTTGTTCTGAGAAACGACATCACCAACCGTAACCGTAGGTATATGAGGACCTGAAGTAATCGATTCCCATTGATTATGATCTGTGTAGAAAAAGAAAGCTTTGAGACATCTCTTCCAATCTTCAAAATTATCTCCATTAATGAGTCTTGGAGGTCTATTAGGAGCAACACTTTCAAGATCCGCAAGTGTAAGAGTAGTTAATTTCGACATGATAGTTTCGGCAGAAAAATTGATAATTTCGCTGACAAATTCGCTAACAAATTCGCTGAAAGAGGTGACTTGGCTAACAGTTTCGCTGAAACAATACTATCGAAGATACTTTCGCAAAACAGACACTTTCGCTTGCATTTTCGGCAGCACTTTCACTTGAACAGAGACAACAATTGCTTAGTTTCGCTGCTAAATTCGCAGGAAACAAGCTTGAACTTTCGTTCAAAAATAGATTCGGCAGCAATTTTGCTTGATGATTGGTCAAAAACACTAATGAACTTTCGTTCAAGGGAATACTTTCGCTGAAACTCTAGAAAACAACTTCTGCTCCAAAATAACTCATAATTTCGCTGAATGAAGATGACAGTTTCGCTGTAAGAACAGTAATTTCGCTGGTCGATCTCAAAACCCTTTTTCACCTCAAAATCAATCTGAAATCATCCAAATCTCAATGAATTTGAGATCTGATGATTGTAGAATCTTCCTCAATCAAGAACAAGCATAATTCAATCAATTTCCATGCCAAAAACAGCTGATAATCCAATGAAAATTGATTGAAACTAGATATTGACCAAAACCACAAAAACTCAACAAATCAAGAGCACTAAGGCTCTGATACCATATTGTTGGTCCATGTGATCGATGAAGAGTACAATTGATAGGATAATTTGATCAATATCAAACACACAATCCAATAACAACAATTGAGAAGTGAATATGATGAATCAAGACATAATTGGTACTTAAATGCACAAACTCACTCAATAACAACAAGCACAATTGTATTTCAATGAAGTAACTGCTTAGAAATGGTTGCTTGCAACAGAATTCCACGATTAGGGTTTTGCAAGCTTACCGTACAAAGTGAAATGACAATAGTATATATAGCAGTCATAGATTCGCTGACAGTTTCGCTTGTAGCGAAACTGTCATGCCCAAACTATAGTTTCGCCCGGCAGAACACAAGTTCGCCGGGTAAACCAAAACAGCAAACTGTGAGCGAATGTATAGATTCGCTCACAGTTTCGCTGGACTGCCAAACTGCTAATTACAAACAAAATACAAAATGAAACTAACAAAAGTCCTATTACAATGTAAAGCAAACATCTATACTAAAGTGAGTCCAACCTAACATGATCTTCATACTGTCTCCCATATTTTTCCTCTCCCTCTCATACATGCAATTCTTATCTTATCTCTCATCTTAGAAGAAACACAAGGCTGCAAAAAGGGTTTTTCTGCAGCCTCTTCTTGCGATTTTGGTGCTCAAATCCTAGCAACAAGGTGTTTGCTTGATGCTTGTGGGTATGGATGCTTGAGAACACCTTTCCTTGGTGTTTTGGCCATTCAAGAACCTCATATTATTCATTGAAAATCGTTTTTATGCAGCTCTACAAACGGTAGTTTGTATGTTTTGTTTTGGTTGTTTACCTTTCTGATAGCTAGTTCATACACTATAAATGATCCTTTTGTTCTTGGGTTTGTTGTTTTTATGATATGAGCCTTAATTTTCAGATTACAAATGAACATACTAAGGTTTTATTGCGCTGCATTTTCATAGTTTAAATGGTTAAACTACTTTGATATGGTCCAACAAACCCCAACAATATTAACTTTGACTTAGTTGTTCGCTGTTATGAAACATGGTAGTACATAAGTCTGAGTTGAGGTATGACATAAGGTAATTGTGAGAGACGTATGTAGTCAAGATGGGATTTGTCCCTCTTATTCGTTGAGAGTAAAATGTCTAAGGCCTGATAAAGTTAAATCAATAGAGAATGATCACTCTGTGTCTCTAGGATTTAACATGACATGTGCAACAAAAGGATAGATGATTGATCACCTAAAACATTTCAAGTATGGCACTTAAAGGGGATGATGGTATTGAATGGCACTTAGTCATACGTATTAAGGGTAGTAAACCGTTGTTAGGCGATATTTAGTGTTTGCATGAATCTTCTATGAATCTTGTGCCAGTGGAAGATTATGGATCTTGTATGCCCAAGACACATACAATATTGATGTGGTTAGTATGTTATGATCCAAGTCGGGTCATACCCAATAACAAGCTATACAAACACCAATAAATGTTTATTTGTTGATGAGATCATACAAATAAATGTTGACACCAATTTAGAAAATGAGTTTCTAAAACATTGCTTTGTGATAGAACAACATTATATGGATAGTTTGTTCATGAGAAATTATTTGTTTCATTATTTAAGTTGGTTAAATAATAACAAATAAAAGTGTGTTAATGATATAAAATTAAAATAGGTTTAATTTTATAAATTAAGGGTTGAAAGAGTGCAATTTTATAAAAGTTTCAAAATGGGGGGAACCCATTTTTGAACCCACATTTCGGCCACCCCATGTGCCACATGAGGGGTCCTTTAGTCTTGGATACTACAAGACTTATACCATACTTACACTCTTAAATCATTTATCACACTCTCTCTCACACACACAAGCAAAAGAATCTCCCAAAAAAGGCTGAAATTCGGATTAAGAAGCTGAAAAAGGGGCTGAAATTTTCATTTTTTTGAGTACGTAAGGAAGAGGTTTCTTTTGTGTTGAATCCTAACATGAATTTGTTTGAAGAGCTTGTGGGTATCACAACTTGAGGCTCTCTCTGTTGGGGGCTGGAAATTCAACAACATCTTCATCTTCATCTTATACATCTAAAACATTTGTACAAGAACGGTTGTATCTATGAACTCCCTATGGTTGTTTTATGGTTTGATAGCACACTATTTCACATATATTATTGATCCTTATTCTTGGGTTTTGTTTATGCTTTAAGATGCTAAAATTTTCATATTGGTAATCATATCTTTAAACCATATATCCGTAGCATTTTTCATGTTTAAATGGTTTAACTAGCTTTGGTTCACATGTTATAAAACCCAACAAGCCTTACTTGTCTTGGGCTCAGTAAAAGAAGTAGAACATAATGCAACAGTAATAGATCCTATGGTTGTGCTTTAAGGATCTTGAGATATTGTTAGTGGAGAACTTTTAGTCACTTGGTCTTTCTTGGACTTCCACACCACCTTTGGAAGTTTGGACTTGACCTTCAACACTTCGGAAGCTTTTGATACATCGGATGTTTTGATGACTAGACATTCGGAAGATTCTGCACACACTACAGTAGACTTTAGTGCTTCGGAAGTATTCCTTTCTTCCGAGACCAAATGTTCCTCCGAAGGAAATTTTCCACCCGCCTTCTTCATTTTAGAGCTTCCGAAGGAAACAAATTTTCCTTTCGAAGCTAAAATCTTTTTAGAACTCTTGGAAGTCTCCTGGTCATATGAAGAGTACCTCTTGGATTGTTTGGACAATCCTTAGCAAGATGAGAAGTACTTTCACACATGAAACATTCCATTTTCTTCTTCGCAAGAGCTTTCTGCTGAGAACAAGACTTATCTTGATCACATCCCTTCTCCACCTTCATCATTGCAGATGCTGAGACAGTCCTTTTTGCGGTGACAACTGTTCTTGTAGTTAGAATGTCCAGGTTGTGTAGAAGTGGTACACAATAAATCAGCCTTCTTCTTGGTGCTGATATGACTTGAACATGAACCAGAACTCTTAGCAGAAGAGTTTACATTGGTGTCTTCAGTCTTCACCACTTCAAATTCTACAGAGATAAAAAATTGTTTCTGCTTAGAATCAAAAGTGGGCTTGATTTCTTGAGCCTTCCTAGCTTTTCTTTTGCTCTTTCTGATCAAGTTCTTCCTTATAGAGTTGGTCATCACAGTCTTCTTCTTCTCCTCAAAAGGATAGTGACCCTTCTTAGAATCCTCTTCTTCACTCTTCTCAGAGAGATTCTTCACTATCACTTCTTCATCCTCTTCACTCAAAGGGTCTATGAGACGAAGCTCATCTTCATAACTTCCACACCTATGTGATCTTACAGACAAGATTGTGTGTGGAGGAGCTAGCTCATTTGATCCCAGTCCCTACTTTTTTCGCTAACACACCTTGTTCTGTAGGGATGAGGATATCATGTTCTTGAACATCTCTTCTTTAAGAACACATTTTTCTGCCCTACCTTTGTGGATCATAAGCTTGGCCTGGCACTTAGTCAGCTTAGTTATGAGATTCTTGATCTGAGTCCTATAATTTGTATGCTCATGTTTTAAAACTGAATTTTTTTCTCTAAGTCCTCTATCTTTAGTTTATAATCACTTTCAGACTTTCTAAAATCTGCTTTTAAAATGTTTAAGGACTTAAGATCAGATCTCATTTCTAAGTTGTAGGACCTGTCTCTGTTTACTTTAGCAATGCATTCAGGTGTACAGAGACGTTCCAATACCTTGGCTTCATCATGATCTGCCATCAGTGCTTGGTTTGGAGAAGCATCTTCCACTTGAAAGCTCAAGTCAAAGCCTTCTTCTTCAACAGCAACTACAGCTTGGTGCTTTGGCTTGTCATTCTTGGTAACTTTATCAGTGTAGTTTGGTCTGGACTATGCTTGACCAGCACTTGTTCTTGGTGCCTTACACTCCCTGGCAAAGTGAAACATCAGGTTATAGTTTTAACACTTGACTTTGCTTTTGTCCGTTCCAAAAATTCCACTAGTTGCACAGCTGGGAAACTTTCTTCCTGTCCATTTGTAGAACTTCTTGGCTCTTTGAGTGAGAAGAACCATCTGCTGGACTATCTCCATATACTTCAGATCATCTGGATGGATACAGTCCAGGTCTTCAAGGGTGAAAAGAAAGCTGCCACAACTTTCATTAGAGGACACAAAGGCTTGAGAAAACTCGTCTCTTGGAATGGGCTTCCTTGCGTGTTTTTCTCCATTGGTGTCTCAGGGAAGGTTATGAAAGGGTCCTTTGGTGAGTTGTCAGGGTATCATATGAGATGATGTGAAGGTTCTATGCTATCCCTTTCAACCACATGAAGGGCTGAACCTATTTGATAGTTGGAGTTTCCATATGAAGCTTGCATGTTCATCTCCATCTGGTAGCCATTGAGAATCCCATACAACTCTGTTAGAGTGAGAATTTTCAGATTCTCAGTTCTCTTGATAACCACATAGTAGTGTGTCCATTGCCTAGGAAGTGACGACATGAACTTCCTTAAAATGTCTCTGTTTTCAAGAGCAACTCCTCCATCCACTAGGGTATCCACAATCTCAACATACCTGAAGTATTGTTTAGTCATGGTTTCACCAGCTTTGAAGGTGAAATTTTCAAACTACTGCTTCAGGGGATCCTTCTTGTTCTCCTTAGCTTCAGAGGAACCCTCATACATTAGTTTCAATGCATCGCACAGCTGCTTAGCTATTTTTCATTTATTGAAACCTCTATACACAGAGTTTGGAAGAGCAGTCGGAAGGGCTGTCATGGCCTTTTGGTCAATCTCTACTATATTTCTATCTTGATCTAAGTAATTAGCCAAAGCCTTGGGGATCATACCACCACTAGTAGTATAAGAGGTGCTTGGTATGTGTTGCACCCTGAAAGGATCATACATGCCAACTTAATGGGTGAATTGATGATTTCTCAGCTGGAATCCCACAAGTCCAAGATGAAATGCGGATGAAGATCTGCCAAGAAAATAACAAGTGTTATCTTCCGCATTAGTTAATGCAGAAGACAAAACTCTCATGCGGACAAGTGTTTACTCTTCCGCATTTACAAATGCGGAAGACATAATACTAATGTTGAAGAACAAGTTACTCTTCCACATTGACTAACGCGGAAGAACAAAAGAAGATGTGGAAGAACAAAAGAAGATGCGGACAAGACTTTGCTCATCCGCATTGACAAATGCGGATGACCAACAAAATGCGCACAAGTATTTGTTCATCCGCATTAACAAATGCGGATGACCAACTTACTAATGCTGGTGATCAATTAGAAATGCTGATCAAGATTAACTCATCCGCATTTGTCAATGCGGATGAACAAGCAGAGATGCGGATCAAGACTTAGACTAGTTTCTGATGTAATAGGCCAGGGGTAGTTTAGTCATTTTGTAAAGGCAACTTCTCTGCCTATAAATAGGATAGTTAACCTCGTACTGAGGTGACGACTGATAGAGATAGAATTTTTGTTGTAATTATTCTCTGTAACTTATCAACTTTCATATATCAATACAAACAACATTTATGAGTAATTTTCTTTTATTGAATGTTCTTTGATTGTTTGTTTCCGCCACTCAATCACTGACTTGATTATCATATTTGATTCTCAGTAAGAATATCACTCTTACTCAAACCCAGTCAATCTTTTTGCTGAATCAATATTTCAGATTCATTGAGCTTGGATCTTAGGATTCATCATGTTCAGATCTAGATATCAAAATTAAGATGAGTAGACGTGTGTGAATGATAGAACAAAGTGAATCGATAATAATAATGTTATGATTTCATTGATGTTGATAAACAAGTTACAATGAGAATCATAGATGGCTGGTGAAATCAAACCTACCCAAAGGAGAGGATTTCTCCTTTGATGGTGATTTACACCATGAGAAAAACACGCAAAAAGCCACACTTGCATAAATGCACTAGTGGGTCTATTGATACTAATATACAACATGACGTAATTTTGACTTTCTAATTGTCTAGATGTTGACTTTGTCATGTTGAATTGTCTTGTTTTGTTGTAATCAACTTGGTCACTAAACTTGTACAATGAGATCTTCAGTTGGATGTAATTATGATTTGGTAAGCTTCAATTTATTCCCTTGTTGAATCCTAACAGTATGTAAGGTCCATTTTCAATAGAATCCCACATTCTTGAGTCTAGAGTCCTAATGAAACCTTTCATTCTTTGACACCAGGTGTCAAAGTCATCAAGAGTGATCAGTGGAGACTTTATCATGGTTCTAGTTTCCATATCAGATTTGGAAATGGTTGCCATTTGATAAGTTAAGTATTTGTGTGTGTGAGGGATCTTAAGATGGTGAGATCTTATATCAAGAGCCTGGAATGCTCTAATACCAAATGCAAGACCATTGAAGGGTATGCAAATACAACACAACAACACAAAGAGTAGAGTTGATAAAGAACACTCAACTTAATCAGATCAAGCATGTCTTCAAATGTCTTCAGAAGAAATCTATCCTCAAGTGTAAGCTTTGGAAGACTTTGTCTTTGAAGCTTCGGAAGACTTCATCTTTGGCTTCGGAAGATATTGGTCTTGGCTTCGGAAGATACTAGTCTTGGCTTCGGAAGATACTGGTCTTGGCTTTGGAAGATTTCACACTTAGAATATTTCTGATGCAGGTGTGATACTTCTGAATCATTCCACTTCAATATACTTGTACATGCATGCAGGAGAGACTTTGAGTGTTTGGATTGCATCAGCCTTTTACATTTATTCCTTACAAACTCCCCCAAGGCTGATGCTACCAAAACACTTGAAGACTTCATATATTGACAGTCCTCATCCAGATAATGAACATCCCTTTCTTTATTAGATGATCAGGATCACTCAGACTCTCAAAATATCTTCTCATATCAAAGAGCTCATGTAGAGGCAGAGTAATCATATCTTCCCATGTATAAAAATTTCCAGTACCCTAATCACTCATGACATGCCATCTTTCCGGATTTGTAGTGTATGTCCAGGACAAGATGGGTCTTCGTGATGTTAGATGAACTATTTGAATTAGAGTTGATGCAACATCCTCTAGATGTTCTGACTCATCCTGAGGTTTGGAGATGGATGCTTCTTTCTTCTTCTTAATTGATTTTGGTTGGAAGCCATCCTTTTTCTCATTTTTGAACCTTTTAACTGAGAAGACTAGCCTACAACACCTGATTGATCTTCTTTGTCTTTCTCAGTTGGGTTTTCCTCTCTCACAAGATCAGATTGAGAGTAGATAGAACCCTGCTGTGGTTCAAAAATAGAAGTTTGCTGAGTTTCAGTAGGAGATTCAAGTTGTTTTATCTCAAATGGTTCAACCTTAATCTCAACTTGCTGATGGACCTGACTTGGTGGGGAGTGTAAGTCAAGAAGTTCACCTCTTTGAATCTTCTGCTTGATCACTCTAATTTGCTCATCCATAGTGGACAGAGACATAGGACCAAGTCTCCTTCCGGAAAATCCATACAGCTTCAAGAAGCTCATCATCCTCTGCCTCTCAGCAGACTTCTTCATACTCTTTTGGATGATGGCTCTTGACTTTGCAACCTCTTCCCTTAACTTCCTTCTGGTAATCTTTTTCTCTTTGACTATCCGAAGTTCAAGTTGTTTGAGGTATTCAAACTCAATATAGTCAAAGGGTAACAGAAGAAGTGCAGCAGCCTCAAAGAGGCATATGGCATTCAGGTAGTTGATCATGTTGATACTATATTTTTCTTTGTCTACCTAAGGTTTTTGTGTCACCACATCCTCTTGCCTAGGACTTTCTTGAACTGGGGAGAAAGAAGGCACATGCTTGTATAATCTTTTCTTTCTTCTTTCTTCTTTGATGTGAAGAAGTAGCTTTGCATCTTCTGCCTCCTTCCTCTCCTATGAAAATTCCTTATCGGCCAGTTGATTTAGTTCATTTAAGGGGGGAGAAATAATATTGTCTATGTCATAGTTCATGGTCTATAGATAGTTGATCCTGGTTGCCCTCAACTCATCATTTTGAGTGTTTGGTCTAGGAGTAGCGTTGATAGCAGAGTCCATGAATATTGCAGACCTAGTAGAGGAACCTTCTCCCTTTACCCTCCCTTTCCTCTCTCTCTCTCCTCCTCCTCAATCTCCTCAAATGTCAATTTTCTTTTCCCTTTGTCACTCATAAGCCTTTGTGACTCAGGGTGGAGAGAGCTTTGGCCTTCATTGCTTGATGTAGCTTCTGAGCTCTAGCCAGAGAGAGGTTAAGATGCACCTTCACTAGCAGGTGTCTCAAAAGAGGTATGAATCACTACAGCAGTTGATGATAAGACAGGACTCTTAGGTTCTACCACTAGGCCTTCAGTCAAGGTTTCCCCTATGAAGCTAATCTTAGGGTCTGCCTCAACATCTAGTTGACCGATGGCATTTCCTGATTGCCTTAGTCTCCTTCTAAAGCTTAACTTTGCAGTGATCCTGTCTTGGATTCATTGAGCTAATTTGTCAGCTTGTCGTGATTGGCTTTGGTTGACAAGTGGCATGTTGACTAGATCTAGACTTTCATAGAAGTTCAAGGTCTAAAAATTAAAGACCTTGTTAGGATTCAACAATGGAATAAACTGAAGCTTACCAAATCATAATCACATCCGACTGAAGATCTCATTGTACAAGTTCAGAGACCAAGTTGATTACAACAAAACAAGACAATTCAACATGACAAAGTCAACATCAAGACAATTAGATAGTCAAAATTAGGTGATGTTGTAATATTGGTATAAATAGACCCACTAGTGCATTTATGCAAGTGTGGCTTTTTGTGTGTGTTTCTCATGGTGTAAATCACCATCAAAGGAGAAATCCTCTCCTTTGGGTGGGTTTGATTTCACCAGCCATCTATGATTCTCATTGTAACTTGTTTATCAACATCAATGAAATCATAACATTATTACTATTCATCTCTTTGTTCTATGATTCGCACACGTCCACTCATCTTAATTTTGATTTCTAGATCTGAACATGATGAATCCTAAGATCCAAGCTCAATGAATCTGAAATATTGATTTAGCAAAATGGTATCAGAGCTGTTGGTTGCTGGATTTATCTAGTTTTCAGATCTGATTTCATCTTTAATGATGTCAAGAACCATAAAAGAAAGAAGAAGAAAACACCACTGTAACTTGGAAACATTGTTAAGCTTGAAGTAGATATGGGATGGAGTTTATTGATTCATAAAGATGGTCTTTCAACAATCTCCATATGGGAACCAATTTCTCTGAAAAAGTTACCAATGGAAGCCATCTATAACATGAGCAAAATGAAAATTCATGTGCTGAGTAGAGACAGGATGCCCAAAGCAACTGATTTTGTAAACATGATCAAGGCCATTCTGGATCCCACCAAAGCAGCATTCATACTACCTTCTGAAGACCCAGCTGAATCTTCACAACATCAATCACCTCCTAAACATTGAGGAAAACTAGGCTGTATAATCCTTAGGGGGAGTATTGTTGCACCCTGAAAGGATCATACATGCCAACTCAATGGGTGAATTGATGATTGCTTAGCTTGAATCCCACAAGTCCAAGATGCAATGGGGATGAAGAAATACAAGAAAACAAATAACAAGTATTATCTAATGCAGAAGACACAAATCTGATGCGGACAAGTCTTTACTCTTCCGCATTAACTAATGCGGAAGACACAACACTTAGGCTGAACAAGTTACTCTTCCGCATTGACTAATGCAGAAGAATAAAAGAAGATGCGGACAAGACTTTGATCCTCCGCATTGACAACTGCAGATGACTAACCAAATGCGCACAAGTATTTGTTCACCCACATTGCGTCTTGGACTTGTGGGATTCCAGCTAAACAATCATCAATTCACCCATTGAGTTGGCATGTATGATCCTTTCAGGGTGCAATAGACCTCTTGCTGTCCTTGAAGTCTAAGATGATGTGGGATCTTTTGTTGTTGTCATACCTCCACCCAATAATTTGATTTGAAGTTGGAGGAGATGACATTGCCCTTGGTATTCCTTCCTCAAACAGACTCTGAATGTAGGAGTCTATGGAGTTGATGTCAATATGAACTTGAGTAAGTTGCTGAGTATGCACAATAGCAAAAGAAGATGGTGTGTCATCAATGTCCATACTCCCAAAACAACTCCCAGGTTCTGTGGCTGTACTGACTTTCTCCCCCTTTTTGGAAGCATCACCCTCTTGCATAGCTGAGCTAGGAGTTTGGTCAATCATACTCATAGGTTCTTATGTTCCTAGATGAGTTCCGCATAAAGGTCTCCCAGCTAGTTGTTCATTGAGATAAGTAATCTCAAGTTACTGATCATTGACCTTGTTATGCAAAGTAGTCACTTGAATTTCAAGATGACTGACCTTGGACACTAAATAGGTACTTGTTTGTGTAAGTTTTTGCACCTTTAGTCTCAAATTCCCCTCATATTCATCAAAAGAATTATTGGGGGATGAGAGAATTAGAGAAAAGCCCTTACTCTTACCACCAGCCTCAGGCTCTTGGCTACTGGATTTCCTCTAATCACTTACAGTCTTAGTTGAGATGTCAATGGGCTGAGTTGCCATAGTTGAGGTCTTAATGATGTAATCACTTGCAAAAGTAAGAGCCTCTTCCATATGGATATCCTGAACAGAGGCAGGACTATCCACCTTAGTAATGGCTGACTGATGTGGGCTGGACAGAGGAGACTAAGGAGCACGCGTCTCTCTTTGAGAAGTGGGAAAGAAGAGAGAGTCATGGTACTCACTAAAACCTAAGTCCTCATCAGTATAGAAGTCAAGGTTAGGAATGGGTTGGTTCAAGTCCAAAGGCTGGGGTGGTAACTGTCCCCTGAAAGTTGATCACTTGAGTGTTAAGACTCAGAGTGAAGGCATAGGGTATTTGGGCTTATGAGCTCATCAGGCTGAGCATGAGGAACCTCAGCACTAATCCTTGAGGTAATGGGAGTGGTTTGCTCCTTAGGAGAAGTGGGAGCTCTAGTGTCCACTTCTTCCTGGGTGGGTGAATGTATAGGGGCCTGCAAAGACTGAATAGTCTGAGTAGGGGTTCGTTTGTGTTTTCTTTGATAGGTGAGGGTTATTTGTGGCTGTTGAGGTGGTTGGGGTGTAGAAGGTGTGGGTTCAACACTAGCTGGTGCTGCTAGGTTGTCACCTTGAGCAGTGAGCTCTAACATTTTTGGGACAATGGTTGTTTCTACTCTAGAGAAGCCAATAGTGGGTTTCTCAATATTTTAAAGATGTCGGGCTTCATCTGTCCTAATTTAAGAATATTACCTGTTTCCGTTAACTGTGAGCCTAGTTCACAATTAAGAATGTATTGAACATATCTAGGATAGTATTCTAAGAAGTCCAAGTTTGCAAGCAAATTTGTATAAACAAACTGAGAGTACCAAAACTGGACTCCCTCAACCATCCAATGGACAATAAAGGAGAGATCTTCAGGAATCTGGTCCCATCCACCATACTTGTTTGATAAGTTATGAATAACCACATGGTGCAGGAATTTTTCTATTTGGATGAGACCTTCCCTTTCTTGAAGGTCTTAACAGAGAAGTCTCCTTCATATCCCATCTACGCAAAGGAGTGGTTAACAACTTCCTTGGGGAAGAACACCTCACCTTCTTCATCATCCAGCTGCAAATGAGTGTTGATCATAGCCAGAGTGATAAAGACTGTTCTCCCCTGCACTATGGTAAAGAGTGTCTTCTCCCCATCCATAATGACCTCTTCGCAGGTTTACCAAAATTTGAGCAGATGATCCTCATAGAGAGTAGGATCAATGATAAGGGAGGTGAAGTAGTTGGATAGAGCTAAAAAATGGCAAATGTCGGAGAAATGTGGATCTTTTTCACAGTGTAATAGAGCGACTTGATTGTGTTGTCTGTGTAATTGCATGGAGAAGTCCGGGTCATTTCCTGTGATTAAGGGTGGCCATTTTGAGAAAGCTTAAGGATGAAGAAAGAATAATGAAAGTACTTTCAAACAGAAATGTGGGGTTTAGGTTGGAGGAAAGATGAAGATGACAGAAAGAGGGGGAAACCGTTGGGTTTATATGTGAAAGGGGTTTAAGACAAAGTTAATGAAAGAGGATAAACTTTGAAATCCATATATCGGTCCCACCTCTGAAAAAGTAGTTTGAGTTTTGCTCAATAAGTAGTTTTCTTCGAAAATAAAAGCTTCCGAAGTTAAATTGGTTTTCGGAAGTTTTAATGAAAAAGCTTCCGAAGCCAACATGACTTTGGAAGAATTTCCTAAGAATTTTGAGAATTTTAGCTTCGGAAGAAAATTAAGGCTTTGAAAGTTTTGTTTAGGAGAACAAATCTTCCAAGAGTTAATTTGCTTCAGAAGAAAGTTGTCCTTGAAAAACTTACAAGTGCCTAAGAAGGATTTTAAGCTTTAGAAGATATTTCAGAAATTTCTTCCAAAGGTAAATTACTTAGGTAGCTATTGTTTAAAGGCAAAAGTTTCTTGCAAAGATAACAGCATATCTTCTAAGGATCAAAAATTTCAATTTTTTTTAAGGAAAGTCTTCAAAACGTTTTCATCCGAAGAAAACAAGAGCTTATGAAGGTGATAAAGTAGACAACTTAGGACACCCAGATTCAAAGAAATAATAAGAATTAGTTTTAAGAAAAACCTACTCAAAGTTTATCATCCCAATAGCTGTTATTAGATACTTAAATCTCTGTTCATCAAAAGCCTTTGTAAACAAATAAGCATATTGTTAATTTGTGTGAACTTTGGCTAGTTTAATTAATCCCTTTTCAAAATTATCTCTAATTAAATGATACCTCATGTTGATGTGTTTTATCCTTGAGTGTTGCATAGGATTCTTTGTGATAGAGATAGCACAATGTTGTTGTTTATATGAATAGGAGTCTCCTTGAAGTTTAACCCATAGTCAAGCATCTGATTCCGAATCCAAAGCACTTGAGCATAGCAGCTTGCAGCAGCAATGTATTTAGCTTTAGTAGTTGATGCAGAGACACAACATTGTTTCTTGCATTGCGTCGAGACAACCATTCCACCAAGAAACTAACAACCCCCAGATATAGACTTTGTAGCATGTTGCAACCACCAGAATCACTATATATATAAGCATAAAGATTGAAGTCAGAATTCTTAGGATATCACAGACCAAGTGTTGAAGCACCATTGAGATATCTTTGATACCTTATAACAGTGATACGATGAGACATCTTAGGGTTGGCTTGATATCTTGCTCAAATACATGTGGCAAACATGATATCGGACCTACTAGCTGTAAGATACATAAGAGACCTAATGATAGCCCTGTATAGGTGTTCATCTACACACCCCCCCTTAAGATCATGCCCAAGGGAGTGGTTCCTAGCTATGGGTGTCTTAGCAATCTTACAATCAGACATGCTGAATCTTTTGAGTATGTCTTGAACATACTTTGACTGTGAAGATGCCCTCTTCAACTTGCTTCACTTGAATTCCTAGAAAGAAATTAAGTTCCCCCATGGCACAAATTTCAAATCTGTCCTTCATCAGCTTCTCAAAGTCTTTGTAGAGCTTTGGATTAGTTGAACCAAAGATGATGTCATCTACAGATACTTGAACTAGCATTAAGTCATTTCCCTGTCCTTTGATAAAGAGAGTTCCATCTATACTACTGCTTCTGTATCCATGCTTGGAGAGATACCGAGATAGAGTCTCATCCTATTTCCTGGGTGCCTGATGCAGCCCATAAAGAGCTTTGTCAAGCTTGCAGAGATAATCAGGATTATCATAATCTGCAAAGCTAGGAGGTTGGTTGACAAACACCTCTTCATCAATCACCCTATATAGAAAAGCACACTTGACATCAAGTTGATAGACCTTGAAGTTCATGGATGCAAGAAATGCCAAGAATATCTCAATAGCTTCTACTCTTGCTAGAGGAGCAAAGACATCAGTGTAGTCAATTCCTTCATCTTGTGTGTATCCTTGAACCACTAATCAAGCTTTGTTATTGATGACAATGCTTCTGTCATCATTCTTATTACTAAGCACCCATTTGGTTGCTATAGTAGTCTTCCCATGAGGAAGAGGACAAAAGTTCCAAACTTTCTGCCTTTTGAACTAAAACAGCTCCTCTTGCATAGCTTCAATCCAATTCCTTCCTTTAGAGCCTCATCAATTTTCTTTGGCTCTATCTGAGATAAGAAACACGAGAGAAGAAAAATATTTGCTTCATGGGTTTGTCCTCTTGTTCATACCCCTGGGACAATATCTCCAGTGATGTTTGTGGTGGGGTGAGGCTTGTGGATCCTTAATTGAGGGATCGCAGAAAGTTGTTAAAAGAGATCTATATTAGAGAAATTTAGATCTGGCCTTGATGTTTCTCCCACCATATCAGCACACTTATCAAGAGAGACTTGATCTAATGTGTGTGTAACATCATTGATTTTGTCATCTATAGAGTGGTTATCAGCATCAAGAAATTCCTGATCACTGTCACCACCACCATTCTTTTCTTCTGCATTTAAATTGTCTTTATCTGGTTGTTGAGCCTTTGAGCTGGAATTTAAAGGCATCTCAGATGTATCAACTGAATTTGTCATTGTGGTGCTGATAGAGACCTCATTTGTAGAAGTAGTTACAACTGGAGCTAAAGATGTGTGGCATATTGGTCTTTTAAGCTCAAATCTTGGGTCAGGATCACCTGTGGGTAAGATATTTGTAGATCCTGAAAATTATAATAAGATTTGTTAAAATAGTTGGCAACTAAATCATGATCAAAAACCAATCCGGACCGGCACCAGCAATACAAGGTCTGTGTTCATTGAAAGTCACATTGGCTGACTACTAAACAATTCTAGTTCTGAGATTGTATACTCTATAAGTCTTAGCTTGAGAAGAGCATCCAATGAAGTGTCCAACATCTTCTTTCTTAGCAAATTTGGCAATTTGATCTTTGGTATTCAAGATGGTGCAAGGACATCCAAATGACTTGAGAGAACCAATGAAACATTTCCTCTTATGCCAAAGTTCATAAAGAGTCTTGGTAGGAGTCTTAACCACTAAAACTGTATTATGCACATAGCATGCATTGTTGACTGCCTCTGCCTAGAAGGTGATAGGCAGTTTAGTCAGACAACATGGTTCTTGCAGCTTCAATTAGTGTCCTGTTTCTCCTCTCAGCAACACCATTTTGCTGAGGAGTCCTAGGAGCACTGTATTGTCTTGTAATACCCTTTTCATCACAAAATGTGTCAAGGATTTGGTTCTTGAATTCTGTTCCCTGATCAGATCTTATGATTTTGATCTTGTGATCATATTGATTCTCAATCTTTAAGATGAAATTTTTCAAAATCTTAGATGTCTTATCCTTAGATCTAAGGAAAAATACCCAAGTGAATCTTGTAAAGTCATCTCTCATCACTAAGCAATAAAAGGTCCTTCCTAGACTTATTACATTGGTGGGGCCAAAGAGATCCATATGTAAGAAGTGTAAGGGTGTAGTGATGGAGTTTCTTTCCTTAGGCTTATGAGATACCTTATGTTGCTTCCCTTTCAGGCATGCAACATAATGATCATCACTTGTAAACTCTTTCTTTGGTATTCTAGTTACCAAATCAATCTTAATAAGTTTATTCATCTTCTTAAAGTTTACATGGCACATTCTTTTATGCCGTTGGAAAGACTCATTACTATTTGCTTTAGATAGAAAGCATAAACCTTCTATAGAAGGAGATGTCTCTTGCAAGTCCATCTTATACATGTTCCCTTTCCTGGGGGCTCTAAGAAGGATATGCTCATGAGGAATGACCACCGTGGGCTTGAGAACAATGCACTCATGCTTTGTAAGAAGCATCTTTTGACTTTAATCACAAAATTGGGATACACTCAAAAGATTGTACCCAAGCTTATTGACAAAGTTTATCTTTTCAATGCTAAGCATACCATTTGTGAACTTGCCCCTTCTAGAAATGTAACCACCCTCATCTCCTCCAAAAGCAACTGGCCCTTCATCAATTCTTTCAAAGTTCTTGAGTAGTGACCTATTGCCTGTCATGTGCCTGGAATAGCCACTATTAATGATCCAGACATTAGTGTTTGTCTTGAGCTGTTCTTGCACAAGGAGAATGATTAGGTATATTTGGAAACCCAAGCCTTATTGGTCTTGGGCTCAATAAAGGAAATAGAAGGTAATGCAATAGTAATAGATCCTATAGTAGTGCTTTGAGGATCTTGTGTTGTTGTTGATCGAGAACATTCAGTCACTTGGTCTTTCTTTGACTTCCACACCAACTTTGGATGTTTGGACTTGGCCTTCAACACTTCGGAAGCTTTTGAGAATTCGGAAGTTTTGATGACTGAACCTTCCGAAGATTCTGCACACACTACAACGAATTTCATTGCTTCGGAAGCATTCCTTTCTTCCGAGACCAACTTTTCTTTTGAAACAAAATTTTCACTTGCTTTCTTCTTTGATTTTGAGCTTCCGAAGGAAACTGATTTTCCTTCCGAAGCAGAAATTTTCTTGGAGCTCTTTGAAGTCTTTTTCTTGGTCATATAGAAAGTACCTCTTGGATTGTATGGACAGTCCTTAGCAAGATGAGAGATACTTTCACATATAACACATTCTATCTTTTTTCCCAAGAGTCTTCTACTGAGAACAAGAGTGATTTTGATCATATCCCTTCTCCACCTTCATCTTTGCAGACGCTGGGACAGTCCTTTTAGGCTGAGAATTGTTCTTGGAGTAGGATGGTCAGGTTGTGTAGTAGTGGTACACAACAAATCAACCTTCTTCTTGGTGCTGAGATGATTTGAACATGAACCAGAACTCTTAGTAGAAGAGTTTGGTTTGATGTTTTTAGTCTTCACCACTTCAAATCCTACAGAGATAAAAACTTGTTTCTGCTTAGAATCAAAAGTGGCCTTGATCTCTTAAGCCTTCCTTGCTTTCCTCTTGCTCTTTCTGGAGATGTTTTTCATCATGGACTTGGTCATCATAGTCTTCTTCTTCTTAGAAGGATAGTGACCCTTCTTAGAATCCTCTTCTTCTCTCTTCTCAGAGAGATTCTTCACTATCATTTCTTCATCCTCTTCACTCAAAGGGTCTATGAGAGGAAGCTTATCTTCACAAGTTTCACACCTGGGTGATCTTACAAACAAGATTGTGTGCGGAGGAGCTATCTTATTAGATCCCAGTCCCTTCTTGTTTTGATAACACACCTCATTGTGCAGAGGTGAGGATATCTTGTCTGTTCTTCAAGAACACACTTTTTTGCCCTGACTTTGTGGATCACAAGCTCAGCCTGACAATCTGTCGGGTTAGTTATGAGCTCCTTGATCTGAGTCCTATAATTGGTGTGCTCAAGTTTTAGAAATGAAATGGTTTTCTCTAAGTCCTTTATCTTTTGTTTTTTATCACTTTCAGTCTTTCTAAAACTAGCTTTTAAGATGTTTAAGGACTCAAGATCAAATATCATTTCTAAGTTGTAGGACCTATATTTGTTTACTTTAACAATACATTCTACAATACAATATCTTCCAATACCTTGGTGTTGTACCAAAAGCACCAATGAGCCTGATGAGAAAAACCTCTAAGTCCCACAGACATTAAAACTACTGAAGAAGATCACAACAGCTGAAGACATCAACTAATTACAAGGTCTGAAGACGAAGTCTAAAGACAAGATCTGAAGACTTCTACTGAAGACAAAGTCTGAAAGTAAAGTACTGAAGACAAAGTCTGAAAGTAAAGTACTCAAGATAAAGTCTGAAAGTAAAGTACTAAAGACAAAGTCTGAAACTATCAGCTGAAGACAAAGTCTGAAAGTAAAAGTCTGAAGAACAAAGACTGAAGACCAAAGTGATCAGTAGTTGTCCCAACAGCTAAAGTTATTAACTTTAGTAGTTGTGATGGTTTTCCTTTTTAGTACTTGTAATTTACTTTTCAGTAGTTGTAGTTTTAGTAACTTTAGTTCAGTAGTTTTATGTTTTTGTACTTAACATTCTCTGAGATGTAATCAGTAGTTGAGAACATTCTCAGTAGTTTGCATAGTTTCAATAGTTTGTATAATTCTGTTAGATGTCACTATCAAGTGACATCAGCAGACGTCACATTCCCTATATAAGGAATGTTGACCTAGTTGTAACGTGTGACATTCAGCGACCACGAAAGCATATGAATGAAATATTCCTTTTGCAGAATTCTCTCTCTATAACTGTTTACTTTTCATTGAATATCAATTGTGTTCTTGAGAATTGTCTAATTCATTGTTCAAATTCCGCTACAATCTACTCTAAATAATCAAACTTAGATCACTGATCCTAACAAATGGTATCAGAGCGGCTTAATCATTGATCGATCTAACAATTAATCATTGAAACTGCTATTTCGATATCTAAGTTTGATTGAATTAGCATATTTGCAAGAATTGGTTATAGATCATTGAATTTCTGCTACTTTCGGTTATTTGCTTTGAGGTTTCTCTTGATTCATATTGAGTTTGTTGTGTTTTGCACTAAATCAGTTAAAACTTAATTGAATTTGGTTGAATCTAAGAATGACTACTCCTTCTAATGACCCTCACAATACCAGTCCTCAACCAAGCCTCCGATGCTGGTTAGGACTGAGTATAACATATGGCAACAAAGAATGCTTCATCACCTGTCTGTTAACAGTTCAGGTTATTGGACATCTGTGGTACATGGTCCAGACTAGCCTATGGTGAACAATCCGGAAACCAACCAAATGGTTCCGAAGAACAACGAACAATACTTAGATGAGGATCGAAAACTGTTTGAGATTGATGCTAAAGCGCATGGTATTCTGGCCATGGCTCTGCCTAATGAAATCTATTCTGGGCTTATGCATCATGAAACTGCTCATGACCTCTGGAATTGTTGGACCAAAAGAACCAATGAGCCAAGATCAGAAAACCTCTAAGTCCCACATGGTATCACAACAACTGCTGAAAGCCTCATCAGCAGTTTGACAAGTGCTGAAGACTTCAACAGCTGAAGATCAAGTGCTGAAGACTTCAACAGCTGAAGAACTAAAGTACTGAAGTACAACAGCTGAAGAACACAAGTGCTGAAGCTGAAAGACCAAAGTACTGAAGTACAACAGCTGAAGAGTTTACAAGTGCTGAAGATCAACAACTGATGTACAAAGTCTGAAGACAAAGACTGAAGACATCAGCTGATGATATCTACTAAAGTCATCAGCTGATGAAACACCTGAAGGTCAAAGTCTGAAGATCAAGTACTGAAGCCTCAGTAGTTGTCACAACTGCTGAAGAGTACTTCTTCAGTAGTTGTGATATCAGTAGTGTTATATTTCTAGTTTCAGTAGTTTTATGTTTCAGTAGTTTTGTAAAACGACTGAAGAGCTTGTTCTAGAGTCGTTGTAGTTTCAGTAGTTTCTAATCAGTAGTTTTATATTCTGTACTTAACACTCTGTTATGTTCTCAGTAGTTGTGAACATTTCAGTAGTTTGTTAAGAGTTAGTTATTTTTGTATTAGATCTGCCAGTTGTCACTTTCCGTGGTAACAGCAGTGAATGTTGCACTCTATATAAGGAGTGACAACCTATTGTAATAATGTGAATGAATGAATGAATGTTTTGAATGATTTGATTAGAATATTCTATATCTATAAACATTCCTTCAAATCAGAAATATATATTCTCTCCCTATAACTGTATGTGCTCTTAATGCATACAAGTATCGATTGCTTGCTACAATTTGTCTAATTCCTGTTCGTATTCCGCTGCTTTGAACTCTAATACATCAAACTTGTGATCGCTGATCCTGTCAAATGGTATCAGAGCGGGTTAATCATTGATCGATCTAATAATTGATCATTGAAACTGCTATTCATGATCTAAGTTTGATTGAATTAGCTTTTGTTTTTGCAAGAAACGGTTATAGAGATTGAATTTTCTGTATTTCTGGTCATTCATCCTGAGATCTTTTCTTGGTTTTCATTGAGTTTGTTGTGGTCTGTGTAAAACTTTTAAAAGCTTGAATTAAATTGTGTTTGAACTGAAAATGACCACTCCCTCCAATGATCCTCACAATACTGGTTCCTCAACCAAGCCACCAATGCTGGTTAGGAATGAGTATAACATATGGCAAAGACGAATGCTCCATCACCGTCTGTTAACAGCGCAGGTTGTTGGACATCAGTGGTACATGGTCCACACAAGCCTATGGTGAATAACCCGAAAACCAATCAAATGGTTCCGAAGAGGAGGGAGCAATACTCAGATGAGGATAAGAAGTTGCTTGAAATTGATGCAAAAGCCCATGGAATTCTGGCCATGGCATTGCCAAATGAAATATACTCTGGGCTAATGCATCATGAAACTGCCCATGACCTCTGGAATGCCTCGAAAGAACAATTTGGAGGAACAGATGAGGTCTTGGCAAATAATAGAGAAATTCTTGCCCAACAATATAAGACATTCTCTCATAGAAAGGGTGAGACACTGACTCAACAATATGAGCGGTTCTCTTGTTTGATCTCTGAACTAAAAATGGTCAAACTTGAGTACACAAATATTCAGATGAATAACAGATTTCTCAGATCACTGCCTGAGAGATGGGACACATATACTATTGTCCTACGCTCCAGTGCAAGTTTGGACAAACTATCTCTCACCCAACTCCATGGGAAACTGCTCACGTTTGAGAGAGAGATAGAACAGAAGAGAAAGCTGTCTTCATCTGGAAAGCTCACTGCTGCCTTGGTTGGTCATGAGTCAGAATATGCTTCATCTGAATGCCAGTATGATGAGCATATTAATTTCTCTTCAAGCACTTCTGATTCAGCATTTGTGAGTATTGATGGTCAGTTTACTGGGTGTAATAATGACAATTTATGCTTCATTATGGATGATCTCAAGGGGATTGCTGATGACGACTTAGAAGAGATGGATATTTTGAGCCAAATGGCCCTGATAAATATCAGATCTCAGAAGTTCTATAAAAGAACCGGAAGAAAATTCCCAGGACTCTCTGGCAAAACCAAAGTTGGTTTTGACAAGAGCAAGTTGAGGTGTCACAAATGCCAAAGGCTTGGACACTTTGCAAGAGAGTGTAGATCAACTGGATCTAACTCCACTGCACCCTTTGTGACTTTTCCTGGCAATAGTCAACAACACAGAGGGCAACATCCTGTCACTTCTAGTCATCATCCTCAACAACAATCTCCGGCATATTTTGTTCCTCAGGGTCAAATGCCATATCCGTACCCTTGTTATTACATGCCACAGTCAAATCAAGTTCAAGTTCCTATGGCACCACAACCTCATGCACTACTAGAACCTCAGCCATCCCAATCTCATCAACAAACTCAACCTCAACAACACAGCTTCTTCACCCCAAGAGTTGTTGACTGGAGCAGTTTACCAGATGACATGTCTGGTCATGATCAACTGTTTTCAGGTGCTGGTCAACATGGTGGTGACAGTCCTTTTGGGAATCTGGCTCTTATGGCTTTGGAGTCTGCTGATACTTCATTTTCTAATCCCTCTACACCTCAGGTATCACAGGTATCCTCTGAGGCAAAAGCCAAATTATGTTCTGAACATGCATAGCAGCATTTGCTTGCATTAGAGAAGCAAATGTAGCTCTAATTAATAAGAACATTGAGCTAGAACAAACAATTTCCAAAAACAAAGCTGAGTTTGAGTCTGTGCTTAAAGATAAAAATGATGAGATTTATAAACTGAATTGCCAAATAATTGATGATAAGTCTAGAGAAGAAGTACTTCTAGAGAAGTACAAGATCTCAAAGAAACCCTTGCAGTTACCCAGGTAGAGTGTGATAGATGGGTACAATCATGCAAAGGTTTTGAAATGCTTCTTAGTAAGCAATCTGCTTCAAATGTGAAGTTTGGAATTGGTTACAATCATACTACTCCACCTACAAATTTTACCCCAAGAGCAGAGGTAGAATCTGATGGTGAGAGTGATAACCAATCCATCACATCATGTGATCTACCTACTGATACAGCACAATCAGAAGTAGCAGTCAGCATCAAGCCCTCTTTGAACTTATTAGCTGATGTTGATGGTTCAAATGCTGACATTCACATGATTAATGAGTTGATCAACTCAGGAGTTAATTCTGAAGGTCCTGAAAGGACTAGAGAGCATGATCTAACACCTGAAGTTCAAACTTCAACTGCTATCAGTACTGAAGAGAAGAAAACTGACAGTAGAAAGAGTTTGAAGACTACTAAAGAGGCAGTCAAGAAAGCAAACAATGCTTCCAAAGCATTGAAGAACAAGTCTTAAGTTGCTTCACTCTCTTTAGTTGATGATCAACCTAAGATGAAAAAGAAACCATGTGAAGTATGTGGTTTGTTCAATCATCTTACTGATGATTGTTGGTACAAAAGAGGTTCCAAACTCAAACAAAAAGAAGAAATTAAAGAGAAAATGGTTTAAAAATGAAAACTGAGTTTGAGACCACATTTGTATCAGCAACATCAAATCCTATAACCCTTAAGTCCTCAAAGAAATCCAAAAAGGAAGGGGTTAAACAGGTGACAGCTGAGAATGCTCAGAAGAAGAAGGGGCAACATAGGGACTTATCAAACTCCACTGGCAATGTGTCTGATGAGCTGAAAGCTTTATCACAAAATCAGACACAGCTGGTTATGATGGTTCAACATCTGTTGGGTTGAGTTAACCAACTAGATGCTCCTATGTTGAAACGCAGAAAAGGAGATCCAAGCCAAAGGACTCCCCTTCTACACCATCTTCTTCCTCTCAGGCTGTGTTTCAAATAAAACTGTTAGTTTACCATCTATGATGAGACCAGGCCCAAAACCAAAAAGTTTGGGTCTCTAAAACTAATTGATTGTTTATTATTGCAGGGTTCTTCAACATGCCAAAGTAGCATCTGGTATGTAGACAGTGGGGGATCTATGCACATGACTGGGAATAGCTCTCTTCTTCGTGATACTCTCAAGGAAAGAAGGGATTGTTTCTTTTGGCAATGATGCTACGGGTTACATCATTGGTAAGGGCTTTGTCTCCAATGGAGAAATCAAATTTGATGATGTTAATCATGTGGAAAATCTCAAGTACAATCTCTGAGTGTCAGTCAAATGTGTGATAAAGGCCATGTTGCTCTTTTCACCAGTCAAAACTGTAGGATTCTGTCATCCAAAGTTTGCACTTGATTGACAAGGTGTTGATGATCACACTCTCCTGAGAGCCAACAGGACAGGAAGAGTGTATGCCTTAGATCTTTCTAAGAAAATAGATCTCAAAGGCAATCCTTGCCTATTTTCCAAAGCCTCTTCTCAAGAATCTAAACTGTGGCACAGAAGGCTTGGTCATGTTAATCTCAAAAACATGAATCAGCTTACCCACAATAGTTTAGTCAGAGGCTTACCAATAAAGGAGTTCCACTGTGATGAAACCTGCACTGCTTTTTAAAAGGAAAACAGCACAAAGTCTCATTCCCTCCTATTGAAGAGCCTAAGTCCACTGCCTGCTTGCAATTACTGCATATGGATCTATTTGGTCCTGTGAGAGTAATGAGCATGGCAAAGAAGAAATACTGTCTGGTAATTGTGGATGATTACTCCAGATTTGTATGGACTTTCTTTCTACATTCAAAGGATGAGGCTGCTCAGAAGATTATTCACTTTGTGTTGTATATTGAGAAGCAGTATTCCCTTCCTGTCAAGTGTATTAGGAGTGACAATGGAACTGAATTCAGAAATCATACACTTGATGACTTCTATCTTTCAAAGGGAATCAAAAGGCAGTTTAGCATTCAAGGACTCCAGAACAAAATGGAGTAGTGGAGAGAAAGAACAGGACCCTCATTGAAGCTGCAAGGTCGATGCGGCTGACTCTGGTTGCCACTGACCTTTTGGGCTGAAGCTGTCAACACAGCTTGCTATGTGCAAAATAGAGTTTAGTAAATCAGAGGTTGATGAAGACTCCATATGAAGTTCTCCATCATTTGGCTCCTCTGATTTCATTTTTCAAAGCATTTGGGTGTCCCTGTTTTATTCTCAACACAAAGGATCAACTCCATAAATTGATCCTAAGGTGGATGCAGGGTATTTTGTTGGTTATTCATCTACTTGCAAGGCATACAGAGTCTTCAACTGCAGAACAAAGATGGTTGAAGAAACTCTACATGTTAAGTTCAATGAATCTCCAAAAGACAAGATTCCACAAAGCCTGTGGAGTTATTTGATTTGGACATACTGCAATATGTTCCTTATCAAACTCCTCCTGCTGTTGCTCCTGTCAACAGTTCACCACCTGGTGGTACTGCTGATGATGATGAGATTGCAGTATCACCTCTTCAGGTTTAGTGATCAGCTGCCTGATTCAGCTAGACCTGATGTTCCTGTAGCTCCAGTAGCACCATCCACAACAAATGCTGATGAGATCTCTTCGAATTCAACTTCCTTTGAATTACCATCCACTGATTGGTTTCAAGGAAATGACTCACCATCCCATCTGTTACTGCTGAGCCTGCTACAAACACTTGCACAGATCTCATTGTGTATCAAGATCTGAAGAATCACCCTATGTCTCAATCATTGGTGATATCACTGCTGGAGTATCAACAAGAAGTCAATTGTCAAATTTCTGCTTCTATGCTCTCTTCATCAGTCAGCAAAAGCCAAAGAATTATCACATTGCTTTAAAGGACAATGGATGGGTTGATGCCATGCAGCTTGAGCTTCTTCAGTTCAAGAAACAGCAAGTGTGGGAACTGGTTCCTCTACCTCCAGGTAAGTGTGCAATAGGCACTAATGGGTGTTTAGGAACAAAACTGATGAAAATGGGCTTATTGTTAAAACAAGGCCAGACTGGTTGTTCAGGGGTTTGCACAAGAAGAAGGTATTGATTATGATGAAACCTTTGCCCCTGTATCCAGACTGGAAGCAATTCGATTGTTTTTAGCTTATGCTGCCTATCAAAACCTTAAAGTTTTTCAAATGGATGTCAAAAGTGCATTTTTGTATGGAAAAATTAAAGAAGAGGTTTATGTATGTCAACCTCCAGGCTTTGAGGACAATAAACATCCTATTGGGTGTATAAGCTTGATAAGGCTCTTTATGGGTTAAAACAAGCTCCTAGAGCCTGGTATGAGACATTATCAAACTTTCTTCTGGAAAACAATTTCACTAGAGGCTCCACAGATAAGACTTATTCATTAAGAAAGCTGGGCAGCATAATCTACTTGTTCAAATTTATGTAGATGATATCATTTTGCATCCTCTGATCCAAAGTTGTGTGATGCCTTTACAAGTTGATGCAACAGAAGTTGAAATGAGTGCCATTGGAGAATTACAGTTCTTTCTGGGGTTGCAAATCAAACAAAAGGCTGATGGAATTTTCATTCATCAGTCCAAATACACAAAAGATCTTTTGCAAAAGTTTGATTTACAAACTGTAAGCCCTGTTCTACCCCCATGTGCAGCACCACACAACTAGATACAGATCAGAAAGGTAAAGTGGTTAATGAAACACTTTACAGATGTATGATTGGGCCCTTGATGTATTTAACAGCTTCTAGACCAGATATTATGTTTGCTATATGTTTGTGCTGAGATTTCAGGCTGCACCTAAAGAGTCTCATCTGATTGCAGTAAGAGGATCTTTAGATATCTGCAAGGCACTCCATCTCTAGGTTTTGGTATTCCACTGGACATTTTGGTAAATTAGTTGCTTTTTCTGACAGTGACTATGCAGGGTGTAAGTTGACCAGGAAATCAACTTCTGGTGGATGTCAATTCCTAGGCAACTGCTTGATTTCTTGGCAGAGCAAGAAACAGACCTCAGTTGCTACATCAACTGCTGAAGCAGAGTACATTGCTGCTGCAAGTTGTACATCTCAGGTACTCTGGCTTCAAAACCAACTTCTGGATTATGGCATTACAGAGACTAAGACCATTGCTAATGGATAGTGCTTCAGCTCTTTGCATTGTCAAAAATCCAGTCCAGCACTCTAGGACCAAAAAATATAGAGATCAGATCATCATTTTATAAGAGATTGTTTTGAAAAAGGTCTGATTGATCCTAAGTTTGTGCCTAGTGCTGATGAGCTTGCAGACATTTTTACTAAGCCTTTGGATAGTTCAACTTTCCAAAACCTGGTGTTAAGGCTTGGTATGCTGCAGCTAGAATAAGTGACAACTATGATGTTCTTAGTAATAAGTACTGATGATCATTAGTAACTATGTCACATATAAGTACTGATGAGCTCTTTTACCCTCAGCAGCTTTTATAACTACTGAAGGCTAAATGTCTCACAAGTACTGAAGTACTTCATCTGTTCTCAACTACTGATGTAGTTACAACTACTGATGCAGCTACAACTACTGCAATCAGTAAAACAGATAAGTACTAATGTCCTATGAAACAACTGAAATCAGCCAAAAAGGCTGATGAATGTGTTGAGGACAGTATGAAACAGCTGAAAAGCTAAGAATTGACGAAAACAGCTGATGAGAAATTTCTTTTCAGTCGTTTGTACAACTGCTGTTTCATTCTAAACAACTGAAGCAAAACCATGTCTTCAGTAGTTTATAAATATTGATGACTAATACCAAGTCTTCAGTTGTTTACAACAGCTGATGACAAACACTGTCCTCAGTAGTTTCATAACTACTGATGACAAACACCAAGTCCTCAGTTGTTTCAATCATCTGAAGTCAAAACCACGGTCTTCAGTAGTTTTCTAACTTTTGATGCCTAACACCACGACTTCAGCTGTTTCAACGTCTGAAAGAATAATACCATGTCAACGATCGTTTAAAACTACTGATGACTAACACCACATCCTTCAGTCGTTTTCTTACCCGTACCCTATAAATATCCCTGACCTAAGCTCTCAATGCTTCATCTTCTTCAAACCTAACGTTCCTCTCAAAAAACTTCCCTCTTCTTAATGGCGTCCATGCAAATTAAACCGCGACACAACTGTGTTGCCTACCTCACTAAATCGCCCATGGACTAAGTTCGATACTGCTATCGATCTTATGGTTCAGTCCCAATACAATACGGCATTTCTTCTGAATCCCATGCTACATGCCGAATCCCTTCAACAATTTTGGATGAACGTTACTATTACCACTGGGGAGAACAACACACCATCTCTCCAGTCGGTCGTAAACAACAAAGAAGTAGTCATCACTCCTGCAATAATCCGCAAAATTCTTCATCTGAATGATGCTAGTTCTCCTGCTAGATATCCGAAGGGCACCACAGATCTATCCTTTGCCTAACATGGATATCAAGGCGATCTCAGTGCCTCCACTATCTGAATGAAGAAACACTTTAATGACGCTGAGCGCCTAATCTTTCACATGGTGAATGTATGTTTGGCCCCTAAGACGTCGTCTTGGGATCAAATGTTGACGAAATGGCAGCAGGTAATGTATTCTATTCTTGAGCAACAACCGCTAAACTTTTCAGAAATAATATTTTCAGAGCTCAAGGATTGGCTCAAAAACTACTGCCAACCGTTGGATACTATATCCATGGTTCATAATGGCCATCCTTACAAACCAGCTTAATGCTGAGGGACTTGTTGGCTTGGGAGTCCCTGCTACGGCTGTTCTGCCGGAAGTATACTCCCGGCACAACTCTGACCAGAAACTAAAAATGGTTGCCAAGCTGCGAAAACCCACCCAGCTGGAACCCACACCCACCACCTCCAAATCAAAGTCCCCACCAAACCCACCAAAAAGAAACCCAAAACGGCTACTCAGGGAATTGAGTCCCCTGAGGATGCCCCTGCAACACAACCGCAGGATATATCCACTAGTAAACCCCCTAGTGGATACAATGACTCTTCCAGCCATAGCCGCTCAGGCTTCCTCTCAACGGGAGCTGCAGCAACCACACAAGGGGTACCTACATATCTGGGATCTTCCTCACTTGAGGGGATAGCCATTGAAGAGCACCAACCTCCCCAGGTGCACCCTGCTTCTATCCCTTCACCCCAACCAACCGCCCCTCACAGCCCAACTTTAATAGTTGCACAAGTGCTGACTCAACTGCACTCCTCACCCCCCCCCTCCCAGAACCACTTACTACTGGGAATACCCCTACAATTGAGGGAGGAACACAGTGCACTTGAGAACCCACAACACAGGGGTTTACCACTTCTATCTCCTGGTGTAGACAAGAGCTTAGAATATCTAGTGAGGCTGCCACCTCCTCTGACTCAGCACATGATCAGAATGAGGCTGGTAAATTTGCTAAGACCTCACTAGAGGCAAGCTGATGATGGACACTGTCCTGAGGCTGGAAGTCCCCAGTACCAAGCACAAGGGGCACATGCATCAACTGGTCTACACCCAGTGCATGTAAACCTGCTCTAAGCAGAGGTCAGATGATTCAGTTCGGCTGATGATGACCTGGGCTTTTTCTACGATGTTCTTGCCCAGAACACAATCCTTGAAGAAAAGTCAGTAGGCTGCAAAACCTACTTGATCAACTCTCACAAGGAGAAAGACCATCTGCCTCTACCCACCCACAGATGGCACCTTCACTTGAAGGTTCCCAAACACTGAGCCACTCCAATTCAACCACTGCCTCTGCTTCAGGCCCTATTTCCAGGAACAGACCCTCCTGAGTAAATAGGTGCTGTACTGTACTTCAAAATTCCCTCCCTCTCATCCCCCATAATCACTGATATTGTGACTAAAGCCATTGATGAGAGGCTTTCCTTCCTTTCAGCCCTTGATTGATGCTGCTGTACAAAAGACTCTTTCTTCTGCGTACAAACCCCTTCCTCCAATGCATCCAAAGGGGAGAGTACTGCTGGAAGAAAAGAAGAGGAAAAGAATAGAGAAAAGAAGAAGAGAAGCAGCCCAGAGCCAAGAGGAGATAAAGAAAAGCAACCTCTGCTCACTTACAAGCGAAAGAAAGTGCTGATGATCATACTGCTGAAGACAAATCCTTGGAGGAGCTGGTAAAAGAAGCTGACACTACACACAGCCGATCCATGGATAAAATAATTGAACAACTCTTCAGCAGGGTTTTGACACAGCCACACTGGATAGTGAGATCCGAAGGTTGAAGTGCAAGAGATACAAACCCGATGGGCATGGTATGATGCTCTGGAAAAGAGAGATTGGAATAATGATCCGCTTTATTGCAAAATACTTAGGAAGATCGTTAATGGGAGATTCACACGGGACCGGGACAGCATTCTGGCTGTAGCCACTAGAATCTGTCTGTCTGAGCAATTCAACAAAGGGATTATTGTGGAAGCCCTTGATGAGGCGTGGGGCTGGTAAAAGGTTAGAGATGGCTAACTCACAAAGGCGAAACTAACTACAAAGATGCTTGATCAACCTTCCCTTCCACCACTCAAACAGAGCCTATCCCTAAAATCTCCCAACCAATCTCTAGCCAAAATCCAAACATCTTCATTCTACAAAACCAATTCCTTCACCAACCCAACCATCATCCAGTGATGCACCCAGAAGGAGGAGAAGGGTGCTGAGGATGGAAGAAGAAGAAGAAGAGGAGGATGAAGATGATAGTCTGCGCCACTCTCTGCTGTTCTAAAGCTACCAAAACCCCGAAGTCAACCCATGATCACACCTGACTCTCAAGGGAAATGGTCAGAGTCAAGATAGAAGAAGAAGAACAGCAGAACAGCATGCATGAGCAACTGTTGAAGATGGTTGACAAGGAATTTCCTCAGTCATCATCTATTCAAGCCATGAAATGGCATGCTCAAGGCTGTACACTCTCAGGCACACTTTTCAGTATCAGAAGGAGAGAGTGAGAGTATGGCCAGACCCCAGGGTGATTCTAGAATCCATAAAAGAACTATTCCACCAGATACAATGGCCAGGTACGAAAAACAATAGATTCTACCATCATGTTGCCATTGTAGTCTCACCTTGGGAAATCATTGATGAATTCAAGAAAGCTCCCAAGCAAAGAAGACCCCTCAAGCTTTACTAGAAAACAAGATGATTAAGAAGGGGTTGTTATATAAAAAGCTTGAAGACATCCAGAAGAATGAGCTCCATTACTCCTTGAAGGCACTCCTGATGAATTGTATATAGGGAGGTAACTACGGTGGAGCTGAAAAATGGCAGGACCATGAAGTACTTATCAGAGTACTATGGTCCAGAGTTCTTCTTCGAAGGGGAGTAGAAGAACTCTCTCAGGAGGAACAAGTTGTTCTCCTTGAGGCCTATGTTCGAGAGTCATACAGACTCATTATGGGGAAGTAAATCTCATGATGGGATAACAACTCTGTGTCTAGTTCCCCAAAACAGAGTTCCCATTCATACTCTGCCAAACAAATATCTGAGATTTCTTCCCAGGCCGGAGCTTACATGGTCATCTTCTCTACTGATCAAGAAGGAAAAGACCACCATTTTTGCCAACAATAAGTGGGATAATAAATAATTTAGAGGTTTTGGCTGCATTGGTTCAGGGGGGTTTGTTGGACCAAAAGAACCAATGAGCCAAGATCAGAAAACCTCTAAGTCCCACAGGGTATCACAACAACTGCTGAAAGCCTCATCAGCAGTTTGACAAGTGCTGAAGATTTCAACACTGAAGATCAAGTGCTGAAGACTTCAACACTAAGAACTAAAGTACTGAAGTACAACAGCTGAAACACAAGTGCTGAAGCTGAAAGACCAAAGTACTGAAGTACAACAGCTGAAGAGTTTACAAGTGCTGAAGATCAACAATTGATGTACAAAGTCCTGAAGACAAAGACTGAAGACATCAGCTGATGATATCTACTGAAGTCATCAGCTGATGAAACACCTGAAGGTCAAAGTCTGAAGATCAAGTACTGACCTCAGTGTTTGTCACAACTACTGAAGAGTACTTCTTCAGTAGTTGTGATATCAGTAGTGTTATATTTCTAGTTTCAGTAGTTTTATGTTTCAGTAGTTTTGTAAAACGACTGAAGAGCTTGTTCTTCAGTCGTTGTAGTTTCAGTAGTTTCTAATCAGTATTTTATATTCTGTACTTACACTCTGTTATGTTCTCAGTATTTGTGAACATTTCAGTAGTTTTTAAGAGTTAGTTATTTTTGTATTAGATCTGCCAGTTATCACTTTCCGTGATAACAGCAGTGATTGTTGCACTCTATATAGGAGTGACAACCTATTGTAATAATGTGAATGAATGAATGAATGTTTTGAATGATTTGATTAGAATATTCTATATCTATAAACATTCCTTGAAATCAGAAATATATATTCTCTCCCTATACACCGTATGTGCTCTTAATGCTACAAGTACCGATTGCTTGCTACAATTTGTCTATTCCTGTTCGTATTCCGCTGCTTTGAACTCTAATACATCAAACTTGTGATCATTGATCCTGTCAGGAATGCATTGAAGGAACAATTTGGTGGAACAAATAAGGTCTTAGCAAACAACAGAGAGATCCTTGCCCAACATATGAGACATTCTCTCATAGGAAGGGTGAGTCACTGACTCAACAGTTTGAGCGCTTTTCCTGTTTGATCTCTGAGCTGAAAATGTCAAACATGAATACACTAATAGCCAGATGAACAACAGATTCCTCAGATCACTCACTGCCTGAGGTGGGACACATATACCTTGTCCTACGCTCCAGTGCAAATCTGGATAGCCTATCTCTCACCCAACTCCATGGAAACTTCTTACATTTGAAAGAGAGATAGAGCAGAAAGAAAATTGGCATCATCAGGAAAGCTCACTGATGAGTTGTACCAGGGAACACTGCCTTGGTTGGTCATGACTCAGAATATGCTGCATCTAAAAGCAATTATGATGAGCATATAGATTTCTCTTCAAACAGTTCAGATCATGCATCAGTCAGCTGTAATAGTGACACATGTGCTTCATTATGGATGATTTGAAGGTATTGCTGATGATGACATAGAAGAGATGGATATTTAAGCCAAATGGCCTTGATTAATATCAGATCTCCAAAGTTCTACAAGAGAACTAGTAGGAAACTTCCAGGAATCTCTGGCAAACCAAAGTTGGTTTTGACAAGAGTAAGTTGAGGTGTCACAAAGCCACAGGCTTGGACACTTTGCTAGAGAGTGTAGATCAACTGGATCTAACTCCTCTGCACCCTTTGTGACTTTTCCAAGAAATAGTCCACAAAACAGAGGGCAACATCCTGCTAGTTCTGGTCATCACTCACAACCTATATCTCCTGCATATTTTGTTCCTCAGGGTCCAATGCCATATCCATATCCCTGCTATTACATGCCACAGCCAAATCAAGTTCACGTTCCTATTGCATAACAACCTCAAGCCTTACCTGAGCCTCTAACATCTCAATCATCTCAATCACAACATCATCATAGCTTCTTTACCCCTGGTGTTGTTGACTGGAGCAGTTTACCAGATGATCTCTCTTGTAATGAGCAATTATTTGCTGGTGATGATCAACATGGTGGTGAACATCCTTTTGGGAATCTTGCTCTCATGGCCCTGGATTCTACTGAGAGTTCATGCTCCAATGAATCTTCATCACCAGTAACCCAGGTATCCTCTAAGGCTAAGGCCAAGCTATGTTCTCAATCTTGCATAGCTGCATTTATGTCTATTAGAGAGGCAAATGTAGCTTTAATAAATCAAAATCTTGAGCTTGAGAAAACCCTTTCCAAAAGAAAAGCTGAGTATGAGTCTGTCCTTAAAGATAAAGATGGTGAGATTTATAAGCTTAAATGCTAATTAAATGATGAAAAGGCTAAGCTAGAGGTCATTCTTGAGAACCACAGAGAACTCAAAGAAAAACTTGCAGTTACCCAAGTTAAATGTGACCGCTGGGTATCATCCTGCAAGGGATTTGAAATGTTGCTCAGCAAGCAATCTACTTCGAATGTGAAGTTTGGAATAGGTTACAATCACATTGCACCACCTACAGATTTTACTACAAAATTAATAGTAAAACCTAAAGGTGAAAGTAATTTCCAAACCACATCATCATGTGTATCATCCTCAAGTGATCTCCCAAGATCAGAAGATGAAATCAGTGTTAACACCTCATCAAATCAATTGCCTAATGGGTTAACTACTGATAAGCACATGAAGCTGAGTACTTCAGATGTTGTCCCTTTAAGTACCTCAAGTACTGAAGGGCAAGTCACAACATCTGAAAAGCATTTCAAATCAGCTAAAATAAAAGGATTAACAACTGCTGATGAATCTATCATACGGTCTTTCAGGACGGATAGAGAACAGCTGAAGGACAAGTCTTTAGTTGTTACAAATCCTTCAGTACTAATCAAAAGTACTGAAAGGAGGAAAGTACTGAAGAGCACACCTTCAGTAGTTTCCACATCAGCAGTTGATCAATCCAAGATGAAGAATAAGCCATGTGAAATATGTGGTAAATTCAATCATCTTTCTGATGAATGTTGGTACAAGAAGGGTTCCAAACTCAACAGAGATAAGCTCATTAAAATCCAGATGGATGAAATGAAAAATGAGTTTGAGACCAAGTTTGTACCACAGTCATCCCAACGTGATAAACCCAAGCCTTCATCCAAATCCAAAAAGTAGGATAGGGTTTATCATAAAACAGCTGATAGTGCTTCTCATGATAAACATCAGACTAAGTCTATGAATTTCAAGGAGGAAATGGTGGGCCACAAGAACTCATCAAAAACAAGTACTGATATGTCACAAGAGCTGAAAGCTTTAGCTACAAATCAGACACAAGTTGTTACGATGGCTCAACATTTGTTGGGGAGAGTTAACCAACTAGATGCACCTGTGATCAAACCACTGAAAAAGCATTCCAATCCCAAATCCAAGGAATCCATTTCAGCACCATCTCCACCTTTATCAGTTGTTAATCATGATAAACAAGTTATGGTTAAATCTGTTGATTAAAACAGACCCAAAACCAAAAGGTTTGGGTCTCAAAACCTAACTAGTTCTTCATGATAAATGCAGGGTTCTTCAGCATGCCAAAGGAGCATCTGGTATGTAGACAGTGGAGGATCTATGCATATGACTGGGAGCAGTTCTCTTCTTAATGACTACTCTTAAGGAAAGAAGGGATTTGTTTCATTTGGAAATGATGCTAAGGGTTACATCATTGGGAAAGGATATGTGTCCAATGGAGATATCAGATTTGATAATGTTAACCATGTGGAGAATCTTAAGTATAATCTACTGAGTGTCAGTCAGATGTGTGATAAAGGGCATGTTGCACTTTTCACAAGCCAGAACTACAGGATTTTGTCTTCCCAAGTTCTGAGGCTGATTGACAAGGTATTGGATGAACATACTCTCTTGAAGGCCAACATGATTGGAAGAGTATATGCCTTGAATCTTAACTGTGGCACAGAAGGTTGGGTCATGTAAATCTCAAAAACATGAATCAGCTGATTCACAATAGCTTAGTGAGAGGTCTACCAATAAAGGAGTTCCACTGTGATGAAACCTGCACTGCTTGTTTGAAAGGAAAACAACACAAAGTCTCATTCCCTCCTATTGAAGAACCTTAGTCCACTGCCTGCTTGCAGTTACCGCACATGGATCTATTTGGTCCTGTGAGAGTGATGAGCATGGCAAAGAAGAAATACTGTTTAGTAATTGTGTATGATTACTCCATATTTGTATGGACTTTCTTCTTGTATTCAAAGGATGAGGTTGCTCAGACGATTATAAACTTTGTGTTGTATGTTGAGAAGCAGTATTCCCTATTAGTCAAGTGTATAAGGAGTGATAATGGAACAGAATTCAGAAACCATACACTTGATGAATTTTATCTATCAAAGGGAATCAAGAGGTAGTTTAGCATTCCAAGGACTACAGAACAAAATGGAGTAGTGGAGAGAAAAAATAGGACCCTAATTGAAGCTGCAAGGTCTATGTTGCCTGACTCTGGTTTGCCATTGACCTTTTGGGCTGAAGCTATCAACACAGCTTGCTATGTGCAGAATAGAGTTCTAGTAAATCAGAGGTTGATGAAGACTCCATATGAAGTTCTACATCATTTGGCTCCTCTTATTTCATTCTTCAAAGCCTTTGGGTGTCCTTGTTTCATTCTCAACATAAAGGATCAACTCCACAAATTTGATTCTAAGGTGGATGCAGGGTATTTTGTAGGTTATTCATCCACATGCACGACTTATAGAGTCTTCAACTGCAGAACAAAGATAGTTGAAGAAACCTTGCATGTCCAATTCAATGAATCTCGTAAGGATAAAATTCCACAACATCCTATGGAGTTGTTTGATCTGGACATATTGCGATATGTTCCTTATCAACCTTCGGCTGTTACTGTTTAAAGAGAAATCTATATGCTCATCATAATTGCTTTCAGATGCAGCATATTCTGACTCATGACCAACCAAGGCAGTGTTCCCTGGTACAAAGTCATCAGTGAGCTTTCCTGATGATGCCAATTTCCTTTTCTGCTTCTATGCTCTCTTCATCAGTCAGCTAGAGCCAAAGAACTATCATGTTGCTTTGAGAGACAATGGATGGGTTGAAGCCATGCAGCTTGAGCTACTTCAGTTCAAAAAGCAGCAAGTGTGGGAACTCATTCCTCTACCCCCAGGTAAGTGTGCAATAGGCACTAAATGGGTGTTTAGGAATAAAACTGATGAAAATGGGTTTATTGTCAAGAACAAGGCTAGACTGGTTGCACAAGGGTTTTCACAATAAGAAGGTATTGATTATGATGAAACCTTTGCCCCTGTGGCCAGACTAGAAACAATTAGATTGTTCTTAGCCTATGCTGCACTCCATAATCTTAAAGTTTTTCAAATGCATGTCAAAAGTTCTTTTTATATGGAAAAATAAAAGAAGAGGTTTATGTGTGTCAACCACCAGGTTTTGAGGACAATAAACATCTTGATTGGGTGTATAAACTTGATAAGGCTCTTTATGGGTTGAATCAAGCTCCTAGAGCTTGGTATGAAACACTTTCAAATTTTCTTCTTAAAAATAATTTCACTAGAGGCTCCATAGATAAAACTTTGTTTATTAAGAAAGTGGATCAGCATAAGCTACTTGTTCAAATTTATGTTGATGATATAATTTTTGCATCCTCTGATCCCCAGTTGTGTGATGATTTTACAAGTTTAATGAAACAAAAGTTTGAAATGAGTGCAATGGGAGAATTACAGTTCTTTCTAGGCTTGCAAATCAAACAAAAGGCTGATGGAACCTTGATTCATCAGTCAAAATATACAAAAGATCTTTTGAATAAGTTTGATTTACAAAATTGTAAGCCCTGTTCTACTCCCATGTGCAACACCACACAACTGGATGCAGATGAGAAAGGTAAAGCTGTTGATGAAACACTTTATAGATGTATGATTGGGTCCTTGATGTATTTAACAGCTTCTAGACCAGATATCTTGTTTGCAACTTGTGTTTGTGCTAGATTTCAGGCTGCTCCTAAAGAGTCTCATTTGATTGCAGTCAAGAGGATCTTTAGATATCTGCAAGGTACACAATCTCTAGGTCTTTGGTATTCCACTGGACACTCTTGCAAATTAGTTGCTTTTTCTGATAGTGACTATGCAGGGTGTAAGTTAACCAGAAAGTCAACTTCTGGTGGATGTCAATTCCTAGGCAACTGTTTGATTTCTTGGCAGAGTAAGAAATAAACATCTGTTGCTACATCCACTGCTGAAGCAGAGTACATTGCTGCTGCAAGTTGTACATCTCAAGTACTCTGGCTTAAGAACCAATTATTGGATTATGGCATTACAGAGACTAAGACTCCATTGTTAATGGATAGTGCTTCAGCTCTGTGCATTGTCAAGAATCCAGTCCAGCATTCTAGGACCAAACATATAGAGATCAGACACCATTTTATTAGGGATTGTTTTGAAAAAGGTCTCATTGATCCAAAATTTGTGCCTAGTGCTGATGAGCTTGCAGATATATTTACTAAGCCTTTGGATAGTTCAACTTTCCAAAACCTTGTGTTAAGGTTTGGTATGCTGCAGCTAGAATAAGTGACAATTACTGATGATCATTAGTAACCATGTCACAAATAAGTACTGATTCTATTAAAAGAAACTGATGAAGTTACAACTACTGATGTAGTTATAACTACTGATGTCAATAAAAACAGATAGGTACTGATGTCGTATGAAACAATTGAAAACAACTAAAAAGTCTGATGACTAAGTGTTGAGGACAGTATGGAACAACTGAAAAGCTAAGAATTGACAAAAACTACTGATGAGAATTTTCACTTTAGTTGTTTCCACAAACTGCTGTTTCACCCTAAACAGCTGATGACAAAACCATGTCTTCAGTAGTTTCACAACTACTGATGACTAACATCAAGTCCTCAGTTGTTTCCAACACCTAAAGCCAAAACCAAGGTTTTTCAGTAGTTTCATAACTACTGATGACTAAAACCAAGTCTTCAGTTGTTTTCAAACGTCTGGTAGTTAAAACCAAGTCTTCAGTTGTTTTCATACAACTGCTGATAACACCAACACTTTCAGTCGTTTTAATACAATTGTTGATAACACCAACACTTTCATTCGTTTTCTTTTTAGCCTTTTCTTAACCTATAAATACCTGCACTTATAGCCAAACGTTTCATTAGCCGTTTTCAATCCTTTTCTCTCTCAACAATGGCGACCATGAAACTCAAACCCCGACACAACTATGTTGCCTACCTTTCGAAATCGGCCTTCTGGAACAAGTTTGATACTGCTATCGATCTTATGGTGGATTCCCAATACCGAACCGCATTTCTTCTTCGAATCCTACCATATACCCTGATTCCTTCTCCCAATTCTGGACCAACGTCTCTGTCACAACTGGTGAGAATGATAGCAAAATCACTCTCCCGTCGTTGGTGAACCAGAAACAGGTGCTCATCACCACCGACATCATTCGCAAAACACTAAATTTGCATGATGGCACCTATACTAAAGAATACCCGAAAGGCACCACTGATATGTCTTTCATCAATAACGGGTATGCAGGAAACTTAAGTGCTACAACCATTCTTAAAAAGCACTTCCATGATGCTGAAAGACTTATCTTTCATATGTTGAATGTCTGCCTTGCTTCAAAGACATCTTCTTGGATCAGAAGTCTTCACGATGGCAACAGGTATTGTACTCTATCTTTGAACGCCAAAATCTAAATTTTTCTGAGATAGTGTTCATGGATCTAAAGGATCTGGCTCAGAAACCTGTGGCAAACAGATGGCTACTATATCCCAGGTTTCTGATGGCCATAATTTTAAACCAATTAAAATCTGATGGCCTTGTTGGTCTTGGGGTCCCTCCTCCAGCTATTTTAGCTGAGGTATACTCCCGACATAACTCTGACCCTACTCTTAAAGGGGCTGCTCGGATGCTAAAACCCAAGCATAGGGAACCCACAGCCTCCACTTCCAGATCCAAAGTCCCCACCAAACCCAAATCCAAAAAGCCCAAAATGGCTACTCAGGGAGATGAGTCCCCTGAGGATGCCCCTGTACCACCAATACAGGAAGCACATACTGGTTATAACCCTCAGTCATGTCAACGACTCAACCTGCTGAAACCGCACAGGTATCCTCTCAACAGGATCATGTTGCAACCATAATTGGGGATCCCACATTACTGGAACCTATCTCAATTGAGAGGGTTACCATTGAAGAGCACCTCTCACCCCGGGTGCAATCTGCTTCGGACCAATCTCCATATGCAACCGCCCATCAAAGCCCAACACTGATAGTTGCTAAAGTGCTGAGTCAGTTGCATTCCTCACCCCCTCCCCAGAAACCACTTACCACTGGGAATACCTCAACCATTGAGGGGGAGGACCAAAATGCTTCTGATAACCCACAGCACAGGGGTTACAATGTTCTATCTCCAAGTGTAGAAACAGAGGTTAGAACATCTGATAAGGCTGCCACTTCTACTGATTCAGCAAATGATCAGGATCTAGTTGGTAACATCCATAAGACCTTACCAGAGGCAAATGCCAATGAAGGACACAGTCCTGAGGCAGGAAGTCCCCAGTACCAGAACAAGGGGCACATGCATGTACTGATCTACACTCAGAGCATGTACATCCTGATTCAATCAGGAGGTCAGATGATTCAGCAAAGACTGATGATGACCTGGGATTTTTCTATGATGTCTTAGCCCATAATACCATCTTAGAGAATGAGGTGAGCAGACTCAAAGAGCTGCTATCCAAAGTGTCTCAGGATCAAAGTCCATCTACCCCAACAACCCCACAGATGGCGCCTTCAATTGAAGGTTCACCAAACACTTCGCCTACACACTTAACTGAGCCACCAGCCACTGCTTTTGGCACCACCTCTCAGGGACAAAACCCCTCTGAGAAGATGGTTGCTACCTTTCAACACTCCTTACCTCTCATCACTCCCATCATTACTGCGATTGAACATAAAGCCATTGATGAGAGGATGTCCTCAAATCTACAAACCCTCATTGATGATGCTGTTCATAAATCTCTTTCTACCTTTCAAGCCCCTGATCCCAATGCAACCAAAAAGGGGGAGACTAAGGCGGTGAAAGAAAAGAAAAGGAAAATAGTTGATGATGAGAAATAACCTGATAAAGAGAAGGAGGTGGAGAAAGAACTGATCTCTGAATAGCTGATCATATACAAACGAAAGAAAAGTGCTGAGTCAAAAGCTGATGACGAAAAATCCTTAGAAGATCTTGTCAAAGATGCTGATGAAGCTCACAACAGATCCATGGATAAAATTATAGATCAGCTCTTTAAACAAGGTCATGACACAGCCATATTAGATACTGAGATCAGAAGGCTAGAAATAGAAGAGATTCAAGCTAGATGGGTTGGTTATAGTGTGTTGGAAAGGGAAAGATTGGAGATAATGATCAGATTTATTGCAAAATATCTTGGAAGATCATTGATAGAGATAAAGTCTTGGTCCAGAGACAGTATCTTGGAGATAACCAAGAAAATTTGCTCTGCAAGAGGCTTCAATATAGGGTTGATCATCGAAGCACTTAATGAAGCAGGTGCTGGGAAGAGAACTGAAATGGCAAAGCTCTCCAAAGCCAAACTCACCACCAAAATGCTAGATCAGTCTTCTCACACTCCCATTCAAAAACCACTGAAGCTGATCAAGAGGGTGTTTCTGCCAAGAATAAGTGGGATCATCAATAAGTTTAGAGGTTTTGGCTGCATTGGTTCAGGGGGAGTTTGTTGGACCAAAAGAACAATGAGCCTGATCAGAAAAACCTCTAAGTCCCACAGACATTACAACTGCTGAAGAAGATCACAACAGCTAAAGACATCAACTAATTACAAGGTCTGAAGACAAGATCTGAAGACTTCTACTGAAGACAAAGTCTGAAAGTAAAGTACTGAAGACAAAGTATAAAGCTATCAGCTGAAGACAAGTCTGAAAGTAAAAGTCTGAAGAACAAAGACTGAAGACAAAGACTGAAGACCAAAGTGATCAGTAGTTCTCACAACAGCTAAAGTTATTAACTTCAGTAGTTGTGATGGTTTTCCTTTTCAGTACTTGTAATTTACTTTTCAGTAGTTATAGTTTCAGTAGTTTTAGTTCAGTAGTTTTATGTTTTTGTCCTTAGCATTCTCTGAGATGTAATCAGTAGTTGAGAACATTCTTAGTAGTTTGCATAGTTTCAGTTGTTTGTATAATTCTGTTAGATGTCACTATCAAGTGACATCAGCAGACGTCACATTCCCTATATAAGGAATGTTGACCTAGTTGTAACGTGTGACATTCAGCCACCACGAAAGCATATGAATGAAATATTCCTTTTGTAGAATTCTCTCTCTATAACTGTTTACTTTTCATTGAATATCAATTGTGTTCTTGCGAATTGTCTAATTCATTGTTCAAATTCCACTGCAATCTACTCTAATTAATCAAACTTAGATCACTGATCCTAACACTTGGCTTTATCATGATCTACCACAAGTGCTTTGTTTGGAGAAGCATCTTAGTCAAAGCCTCCTTCTTCAAAAGCAACTATAGCTTGCTACCTTGGCTTCTCATTCTAGGTAGCTTTATCAGTGTAGTTTGGTCTGGACTGTGCTTTGTCACCATTTGTTCTTGGTGCCTTGCACTCCCTCGTAAGTGGACCATCAAGTTACAGTTCTAACATTTGACTTTGCTTTTGTCTAGTCCAAACTTTCCACTGGCTATATTACTAGGAAACTTTCTTCATGTCTGCTTGTAGAACTTCTTGGCCGTGTGAGTGAGAAGAGCCATTTGCTGGACTATCTCCATATACTCCAGATCATCTGGATGGATACAGTCCAGGTCTTCAAGGGTGAATAAAAAGCTACCATAACTTTCATCAGAAAGTTCTAGCAGCTCTCTTTTCACCCTTGAAGACCTGGACTATATCCATCTAGATGATCTGAAGTATATGGAGATAGTCCAACAGATGGCTCTTCTCACTCATAGAGCCAAGAAGTTTTACAAGCGGACAAGAAGACGGTTTCCTAGCAGTGCAGCTAGTGGAATGTTTGGACTGGACAAAAGCAAAGTCAAGTGTTACAACTGTAACTTGATGGGCCATTTTGCTAGGGAGTGTAAGGCACCAAGAACAAATGGTGGCCAAACACAGTCCAGACCAAACTACACTGACAAAGCTACCTAGAATGAGAAGCCAAAACGCTAGAGTTGCTGTTGAAGAAGGAGGCTTTGACTGGAGTTTTCATGTGGAAGATGCTTCTCCAAACCAAGCACTAATGGCAGATCATGATGAAGCCAAGGTATTGGAACATCTCTGTACCCCTGAATGCATTGCTAAAGTAAACAGATATAGGTCATACAACTTAGAAATGAAATCTATTGTGGGTCCTTATACATTTTAAAAGCTGATTTTAGAAAGTCTGAAAGTGATTATAAACTAAAGATATAGGACTTAGAAAAAACCATTTCAGTTCTAAAACAAGAGCATACAAATTATAAGACTCAGATCAAGGATCTCATAACTAAGCTGACTCAGAGCCAGGCTGAGCTTGTGATCAGCAAAGCCAGGGCAGAAAAGTGTGTCCTTAAAGAAGAGACCTTCAAGAACATGATATAGTCATCCCTACACAACAAGGTGTGTTATCAAAACAAGTAGGGACTGGAATCAAATAAGATAGCTACTCCACACACAATCTTGTTTGTAAAATCACCTAGGTGTGGAACTTGTAAAGATGAGCTTCCTCTCATAGATCTTTTGAGTTAAGAGGATGAAGAAGTGATAGTGAAGAATCTCTCTAAGAAGTATGAAGAAGAGGATTCTAAGAAGGGTCACTATCCTTCTGAGGAGAACAATAAGATTTTAATGATCAGGTCTATGAGGAAGAACTTGATCAGAAAGAGCAAAACAAAAGCTAGGAAAGCTCAAGAGATCAAGGCCACTTTTGATTCTAAGTAGAAACAAGTTTTTATCTCTACAGGATTTGAAGTGGTGAAGACTAAAAACATCAACCTAAACTCTTTTGCTAAGAGTTCTGGTAGTTCTGGTTTATGTTCAAATCATCTCAGCACCAAGTAGAAGGCTGATTTGTTGTGTACCACTGCTATACAACCTAGACATCCAACTCCAAGAACAGTTCTCACCCTAAAAGGATTGTCTCTACATCTGCAAAGATGAAGGTGGAGAAGGGATGTGATCAAGATCAGTCTTATTCTCAGTAGAAAGGTATTAGGAAGATGAAAATGGAGTGTGTCATGTGTGAAAGTACTTCTCATTTTGCTATGGAGTGTCTATACAATCCAAGAGGTACTCTTCATATGACCAGGAAAAAGACTTCCAAGAGTTCCAATAATATTTTAGCTTTGGAAGGAAAATTTGTTTCCTTCGAAAGCTCCAAAATGAAGAAGAAGGCAAGTGGAAAATTGTCCTTGGAAGAACATTTAGTCTCGGAAGAAAGGAATACTTCCGAAGCACTAAAGTCTGCTGCAGTGTCTGCAGAATCTTCCGAAGGTCCACTCATCACAACTTCCAAAGCCTCAAAAGCATCTAAAGTGTTAAAGGTCAAGTCAAAACTTCCAAAGGTGGTGTGGAAGTCCAAGAAAGACCAAGTGACTGAAAGTTCTCCATTAACAACAACTCAAGATCCTCAAAGCACAACCATAGTATCTATCACAGTTGCATTATCTTTTACTTCTTTTACTAAGCCCAAGAAAAGTAAGGCATGGGTTTCCAAATGTAGCAAATCATTTTCTTTGTGAAGGAACAACCAAAAGAAACAAAAATATCTGGATCATTGATAGTGGCTGTTCCAGGCACATGACAGGCAATAGGTATCTACTCTAGAACTTTTAAAGGATTGATGAAGGGCCAGTTGCTTTTGCAGGAGATGAAGGTGATTACATTTCTGGAAGGGGCAAGGTCATAAATGGTAATCTCAATGTTGAAAAAGGAAACTTTGTTAAGGAGCTGGGGCACACTCTTTTGACTGTATCTCGATTTTGTGATCAAAGTCATAACATGCTCTTCACTGAGCATGAGTGCGTTGTTCTGAAGCCCGGGGGGTCATTCCTCATGAGCATATCCTGCTTAGAGCCCATATGAAAGGGAACATGTACAAGATGGACATGCAAGAAATATGTCCCTTTGGTGAAGTTTCATGATTTCTGTCTAAAGCCAATAGTGATGAATCTTTCCTATGGCATAAAAGAATATGCCATGTAAACTTTAAGAACATGAATAACTTATTAAGAATGATTTGGTAACTGGAATGCCAGAGAAAGAGTTTACAAGTGATGATCATTGTGTTGAATGCCTTAAAGGGAAGCAACACAAGATATCTCATAAGCCTAAGGAAAGAAATTCCATCACTACACCCCTACACTTGTTACATATGGATCTCTTTGGCCCCACCAGTGTAATGAGTCTAGGAAGGACCTCTTATTGTTTGGTGATCACAAATGACTTTACAAGATTCACTTGGGTTTTCTTCCTTAAAACTAACGATGAGTCCCCTAAGATTCTAAAGAATTTCATCATAAAAATTGAGAATCAATCTGATCAAAAGGTCAATACCATAAGATGTGATCAGGGAACTAAATTCAAGAACCAAACCCTTGATAAATTTTGTTATTAAAAAAGTATTACAAGACAATACAGTGCTCCGTAGAGGCAGTCAACACTGGGTAGAGGCATTTAAAGCTGAGCCTAAGCTGCCCGTCACCTTCTGGGTAGAGGCAATCAACAATGCCTGCTATGTGCAAAATAGAGTTTTAGTAGTTAAGACTCATGGCAAGACTCCTTATGAACTTTGGCACAAGAGAAAACCTTTCATTGGTTTTCTCAGGTCATTTTGATGTCCTTGCACCATCTTGAATACCAAAGATCAAATTGCCAAATTTGCTGAGAAGGCAGATGATGGACACTTCATTGGATACTCTTCTCAGGCTAAGGTTTATAGAGTATACAATCTCAGAAGTAGAATTATTGAGGACTTAGTCAATGTGACTTTCAATGAAAACACACCCGGTGTAGCTAGTTCTGGTCCTGATTGGCTATTTGATCTTGATTTACCAACTGTTTTTACAAATCTTGTGAGAATGTTTCAGGATCTACATATATAATACCCACAGGTGATCCTAATCCAAGATCTGAGGTTAGAAGACCTTCAAGTTGTACATCTTTAGCTCCAGTTGTAACTACTTCTACAAATGAGGTTTCTATCAGCACTACAATGACAAACTCAAATGATACATCTGAGATGCTTTTAAATTCCAACACAGAGGGTTTACAACCAGATAAAGATACTTCAAATACAGAATAAAACCTTGGTGGTGGTGACAGTGATCCGGAATTTCTTAATGCTAATAACCACTCCATTGATGACAACATCAATGATTTCACACACTCATTGGATCAAGTCTCTTTTGATAAGTGTGTTGATGCAGTGGGAAATACATCAATGCTAGATCTAAATTTCTTTAATTTGGATCTCTGTCACCAAGTTGTTGTGATCTCTCAACTTAGGATCCACAAGTCTCATCCCACTACAAACATCATTGGAGATGTTGCCACAGGGATAAAAACAAGAGGACAAACCCATGAAGCAAATTTTTGTCTTCATTCTTGTTTCTTATCTCAGATAGAGCCAAAGAAAGTTGATGAGGCTCTAAAGGATAGAAGTTGGGTTGAAGTTATGCAAGTGGAGCTATTTCAATTCAAAAGACGGAAAGTTTCGAACCTTTGTCCTCTTCCTCATGGGAAGACTACTAATGGAACCAAATAGGTGTTTAGGAACAAGAATGATGATAGAGGCATTGCCATCAAAAACAAAGCTAGACTAGTTGTTCAAGGATACACACAAGAAGAAGGAATTGACTATACTGATGTCTTTTCTCCTGTAGCAAGATTAGAAGCTGTTAGGATATTCTTGGCATTTGTTGCATCCAAGAATTTCAAGGTTTATCAACTTCATGTAAAGTGTTCTTTTCTTTATGGGGTGATTGTTGAGGAGGTATATGTCAAACAACCACCTAGTTTTGCAGATCCTGATCATCCTGATTATGTCTGCAAGCTTGATAAAGCTCTTTATGGGTTGCATCTAGCACCCAAGAAATGGTATGAGACTCTATCTCAGTATCTCTACAAGCATGGATACATAAGAGGTATTATAGATGGAACTCTCTTCATCAGAGGACAGGGAAATGACATAATGCTAGTTCAAGTGTATGTAGATGACCTCATTTTTGGATCACCTAATCCAAAGCTCTACAAAGACTTTGAGAAGCTGATGAAGGACAAATTTGAAATGAGTGCCATAGGGGAACTCAATTTCTATCTGGGAATTCAAGTGAAGCAAGATGAAGATGACATCTTCATTAGTCAGTGAAAGTATGTTCAAAACATACTCAAAAGATTCAACATGACTGACTGTAAGATTGATAAGACACTCATAGCTAGAAACCACTCCCTTGGACCTAATCTTGAGGGGGAGTGTGTAGACGAATACTTATACAGGGCTATGATTAGGTCTCTTATGTATCGTATAGCTAGCAGACCGGATATTATGTTTGCCACATGTATTTGTACAAGATATCAAGCCAACCCTAAGATGTCTTACCTTATCACTGTCAAAAGGATTCTAAGATACCTAAAAGGTGTTTCAACACTTGGTTTATGGTATCCTAAGAGTTCTGACTTCAATATGTATGCTTATACACATAGTGATTATGGTGGTTGCACATGATTTCAAAGTCTACATCTGGGGGATGTCAATTTCTTCATGCAAGGGTTGTCTCATGGCAATGCAAGAAACAATCTTGTGTCTCTGCATCAACTGCTGAAGCTGAATACATTGATGTTGCAAACTATTGAGCTCAAGTGCTTTGGATTCAGAATCAGATGCTTGACTATGGTTTAAAGTTAAAGGAGACTCCTATTCACATAGACAACAACAATGCTATCTCTATCACAGAGAATCCTATGCAACACTCAAGGACCAAACACATCAACATCAATTATCATTTAATTAGAGATAATTTTGAAAAGGGATTAATTAAACTATTCAAAGTTCACACAAATGAACAATATGTTGATCTTTTTACAAAGGCTTTTGATGAACAAAGATTTAAATATCTAATATGAGCTATTGGGATGATAAACTTTGAGTAGGTTTTTCTTAAAACTAATTCTTATTATTTCTTAAAATCTATGTGTCCTTAGTTGTCTAGTTAATCACTTTCATAAGCTCTTGTTTTCTTTGGATAAAAAATTTTTGAAGACTTTCCTTAAAATTCCGAAAATTTTGATCGTTCGGAAGTTATGTTTTAACTTCGGAAGAAAATTATGCCTTTAAAACGGACAACTGCACAAGTACTTTACCTTCGGAAGAAATTTCTAAAATATATTCCGAATCTTAAAACTCTTATTCGGAACTTATATGTTTTCAAGGACAATCTTCTTCTGAAGCAAATTAACTCTCGAAAGCTTTGTCCTCTTGAACAAAACTTTCAAGTCTTGATTTTCTTCCAATGTCAAACTTCTCAAAATTCTTAAGAAATTCTTCCGAAATAATTTAACTTCAGAAGCTTTTTCATTAAAACTTCTCAAGATAATTTACCTTCAGAAGCTTTTTGACTTCCAAGAAACTACATTTTGAGCAAAAGCAAACTACTTTTACAGAGGTGGGACTAACTTATAGATTTTAAAGTATATTCTCTTTCATTAACTTTGTTTTATAAACCCAATGGTTTCCCCCTCTTTCTATCGTCTGCTTCTTGCCTCCAAACCTAAAACCCAAATTTCTCTCTGAAATTACTTTAGTTCATCTTTTTTCAAAAGGTCGAATTTTGGAAGACCTGCCAAAAGATCATCATGGATAGGAAGAAGGCACTCTCTGCCATAGTGTAAGGGAGAACAATCTTCATCACTTCGGCCATCATCAAGATGCATCTTTAGCTGGATGATGAAGAAAGTGAGGTGTTCTTTCCAAAAGAAGTTGTTAACCACTCCTTTGCACAGATGGGATATGAGGGAGACTACTCTGTCAAGACCTTCAGGAAAGGGAAGGTCTCATCCGTATGGAAATTCATGCTCCATGTGGTTATCCACAGCTTATCAAACAAGCATGATGGATCGGACCAGATTCCTGAAGATCTCTCCTTCATTGTCCATGGGATGGTTCAAGGAGTCAAGTTCAGGTACTCTTTGTTTGTTTACACAAACTTGCTTGCAAACTTAGCCTTCTTAGAGTATTACATGTTCCCTAGATATGTTCAATACATTCTTAACTATGAACTGGGCTCACAGTTAGGGGGAATAGGTAATATTCTTAAACTGGGACAGATGAAGCCCGACATCTTTAAAATATTAAGAAAGCCCACTGTTGGCTTCTCTCGGGTAGAAACAGCCCTTGTCCAAAAAATGTTAGAGCTCATTGCTCAAGGTGACAACCTAGCAGCACCAACTAGTGTTGAACCCACACCTTCTACTTCCCAACCACCTCAACAGCCACAAATCACCCTCACCTACCAAATAAAACACAAACAAACCCCTACTCAGACTATTCAGTCTATGTAGGCCCCTATACACTCACCCACACAGGAAGAAGTGGACATTGGAGCTCCCACTTCTCCTGAGGAGCAGACCACTCCCATTACTTCAATGATCAGTGTTTAGGTTCCTCATGATTAGCTTGAGGAGCTAATAAGCCCAAATGCCTTAAGCCATCACTCTGAGTCTCAACACTCAAGTGATCAACCTTCAGGGGACAATTACCATCCCTAGCCTATGGACTTATACCAACCAATTCCCAACCTCGAGTTCTATACGGGTGAAGATTTAGGTTTTAGTGAGTACCATGATTCTCTCTTATTTTCCCCTACGTAAACAGATATGAGTGCTCCTGAGTCTTCTCTTTCTAGCCCACATTAGTCACCCACAACTAAGGTGGACACATCTAAACCTGATCAAGATCTCCATATGGAAGAGGCTCTCACTTTGGAAATGATTCCATCATTAAGAACTCAACCATGGAAATTCTGCCCATTGACACCTCTATTGAGGCTATCAATGAATAAAGGAAATCCAACAGCCAAGAACCTGAAGCTAGTGGTGAGAGTGATGACTTTGGTCCAATTCTCTCATCCCCCAATGATTCTTCTGATGAAGATAAGGGGAATTTAAGACTAAGGTTCAACAACTGTCACAAACATGCACCTATTTAGTCTCCAAGGTTAGTCATCTTGAATCTCAATTGACTACCTTCCAAAACAGGGTCATGATCAGCAACTTGAGATTTCTTTTCTCAGGGAGAAACTAGCTGGGAGACCTTTAAGAGGAGCTCAACCATGAACACAAGAACCTGTGAGTGTGATTGACCTAACTCCTAGCTCACCTATGCAAGAGGGTGATGCTACCAAAAAGGGGGAGAAAGTCGTTACAGTCACAGAACCTGGGAGTTCTTCCTCAAGTTCACATTGATATGGACTCTATAGACTCCTACATACAAAGTCTGTTTGAGGAAGGAATACCAAGGGCTATGTCATCTCCACCAACTTCAAATCACATCATTGGGTGAAGGTATGACTATAACAAAAGAGCCCTCATCATTCTTAGAGTTCAAGGACAGCAAGAGGCCTTCAACTTTCAGACCTTGAACATCTATGAAGGTCAAGATCTAGTCAACATGCCATTTTTTATTCAAAGCTAATGAAGACAAGATGACAAGCTGGCTTAAAGAAACCTCAAAGAAACCAAGACAGGATCACCACAGAGTTCAGCTTCAGAAGGAGACTAAGGCAATCAGGAATGCCATCGGTCAACTAGATGTTGAGGTAGACCCTAAGATTAATTTCATAGGGGAAACCTTGATTGAAGGCCCAATGGTAGAACCTGAGAGCCCTATCTCATCACTATCAATAGCTGCAGAGATTCATAGCCTTTTTGAGACACCTGCTGGTGAAGGTGCTTCTCAACATCTCTTTGGCCAGAGCTTGGAAGCTAAACCAAGAAATGAAGGCCAAAGCTCTCTCCAAGCTGAGTCACAAAGGTTTGTGAGTGATAAAGGGAAAAGAAAGATGACTTTTGATGAGATTGAGGAGGAGAAAAGAGAGAGGAAAAGGAAGCTGAGGGGAGAAAGTTCCTCTTCTGGGTCTGCAAGACTCATGGAAACTACAACAGGGCTGGCCCCAAGCCAAACACTCAGGATGATGAGTTGAAGGCAGTTAGGATCAATTAATTACAGACCAGGAACTATGACATTGATAATGTCATTTCTCTCCCCTTAGAGGAACTGAATGAACTTGCTGACAAGGAATTGTCAAAGGAGAGGAAGGAGGCAGAAGATGCAAAGCTAGTCCGTCAAATCAAAGAAGAAAGAAGAAAGAAAAGATTATACAAGCATGTGCCTTCTCTCTCCCCAGTTCAAGAAAGCCCTGTGCATGAGAATGTTATTCAACAAGAACCTCAGGTAGACAAAGAAGAAGATAGGATCAAAATGATTAACTACTTGAGTGCCATAGGCCTCTATCAGGCAGATGCACTTCTTCCCTTATCCTATGACTATGTTGAGTTTGAGTATCTTTAAAAACCTAAACTTGAGATAGTCAAGGAAAGGAAGATCACTAAAAGGAAGCTAAGGGAAGAAGTTACAAAATCAAAGCCCATCTTCTAGAAGAGCATGAAGAAGTCTGCCGACAGGAAGAGGATGATGAGCTTCTTGAAGCTGTAGGGATTTTCCGGAAGGAGACTTGGGCCTATGTTTCTAGCCACGATGGATGAGCATATCAGGATAATCAAGCAGAAGATCAAGAGTGGCGAGCTGATAGACTTACTTTCCCCTCCAAGTCAAGCTCCACCTGAAGTGGAGGTTAAGGTTGAACAACGTGAGACAACACAACTCCTGCTATATCTCAACAAGCTTCATCTTCTGATCCACAACAGGGTCAGACTACCTCTCCTTCTGAACTTGTGAGAGAGGAAGACCCAACTGAGAAAGACAAAGAAGATAAATCAGGTGTTGCAGGCCAGTCTTCTTAGTTAAAAGGATCAAAAAGAAGATAAAGGATGGCTTTTAAACCAAAGCCAATGAAGAAGAAGAAAGAAGCATCCATCTTCAAACCTCAGGATGAGTCAGAATACCTAGAGGATGTGTAGCCATAGGATGTGCAACAATAGGATACTCCAGCATCTCCCATACAAATAGCTCCTCTAGCATCAGAAGACCCATCCTATCCTGGACATATACCACAAATCGAGAAATGTGGCATGTCATCAGAGATCATGGCATTGAGAATGTCTACACATGGCAAGACATGTTTAATCTGCCTTTACATGATCTCCTTGACATGAGAAGACACTTTGATAGTCTGAGAGATACTAATCATCTCATGAAGAAAGGGTTGGTCATTATCCAAATGAGGACTGTCAATATTTGAAGTCTTCAAGTGTTTTGGTAGCATCAGCCTACGGGGAGTTTGTAGAAATTATATGAAGATGCTAAAGCAACCTAAAAACCCAAAGTCTTTCCTGCATGCATGCACATAAGTACTGAAGAAGAATGCTTCGGAAGTTTCACACTAGCAACATAAATATTCTATGTGTGAAATCTTCTGAAGCCAAGACCAATATCTTCTGAAGCAAAAGATGAAGTCTTCCGAAGCTTTAGAGACAAAGTCTTCTCAAGCCAACACTTGAAGACAAATTTCTTCGGAAGACTTTTTGTATACATGCTTTATCTTATGTACTTTACATAAACTTGGATACATTTCCGCAGGAACACTGTAAAGTCACCAACTTTCATAAGTTGGTGAAAAGGTCCATACTTTTAGTAATTGTACATTGATGTCTTGAGACTGTAACTCTCTACTTCATGTACTTTATCCTTTTTGTAATAGATTAGGATGTGAGCTATAGCATGTCATAGTCAATTGTCAACAGGCAATCTGCCTTTTGACTCAACAATTGATTTTGTTTTGTGTCTAGTCAATTGTATCCAGCTGGCCTTCAAAGTACGGCTGGCTGTAGGATGTAGTATTGTATCTCAAGTACTTGTAACTTTCTAGTATGTGTTGTAACACTTGTAATAGAACTTGAGAAGGCAATATACTGCAACCTTGAAAACCATCTCCTTGTGTATCTTGCTATCTTGTTGTGTCTTATATTACTTGTGTTCTTAGTGTCTTTAATTGAGGTTAACCAGTTTCACTGTTTGATTAAGTTTAGTGTTCTTTATTAAGTCTCTTGTTAGTGTTGTTGTGTTGTATTTGCATACCCTTCAACGGTCCTGCATTGGGGTTCTATGTTGTTCCTTTCAACCACATAAAGGGTTGTAACCCATTTGATTATTGGAGTTTCCACATGAACTTGCATGTTCATCTCCATCTCGTAGCCACTAAGAGTCCCATATAACTCTATGAAAGAGTGTGTTTTCAGATTCTCAGTTCTCTTGATAACCACTCAATAGTATGTCCATTGCCTAGTAAATAAGGACATAAACTTCCTTAGAATATCTTTGTTTTCAAGAGCTACTCCACCATCCACTAGGGTATCCACAATCTCAACATACCTAAAGTATTATTGAGTCATGGGTTCACCTGCTTTGCACGTTAAATTTCAAATTGCTGCTTCAGGAAATACTTCTTGTTCTCCTTGGCTTTAGAGGAACCCTCATACATCAGTTTCAATGCATCCCATAGTTGCTTAGCTGTTTTGCATTTTTTGAAGCCTCTATATACAGAGTTTGGAAGAGCAGTCTGAAGGGCTGCCTAGCCTTCTGGTCAATCTCTATTCTCTTTCTATCTTCATTTGAGTACTCAGCCACAACCTTGGGGATCATACCACCACTAGTATCAAATAAGGTGCTTGTTATGTAAGGTCCATTTTCAACAGACTCCCACATTCTTGAGTCTAGAGACTAGATGAATCCTTCCATTCTTCGGCACCAGATGTCAAAGTCATCAAGGGTGATCAGTGGGGACTTTTTCATGGTTCCAGTTTCCATATCATATTTGGAAATGTCTTCCATTTGAGATGTTAAGTACTTTTGTGTGTGTGTGAGGGATCTTAAGATGGTAAGATCTTATATCAAGAGCCTGGAATGCTCTGATACCAAGTGCAGGACTGTGAAGGGTATGCAAATACAACACAATAACACAATGAGGAGAGTTGTTTAAGAATACTTAACAGATCAAATAGGGAACTAGTTAACCTTTCTAATGACACTGGGAACACAAGTAAGAATAAGACAGAACAAGATAGCAAAACACGCAAGGAGTTGGTTTTCAAGATTGCAGTATATTGCTTTCTCAAGTTCTATTACAAATGTTACAAAGCATACTGGAAAGTTACAAGTACTTAAGATACATGTACTACATCCTATAGCCAGCCATACTTTGAAGGCTAGCTGGATACAATTGACTAGACAACAAACAAAATCAAATCTAAAGTCAATAGGCAGATTGCCTTTTGGATAGTGACTATGACATGCCATAGCTCACATCCTAATATATTAATAAAAGGAAAAAGTACAAAAAGTAGAAAGTTACAAACTCAAGACCTCAATGTAAGATATCAATAGCATGGAGCTTTTCACCAACTTATGTATGTTGGTGACTTTACAGAGATGCAGCAGAGAGTGGTCCAACTTTAAGGAAAAGTACATCAGATAAAGCATGTCTTCAAAAGTCTTTGGAAGATATATGTCTTCAAGTGTAAGCTTTGGAATTTTGTCTTTTAAGGTTCGAAAGACTTCAGATTTGCTTTCAAAAGATATTGGTCTTGGTTTAGGAATATTTCCCACTTAGAATATATCTGATGCCGATGGGAAACTTGTAAAGCATTCCACTTCAATATACTTGTGCATGCATGCAGTAGAGACTTTGGGTGTTTGGATTGCATCAGCCTTTTGCATTTAATCCTTACACTTAATGATCTTGGGTTTTCCCATAGTGTCTGCAATTGTTACTCCTTCATGAATCAGTCTTGATGTTTAATTATTTATTTTAGTCTTAATTGATTCATTATGTGTTATTTGTGGTGAGGATGATTTAGTTGAAGATGAGGTTGTGGGACTTGCTTTTGGTTTCTCATGTCTTCTTCATTCACCTTTTCTCTACTGGTTTGTTGTTTTAATTTTGATAAAGAACCCTCATTGTGAAAAGTTTCATCATCTTTTAATTTTGAATGAGTTACATGAGTTCCCTTTTCAAAATTATGAAACAAAGCATCATGAGTATTTGTTCCTTTTTTAGTCAAATCCACCATTTTTTTAGGTGTTTTAGATTGCTAAAATGATGTTCTTTTCTTCAAAGGTTTACCATCAGCAGATGTTTTCTCCTTTGGTTGTGGATTTTGTTTTTGTTGTTGCTTCTTTGTTTTTGAATCTTCTTGACCATCACTATATTGAAAGTCTGATTTAGCCTTCTCAGATCGTGGCTTCTTTATGCTCTTAGTCTTGTTCTTCTTGTTGAAATAAAAACCCTCAGTTGAATGATTATTTTTGTTACAAATTGAACAATGTTTGTTGAAGTAGCAGTCAGAGGTCATGTGATTGTTCGTATTGCAAATAGAACAATAACTGCTGATGTAATAGTCTTCTGTATTGTGATTTTTCATATAACACCATTTTTAATACATTTCTTCTATTCTTTCTCAAAATTAATTACTTTCTTCTTCTTTTGCAGCTTTTGAGGCTTCAAATCTTTTTCCCAATTTTGTAGTTGATTTATCCTTGCCTCTCCCTGACACACTATCAAAGGATTCTTGTTTAGCATTTGCTGATTTCTGCTGCTTAGGATTCACCAATTTCTGTTTTGATTACTTATTGATTATTGCTTTTGCCTTCCACAGATCTTCTACTGACTCAGTAGATTTAGTTTTCTACAGATCTGCTACTGAAGAATGTTTCTTCTTCTGGAGAAGTTTTGCTGATATTTGCTTATTTCCCTATTCTATGGAAGATGTGTGTACTTCCTCAGTAGATGTGCACTTTTCAATTACTTCACTTGAAAGTTTTTATTGTTGATGAAGTTCTTGAATACCTTCATTTAGCTGAGCTATTTTCTTGCAAATAGTCTTTAACATGTTTCTTTATTTTGAAGGATATGGCAACTTTGTCTCTTCAAGAACTTTGGGAATAATTGTTTCAAATGAAACATTCTTACCAATATCCAGCTGATCATCATCATGTTCATTAGAAGCATCCAAGTCATCACACTCATTAAAGTCAAAATCATAGTCATTTTGTTTAATATTCTCTGATTCAGAAGACTCAGTTTCTCTCACCTCAGATTTGTTGTTATTAACTTGTTGATTAGATTTTGTTTCAAACTTGGTGCATGGCATAAAATGATTTGACAAGCTATTTGTCATTGTTTCAGGTGAAGTTGTATAATTATCATTTAAAGGAGGTGCAACAACATTATATCCTAACCCATACCCATTCTTTGATTCAATATGAGAATTCAATAATTCTTATATTATTGAGATGAAAGTTGAAACTTCTGAAGTTTCACTTTAGTTGATGCCTGATTAGCCATCGATTTAGTTAAGGTAGTGGTTTATCTAAATCTTGTGCTTTTAAGCTATAATTTTCAGAAACTAGTTTATAAAATCTTTTTGTAAAGAGTTAATTTTGATTTGATATAATTTACGTTCTCTTACATGAGATTCATTTAAAATCATAGTTTCTTTTATTTTTTCAGCCAGTTGTGGAGGATGGACTCTATATCTTTCAACTTCCTCAATCCATATAGATGAACACAGTCTATCTCTTACCTCTCTAGCCATGGGCGGAACTTTGTTTTTCACATGAGCCATTAATGGTTGATTATCTTCCAAGACTTTCTTCTCATACATGCTCTAGTCATGGGTTCTATCTTGAAGTATGATCAGCCCAGTTTCTTTAGAAGTATTAGGTCCTTCTGATGCATTTATGGCTGGTGGGGATGAGTTGGTTAATTGTGGTTGTTTGAAAGATATTTGAGATGTTGACGGTTCATGAGATTGATGTTGATGATACTGATGTTGTAGATGTTTCTCAAGTCCGGATTTGATTGTTGATTACATTCTCTAAAGAAGTGTCCATAGAGATTGCATTTGAAACATTTTACCTTTGACTTATCAACACTAATCATTGATGTTTTACTTGTTGTAGGCAAAATTTTATTACTTCTCAGGTACTGTTTGGCTCTATAAGCAATCATTGCCATTTTCCATTAAAGATCCATCTCCTCTACTACATCTGGATGTAGTTCTTCCAAGTCTTGCTGGCAGATGTTAAAGTGCTTCCCAGGTAAGCTTGAAAACAAGAACTGAAAGATGCAAAGGCTGTCTTTTGTTCTTTAGAGTCCAGAATCACAGTGATAGGCTCTTCTTGGTTGTTTTTTGATGAAGACTTTACTTATGATCGAGATGCAGCTCTTCTATTATCAGTTCTTCCTTTTTCCTTTCTTGATTTACTTTGAGAAGATATCTTTGAAGGCTTTGCTGCATAAAAACTCACTTCTTCTTCATCATCACTCAAAGTACGAGATTTGTCACTATCATTGTTAGAAATAAAAGCACTTCCAGCACTTTTGGTTTCTTTAAAGTGATAGGGTGTGACATGTGTTCTCACAGTGTTTTTCTTGATTTTTCATCTATTTCAAGAGCCTTGACTTTAGCTACAATATATCTAAACCAGTTGCTTTGAGGTCAATGGTGTTCTTGAACATGGACACGGTTTGCTTCCAACTTTCAGGAAAAGTATGGAGCATCTTTTTGTATAATTCCTTATTTGTATACTTCCACTCTAAGATGTTCACCTCGGTTACAAGTTGAATAAACCTATGGAGTTGTTGAGGAATTGGTTCACCCTCAATATGATGAAGAGTTTCATACAATGAGCGAAGTATGTCCTTCCTAATGCTTCTGATTTCATCACTCTTTTCACAAAGTGTATGAAGTATCTTCCATAAGGAATTTGCTGTTTTATAATTCTCATAGCTGAGTAATATTTCTTCAGGTAAAGCCATACTAAGCAGATTGTATGCTTTAATATCAACTTTGACTTTTTTAACATCATCAGGTGACAAATATTTTGTACTTATGGGTTGATTGTTGTCATTATAATCCGGCCCAAGAGTGGGTGGAATATACGGACCTTCAGTTATTAATACCCATAAGTCAGAATCAGTGTAATTCACATGATTCCTTAACTTGATTTTCCAGGATTTAAAATTTGCTTTGGATTCCAACGTTGGATGTTGATATGTTGATACACCAAAGTTACTCATTTTTAGTTAAGGCCTTAGACTTTAACTAAAACAGAGTTTCTTTTAAGTAATGAACATATTAGTGACAAAACTTAGTTAATGGGTAGATTAAGTTGTGGTCAGAAATTAGTCAATCCTTTAAATGATAATTAAACATCAAGTCAAGGATTTTGTTAATGTATTTGTTCAATTAATTTGAAAATTTGATGAATATCAAACAATAACACAGATCTATGATCCAATTAGTGTGAATATAGATCTAAGTTAACCGAGCAATGAAACAGTACTCGGTAAATTGATTAATCATTGTTTTATTAAAATTGATTCACACCAAAATGATTTTGCTCAAAAATAATAAATTTGATTGGCGGAAATGATAAATCTAATGAAACAAGCAAACAATTAAACAATTCTAACACCGATATATCAATCGGTCTAAATCAATGAGCACTTGGCTCTGATACCACCTGTGAATCTAATGATCGCAATTAGGAATTATCAGTGTTAGATTGTGATTGAGTTATTAATTGTAGAATGATCATTAATTGTTGTTTAATTTTTTTAAATAAATATCAAGCTAAAAGAATATTAATTATGAAGAACAAAATGATATAAACACAATAAAGAAATGAACAAGATTTTATTCAAAAGTATGTCATTAAAACTAGTTAATGATTATAGATGAATAAACTATGAATGCTATGAACACTGAATGCATCAAACGTGTTAATGTTTGTGATGTATTGATATGATGGCTGCTAGGGTTTGTGTTTGATTGTGTGAATTGAGGTGATGTTTTGTGTTTTCCGTCTAGTCGCCTTAGTCGCGTATCTTTGATGTGAAACCTAAGACTCATATTTATAGACATGCATATTTCTATTAAAGAAACAACGAATCTCTTGGAGTCCATGGTGGACTTGTTGACTTGAAACACATGTATGATGTAAGTCCAAGTGTTTTGTCTTCCAAAGCTATTTTGTCTTCCGCATCTACTTTGTTCTTCCAAAGGAATCATATTCTTTCGAATGTATCTTGTTATTCCGAACGTAGTTTGTTCTTCCAAAGGTATCTTGTTCCTCACTCAATACCCATATTCATCCGTAGAAGATCTTTGGATGATTGTCTTGTAAGAAAGATATCTACAAAAGAACAAAACTATTCATCCGTAGATGTTTCTTACACTTAGTCAATTTCAGCAATTGACCAAGTATAATGTTTGTACCTGCAATCATACACAAATCAACTCACATATGGGTTAACATATATACATAATGGATGCATTAAAATATTGAATTATAAATATTTATTACATGTATTGATTAAAGTTATAAGCCTATACAAAATGATTTAGACCTATTATTCCTAGATCTAACAAAGAGTTAGGGATTGTCGAGGTGATAGAGGCTAAGACGAAGAAGCTATAAAGGATCAAGGCATTTATAAAGGCAGCTTAGGATAAGCAAAAGTCGTATGCCGATAAACGGCATAGACCGATTGTGTTCCAGTGGTTATGTTGAAAGTCTCACATTGGTAGGGCATCATTCGATTTAAGAATCGGGACAAGTTGAGCCCGAGATACATAGGGCCTTTCTGAATCATTGGTCGAGTAGGAGAGGTGGCCTATAGGTTGGAGTTGCCCAATGAGTTAAGTGGAATTCATCGGACATTCCATGTATCTTACTTGAGAAAGTTCTTAGCTGACGAGGATATAGTGGTGCCATTAGACGATATTGAAGTAAACGAATGGCTCAATTATGTGGAGGAACTAGTGGTGATCATCGATCGCAAGGAGAAGAGGCTATGGAATAAAGTGGTTCCACTTGTGCGAGTACAATGGTAGCACATGAAGGGGTCAGAGTCCACTTAGGAAGTTAAAGAGGAGATGAGCCAGCATTACCCTCAACTATTCTGCGACTAACAGGTTTCAAGTATGAAACCTAAAATAAGGAGGTCGGACTTGTAACGCCTAAAATAAAGTCGAAATGAGCCAATTAATAATAATGGGCTTAACCGGGATTATTTAATGAAAATTAGATGGAAATGGATGATAGAATGGTAAACCTCGTGGCTTATGTGCTAGACGAGTTTAAGGTCCTGAGAACGCACGATATATATAAAATATTCAGCTTGAGTCACTCTTATTTGCAACTCAACACCCAACTTTTAGAGAGATAGTGTAAAGAGAGAAAGTGGAGTGAAAGTGGTGATTTAAGGCTCGGTTGATCAAGAGATTGAAGATTAGTGTTTATGGGCATCCAAAAAACAAGAAAAGACTAAGAATCCAAGTAAGAAACAACCTTTAATGGTTTCTTTAAGTGTAATTTGGGATTATAGGGTTTGGGGTTTTACAAAATGGAAAAGAATCACCCAAAACTTATGTTTTTGTGTAAGAAAACATGTAAGAAGCTTAGATGTACCTTCTTCAGTGATAAACCAAGGTTTTGGGTGTAAAAGATTGAAGTTTTGGGTTAAAAATGGGTTAGTTCATAATTTCAGCCCGTTTTGCGAAATGCGTTGAACCCTGAAAGGATTATGCATGCCAATTCAATGGGTGAGTTCATGGTTGCTTTGCTGGATTCCCACAAGTCCAAGAAGAAATGAGGATGAAGATCCTGCACAGAAGAAAAACCAAGTATGGTATTCCGCGTTTTTCAATGCGGAAGACAAAAAACAAATATGGACAAGTTTGTTCTTCCACATTAACAAATGCGGAAGACCAATCAGTAATGCGGACAACACTTTGTTCATCTGCATTTGCCAATGTGGATGGCTAGACAAATGCATAGAAGTATTTGTTCATCCGCATTAACCAATGTGGATGACCAACATACAAATGCGGATGATCAAGTGTAGAAATGTTGATCAAGTCAACTCATCCACATTTGTCAATGTGGATGAACAAGCAAAGATGCGGATCAAGACTTAGACTAGTCTGATGTAATAGGTTAGGGGCGGTTTAGTCATTTTGAAAAAGGAATCTTGTCTGCCTATAAATAGAATAGAAAACCTCGTACACGAGGTGACAACTCATAGACATTGAGAATATCTGTTGTCTTTTATCCTCTGTAATCAATCACCTTCATTAATATATACAAAAACATTTATGAGTATATTCTTGCATTATTTTTTATTGATTGTTTGTTTCTGCCATTCAATCTTTAACTCGATCACTATATTCGATCCTTAGTGAGAACCTCACTCTCACTAACCCAATCAATTGGTATGCGTTCTCCCGCATTTGCCACAGTACACAAATGCGGATAGAAGAAAGCTCAAGTAACAAAAATTCCGCATTTGCTATAGTGTGTTAATGCGGATGCCTCAAAAACAAGTTAAAATCTTCCGCATTTGCAACAGTAAACAAATGCGGATGTCCCAAAGACATAAAATTTAACTTCCACATTTGCTACAGTGACAAAATTTTTGTGACCGCACTTGCTCTGCAACTTGTAAAATTTTGTAAAAGCCATTATTTGACTATTTAAAGGAATTTCAAATGGTCATTAAATACTTTTCAAATCTGAGGGACTACATAGTGAGACGAGCACAAAAACACTATAAACCCTCTTTGATCATCATCATCATTATCAACCAAAGATTTGTGTATGTTCTACTCCACCTGTTATTGTAATCGATTCCAAACTATAGTAACATTGAAAGAAAGGTGAAATTTCCAAAATTCTTTCATGACCTAACTTTCGAACGGTTAAACCAAAAGTGAACGAAGAACCAAATGATAATAAAGAACACACAAAATCCAATTTATTCAAAGATATGTTATACATTTTCGACATCAGTGAAGATGCAAACTAAGAGGAATTTTAACCAGCATGAAAAACCTTCATAGTTATGTTCATCACAACAACAGAGTCTGATGAAAAACGAAAATGTGTGAATAATTAATGAAGTAACATAAAAGACAGAGAAAATATGATTCTTCTACAACAAATTCACCATTTGATGTGACAATAATGAAACAGTGACTTTAAACATTCATCTTTGACCACTAGAAGTCAAACTAATCAATTGTGCACATGCTTTCTCATCAAAACTAACACATATGTCTCTTATGCCGATTAAATGGCTAATCTTTCATGGAGCAAGCTCCATAATGTCAATGGTTATTTAGACCCTGATGTACCAGAATCTGAGGGACTCGGAAACATTATCAGATTTATTTCTACAACAAGGGTAGCTTATGCTATCACAGTTAGACCCATCATTTATGAGAACCTCATAAGGTCTTTTTGGAATTTAGCTGAAGTGATTGAAGCAGATGGTGTTAGAACTTTATCCGGAAGAATTGACAATGAGTACACTCTAATCATAACCGAAGATTCTATGTAAAGATGTCTGCATTTTGGTGATGATGCTGATGCACCAATAGAGTTGGATGAGGATGACATCACTACTTTTTTTGTAGAAATTGGGTAGAAGGGGGATTTGAAGCTAAGCAGATTGTAAAGGGATTAGTTGATTTGCCTTGGAGATTTCTAATCCATATCTTTCAGCGCTGTTTATCCAAAAAAAATAGGGTGGAATGATATTCCAATCATCACTTCATCAGCAATTTGTGCTCTATGCACAAACAGATCATTCAACATGTCAGCTTATGTATTTAATGGTCAGGTATCAAATATTCAAAAGGGAAGGAGACACAAGTTCTTGATGTATCCAAGATTCATTCAATGCCGGATAAATGATGCATTCCCAAATCTAGCTACCGAGGGATCAGTTCTAGATATTCCTCATTATGATGCTAAATCATACAAGTACATTAAGAAGAGGGATCCTAGAAACTTCTACAGTGGAGCTCACTCACCTCTTCTTCCTTGGATGCTTCAACAAATCAATCCAAAAGAACAAGAAGAAGAACAAGATGCTCATGATCACATTGAAGAACAAGCTACTGATGAGCAAGTTGATGGTATTGATAGGCAAAGGTCAGTATCACCCCAGGATGGTGCAGGGGTGATTCTCATACTGAAGCTGAAATTCATGACTATGCATCTCCATTTGTGTATCTACCACAACCATCTCCACAACCATCTCCACAACCATCACCACAACCATCTCCACAACCATCACCACAACCATCACCATTAGAATCTCCCCATAAAACTCCTATTCCATCACCAAATAGCCCAACCAAAAACATCTCCACCTCATCACTCACCAATATCACCACCTCATCACTAACCAAAATCACCACCTCAACCATTGCCCAACCATGATAACCCAACTGAGTTTGGAGACTCAACCAGCACATCTAAAGCATCCAAATCATCTTCGGATGAGGAGGATAAACATGTTCAAATGCCTAAAAAGAGAGTCACTTCTGAGAATGCTCCCTCAAAGAGTTTTGCTGAATCTAATGTAAATAGACCAGATGAAAAAGATGAGTTAATCTCTGAGCTCTTGCAAAAATTTGAAAGGATGGAAACAATACTAAATAGGAGAGCAAGAATCATTCATGATAGGATTCTAGAACTTCATGAAAAGGAGCATGAGTTAAAAGAGCTAAAAGAAAAATATGAAGTTGAAAAGAAAGAGAAAGAGAAAGAGGTTGAATACTTAAAAGCTGCTCTTAACCATTCTAGAGAAGAAGTAAGTGGCCATGTTCATACTCTTGCCATTCAAACTATAGCTATGGAAGAGCAAGAGAATATTATTGAAGAACAAGTAGAGATCATCTCCAATCTGCAAAGTCAAATTTGTTAGGATCAGTGATCTAAGTTTGATTAATTAGAGAGTATTGCAGAGAAATTCAAACAATGAATTAAACAATTCACAAGAACACAATTGATATTCAATGTAACAGTAAACGGTTATAGAAAAAGAGAATTCTGCAAAAGAAATATTTCATTCATATGCTTTCGTGGTGGCTCAATGTCACACGTTACAACAAGGTCAACATTCCTTATATAGGAAATATGACGTCTGCTCATGTCACTTGATAGTGACATCTAACAGAATTATTCAAACTACTGAAACTATGCAAACTACTGAGAAAGTTCTCAACTACTGATTACATCTCAGAGAATGCTTAAGTACAAAAACATAAAACTACTGAACTATAACTACTCAAACTATAACTACTGAAACGTAAATTACAAGTACTGAAAGGAAACCATCACAACTATTGAAGTTAATTACTTCAGCTGTTGTGACAACTACTGATCACTTTGGTCTTCAATCTTTGTCTTTAGTCTTTGTTCTTCAGTACTTTACTTTCAGACTTTGTCTTCAGCTGATGGCTTCAGACTTTGTCTTCAGACCTTGTAATCAGCTGATGTCTTTAGCTGTTGTGATCTTCTTCAGCAGTTGTAATGTCTGTGGGACTGAAAGGTTTTTCTGATTAGGCTCATTGGTTCTTTTGGTCCAACAAACTCCCCCTGAACCAATGCAGCCAAAACCTCTAAACTTATTGATGATCCCACTTATTCTTGGCAGAAACACCCTCTTGATCAGCTTTAGAGGTAATCATTTAAGCACAGGTCGGGAAAAGGTTTCTAATCTTTTGATTGGCTAAGTATGGAAGGGAACTCTGTCTTGGGGAAACTGGACACAGAGTGTTATGCCAACCATGAAACCTAATTCCCATTAATGAGTCTATAAGACTCACTAGCATAGGCCTCAAGGAGACCAAGTTGTTCCTCCTTGGTGAGTTCTTCTGCTTCTCCCTCGAAGAAGAACTTGGGCCATAATACTCAGATAGGTATCTCTCTGTAAGAAAATTCATCAGGGTGAGAGCCTTCAAGCAACAACTGGAGTTCACTCTTCTAAAGATCTTCAAGTCTTTTGTATAACAACCCCTTCTTGATCATTTTGTTCTCAAGAATAGATTAAGGGGTTGTCTTGGAGTTGTGAGCTTTCTTGAATTCTTCAATGATTTCCCAGGGTGAGACTACCATGGCCAACGTAATTGCAGCATTCAAGGTCTTCTTCACTTGGCCATGATATCTACTTGGTATATTCTTCTTATGAATTCTAGAACTTACCCTGGGGTCTGGCCAGATCCGCACTCTTTCTCTTTGATGTTGAAAAGTATGTCTAAGAGTGTACAGCCTCAGAGCCTGTTTCTTCATTTCTTGAATGGATGAGCACTGAGGAAATCCTTATCAACCATCTTGAGAAACTGCTCATCGTGCTGCTTTTGCTGTTCTGCTTCTTCAATCTCTACCTTCACCATCTTCATTTGCAAGTCAGGTGTAATCAGTTGTAGACTTCTATGCTCAGGTGTTTTAAGGTTGAGAACAGTAGAGATTGGTAGACAATCTTCATCATCATCCTCTTCTTCATCTTCTTCTACCCTCAACACCCTTCTCCTCCTTCTAGGTGTATCACTGGGTAAGGTTTGAGGTGGTTTTTGGGGTAAAGGAATTGGTTTTGTGGGTTGAGTTGTGGGTGGCTTTGGTTTAGGGATAGATTTTGGAGATTTTAGAAATAAGGGTTGTGTTTGAGTGGGAGTGTGAGAAGACTGACTTAGCATTTTGGTGGTGAGTTTGGCTTTAGAGAGCTTTTCCATTTCAGTTCTCTTCCCTGCACCTGCTTCATCCAGTACTTCGATGATCAACCCTTTATTATAGCCTCCAGCAGAGCAGATTTTCTTGGTTATCTCCAAGATACTGTCTCTGGACCAGGCCTTTATCTCTATCAATGATCTTCCAAGGTATTTGGCAATGAATCTGCTCATTATCTCCAATCTTTCCCTTTCGAACACACTATAACCAGCCTATCTAGCTTGAATCTCTTCTATTTCCAGCCTTCTAATCTCAGTGTCTAGTGTGGCTGTGTCATGACCTTGTCAAAAGAGCTGATCTATAATTTTATCCATGGATCTATTGTGAGCTTCATCAGCATCTTTAACAAGATCTTCTAAGGATTTATCTTCATCAGCTTTTGACTCAGCACTTTTCTTTCTTTTATATGTGATCAGCTGATCTTCCTTCTCTTTATCTGTGATCAGCTGTTCTGAGACGAGTTCTTTCTCCACCTCCTTCTCTTTTGCAGGTTCTTTCTCATGATCAACTCTTTTTCTTTTCTTTTCTTTCACTACCGTAGACTTGGAAGTCTCCCCCTTTTTGATTGCATTGGGATCAGGGGCTTGAAAGGCAGAAAGAGATTTGTGAATAGCATCATCAATGAGGGTTTGTAGATTTGAGGAGATCCTCTCAGACTTAGAAGAATAAAGTGAAGACCACTTTCGATGTATGATGAAATGAAGAAGTCTCCAAGCCTTGGAAGAAGCAGCCTCTTCTGAAGTATAAAAGTGGCTTCGGAAGTACTTACTCTTCCGAAGCCATTTAACCTTCGGAAGACACTGCTATAACCAGTGGACACAAGTATGGTCTCTGACACTCCGCTGCAGACTTCTGATATAGCATGGCTTCTTCCTAAAGAACCATGTTGTTGACCATACTTTATTCCACTGTTTACCTTTTCATGATAGTATAGTTGCCATCTTTAGTTGGTGACAAAAGGTAAGTCAGGGACATGTCCTGACTACCAAATCTCAGATAAGACTTTATCTAAGATACCTTAACTATAGTCTTGTAGTATAGGCTTTAGCTAAAGGATCCCAGCTGGTATCAAAGTATATCCGGCTGTAGATAGTATTATATATAAGTTCTCCTTGTAACTCATAGACATAACAATCTGCTTGTAAGAGTCTTTGTATCTTGAGTTGAGAATCAATATATAAAAGTATCTTGAAATTATCTTTCTATGTTCTTAGTTACTTTTCATATTGTGATCAACTCTTATTTATTCTTACCCGAGTGTGATTCTAGGTGAGTTTGAGAGAAAACCTTGTGTTTAAGTGACAAACACCGATTTGAAGATCCACAGCACCCCAACTATGTGTGCTGTTAGGATCTTCCTTGCTTATGCTGCATCCAAGACTTCACAGTATACCAGTTGCAAGACTTGTGGCAGTTAGGATCTTCCTTGCTTATGCTGCATCCAAGGACTTCACAGTATACCAACTTGATGTCAAGTGTGCTTTTCTATACGGGGATATAGACAGGGAAGTCTATGTATGCCAACCTCCAGGATTTGAAGATCCACAACACCCCAACTATGTGTGTTAATTGGATAAAGCTCTATATGGGCTGCACCAAGCACCTAGGCTGTGGTATGAGACTCTGTCTCAGTTGCTTCTGAAGAATGGCTATACTAGATGTACCATTGACAAGACTCTCTTCATTAGAAAGTCTGGAAAGGACATTTTGGTCGTACAAGTCTATGTCGATGACATCATATTTGGTTCCTCAAATGACCAAATGTGCAAGGACTTTGAGAGCATTATGAAGAAGAAGTTTGAGATGAGCTCCATGGGAAAAATGGAATTTTTCTTTGGAATTCAGGTAAAGCAACTGAAGGAAGGGTTCTTCATTAATCAATCTAAATATGTCTCCGACATCTTAGAAAGATTTGAGATGAAGGATTGCAAGCCTACCAAGACACCCATACCTAGAAACCATAATCTTTGTCCTGACCTTGAGGGGGAGGATACTGATCAACATCAGTATAGGGCAATTATTGGTTCTCTGATGTATCTTATAGCAAGTAGACCTGATATCATGTTTGCTACTTGCCTTTGTGCAAGATATCAGGCTGCTCCTAAGGTGTCTCACCTAGCTGCTGTTAAGAGAATCCTTAGATACCTCAAAGGAGCACCTAAACTAGGTCTCTAGTATCCAGAAACAAGGATTTCAATCTTTATGGATACTCTGACAGTGACTACGGCGGCTGTAATATTGACAAGAAATCAACATCGGGAGGATGTCAATTTCTTGTGGAAGGATCATCTCATGGCAATGCAAGAAACAATCCTGTGTCTCTACATCAACTGCTGAAGCTGAATACATTGCTACTGCTAGCTGCTACGCTCAACTGCTATGGATTCAAAATCAGATGTTAGACAATGGATTCAACTTTATGAGTACTCCTATCCATATTGACAACAACAGTGCTATCTCCATTACTGAAAATTCGGTGAAGCACTCCAAGACTAACACATTCACATCAGGTATCATTTCATTAGAGACATTCATGAGAAAAATCTAATCAAGTTAATCAAAGTTGATTCAAATGAACAATATGCTGATCTGTTTACCAAAGCTTTTGATGAACAAAGGTTTAAGTATCTCATAACAGCTATTGGGATGATAAACATTGACTAATCTGATCTCTTATGAAAATTGTTTTAATATGTGAGTCTTGTGTCAATACAATTTAAGCCCTGTTACAAGAAATTTATCTCTGAAATTTTCTAAGTGTAAATTCCTTCCGAAGAGAAATTAACCTTCGGAAGACACTCTCATATCTTCCGAAGCATAATTTCGCAAAGGATAACTTTCTTCTCGGAAGAATTTTTGGTCTCGGAAGAAGTGATTGATTCCATATCAGATCTACTTCCGAAACTTACAAATTCTCTATTCGGAAGCAACTCTAACCTTCGGAAGCATATAATTGGCTTCGGAAGTAAGAATTGCCTTCGGAAGACAAGTTACCTTCGGAAATGTTTTACACTCGGAAGAGAGATCTCACTGTGTAACGTAAATTTCTTGGGCCCCACACTGTAAAAAGCAAAGATTTTGTTAATGATGTCGAATTATTAACTGATTTTTAACCTTACCGCCACTATCATTTCATACACTAAACCATCACATCACCTTATCCTAACCCACATTACCGCCTCTCCACAATCTTTTAAATAATCTCGACTATTCACTTTCACTTTCTTACTTGCAAACTTTACAGCCCTAGAAATTTCTCCTACTCATCTTTACCCAACTCAAATCATTCCCATTCAACTTTCCAAATGGCCTTCAATCCTTAGCACAACCAGGTCGCATTTCTTGATTCATCAAGAGATGCTGACTTCTCAGATATCATCTCCTTCCTAACCCAATATTCCTACTACACCGCTCTGATTGTTAACCCCACAATTTACTCAAACCATATGTCTTAATTTTGGGAAAATGGTTAGATTGAAACCCTAAACGGGGTTCATGTCATTCGATCGAGCATCTGTGGCTAGGAGTTGGTCATTTCTGAATAGCTCATCAGGGAGCATTTAGAGCTTCATGATGAGGGCGCTCCAACAGAATTCCCCAAAGCAGAGTTGGACGATTCTTATCTCCAAATGGGATATAGAGGAGACGTTAGCAGGTCAACTGTCTACAAATTTAACTTCTCGTACAAATGGAAGTTCCTGCTACACATGGTCCTTCACTGCTTGTCGAATAAATCTGGGGGATGGGATCAAATCCCATTTGAACTTGGGTGCCTTGTTCATGGGTTGGTAAAATGCCTCCGCTTCAACTATTCAAGATTTATGCTAACTAACCTGATGGGAAATCTTCAGAAGGACACATTCTTCATGTATCCCAAGTTTCTCCAGCATATAATCAACTTTGAGCTAGACTAGAGCACGCTTGTCAGTGCAGCTGCTCTGACTGCTCCTCAAATGAGGCCGACCATCTTCAAAACTTTGAAGAGAGTGTCCACCAACTTCACAGGAAGAGATACTGCACTTCTTCCAGGTATGACTGAGCCAACGGCTCCTGGTGACATCCCTATTAACCCCACAGGTGATGAACCCACACCAGCAACTACCCCCACTATGCCAACACTACCTTCTCCACCCATCACCATCACTTATCAGAGACGCCCCAAACGAACCCTTGTTCAATCTACTCTGATTGAACAAGCCCCTCCTGTTCAACCCAAAAAGGCTAGAGTGGAACAAAGGGCTCCTACTCAGCCTGAGGTCCAACCATCCTTCACAATTGACCTCAATATGGGTCCTGAGTCTTCTCAGTCTCAGACCCATGAGCCCGCAACCCAAGCTAAAAGCCCTAAGGGTGAGTCTCTATACTCCCCTGAGCAGCCAACAAGGGACAGCCCCACTAAAGGCTCAATGCCTGTAGACATTGACCAAAGTCCCGGGTCAGTAGGTTTAACCATCCTACCTTTTACTAACCTTTATTTAAAACTAATGAAGACATAACATCTCTCCATGGCAATGAAGTTGATCTACAACACTCTCTCCAAGATCAATAGAGCCTGGAGAAATCTCTTATCTCTAGCCCCCATCAGCAACCAACTGAGGTGAGTCCCACTGATTTGGAGGGGACTCATGTAGATTTAGCTGCCACTATAGAAGGTGCCTCAATGGACCTTGTGGATAGTGGTAACATTTCTCAGACTGAATCTACGACAACTGAGCCCTTTGATGACTCTGAAAGAAACATCATTGAGCATGGGAAACCAGGGTGCCAAGAAACCACATCTGGTGATGAGGCTGAACATACTAGGTATGTTACCTCATCTCCCCGTGATTCTTCAAAAGAAGATGAGGGAAGCATGCAACTCCTCATTCAAGATCTTCTTTCTAAAGTCTCAAACCTAGAATCTCAGGTTAGGACTTTAGAGGCAAGATCTGCCACTCAGCAACTTGAGATTAACAATCTCAAGGCTCAACTAGCTGAGAAACAGACAAAGAGGTCTGTTAGGCATGTACCTATTCAGGTCTCCCTGACTTCCTCCTCCAGCTCATCTAGTTCTCAAGATGATGCTACCAAAAAGGGGGAGAATGTTCAAAGACAAACACACAAGGAACCATAGAGCCGGCCTTCCATTTCAACATCTTCCTCTCCCATCATCTCTGTGCCTGAAACATCTCAGGTCACTCTTCAGATTGATCCAAGGATGCTCAGTGATCTCTACAGACTCTTCACCAAGTTTCTGTTAAGATCTTCCTTTGAGCAGCCAAGTCATGATGCTGCAATGATCTACTTTGGAGCAGAAGAGCTTCAAAGGCTAACTGCACCTTCTACCACTATGGAAGAAGTTGGTGAACCTAAGGTCCTCATGGAACCTAAGATTCAATTCGAAGGGGAAATGGGAACTGATGGCCCAGCAACTGAAACAGTTGGGACAGAATCTGCATCTCCTTTAACTTCCGAAGCTGAAGTTAAAGCCTCGGAAGAACAAGCTGAATCTTCCGAAGCTAAAATGGAAGCTACGGAAGGACTGTTTAAAATGTCCGTGGAACTGATCATCACAGATGCTATCCTGGAAATGGCATCTGAAATGAGCAGCGAGGAATTTCCAATTGCACCTCCATCTCAGACATCATCTCTGACTCTCTCATAATCAGAAACCTCTCTCCAAGAACCACCACAGTTAGGATCTTCAAAGGATAAAGGTAAAAGGAAGATGACTGTGGAAGAGATTCAGGAAGAGGAGAAGATTGAGAAACTTAAGAAGAAAGGAAGACTTCAGACTGAGAAGTTGCTAGCTGCCAGCATAAAAGCAGCTGCTTCCAATCAAGAGGTTGTCATCAATAAAAGAAGAGAGAAGATCATTGACCAGCTCATTGAAATGGGAGCTGCCAATGAAGAAACACTCCTGCTACCATTAGAGGAGTTGGTGGATCTGGAGAAGGCAACCAGGCTTAGACTTGAAGAAGAAGCCAGGTTGGCCTTAGAGGAAAAGGAAAAGAAACAGAAGAGGATGAACTACAGCCGAGGAGAGATAGGATAAACTTCCTACTCTCCAGAGGCTTTGATCTTCAAGAACTCTCTCCACACAATGATGATACGATCCTCTGGCTCTACAACAAAGAGCAGGATCAATGGAGAAAGAAAGGAAGAATGCTGCAAAAGAAAAGGCCAGAGAGAAGAAGAAGAAAGAAGAAGAAGCTAGGGTCACTGCCTCCAAGAAGCTTACTGAGAAAGCCTGGATGAAGGACTATCTTCAGGCTCATGGCTTCTCTGGTAGGCAGGTGGGTCCTATGTCTGAAAGGACACTCCAACGGATTGTCAGTGAAATTAAGGCTGACATCCGGTTGGGAAAAAGGAAAGAGATGTATAGAAGGGTAAAAGGGATGACCTTCACTGCTTCTACCCAACCACAACTTGAACCCTCACCCTTACCGATCACCATTAAACCTGAATCCTTCACCCTGAACCCACATCACTACCCACTACTACTCCCTCACCTAAACCTCCTAAACTTCCTATCATCCAACCCAAAATACTAGCCAGAACCTCTGAACCTAAACCTACCCAATTACCATCCAAACCATCCCTTCAGCCTTCTCAACATCTCCCCCTTGAGGAGTTTAAGGCAATCAAGATGAAGCGCACTAATTGCACCACTTTGAGTGAAGTCTCCTGTGTAGAAGACTCCGTTAACATTACCTATGTAGACGGATCTTCAAGTTCCCTCACAAGAGACAGATTCCTTGATTTGCCTAGAGGAACTTTGGACCAAGATACAAGACTTTTGGGCCTCAATTCAGACTCTTTAAATGAGGAAGAAAAGAAGCTCAGAAGGAAACTGGTGACTCTACTGGATACAAGAAAAGAGGACAAGATTCCTAGTCAGCTTCTTATGCCTAGAAGGAAGATAATCCAATGGAGGTTCAATGAACCTTCTCACAACTTTGATGTGGAAAGAGAGAATGGTGAAGTCAACAGACTCAATGCAACCTCTCTTTTACACTCCAGCAGATTTGATATTGCTGAGTTAGAAAAGAAACCATTCTCCAACCCCTCCAACTCTGAAACTACTGCACTCATCAAAAACCATCTCAACAGTCTTCATTTGGCTGAGCTAACTGCAAAGGCAAAGAATGAAGAAGAGTTGAAGTTGAGAAGGCAGGAAGACAAGGAAAGATCTCCCACAAAAGGTGCTACCTTTCTACAGATGGTGGAAGGTCCTGAATTGGAACCTATAGTTTGACGGGAATATGATTACAGTTCCCATCAACTAACTCTTTTCAGAGGGCAACAACAAAGGGTACATGTTATCCAAGGTGACAGACTGGATTTTCTGTCTACCAAGGATCTGTACAAGCTTCTCAGCATCACATCAGGGAAGAACAAGGAGACAGACAAATATTTGCTCTCCTTGGTGCTGAAAGTTTTGAGAAGTCGAGGTAAGTGAATTTTTGGTAGCATCGGCCTAGGGGGAGTTTGTTGAATCAAGAAGAAGGCTAATGCAACCAAAACTAGATCACTTAAGTTATTTTGGTGCTGCATGCAAAGGCTTCCGAACTTCCGAAGGTTGTAGAGTTCTTCGAAGACAAAGGAAAAGTCCAACTTCCGAAGACAAAACTCTACTTCCGAAGACAAATGCATATTTCTGAAGTTCAAGACTTAGAAGAATAAAGTGAAGTCTCCAAGCCTTGGAAGAAGCAGCCTCTTCCGAAGTATAAAAGTGGCTTCAGAAGTACTTACTCTTCTGAATCCATTTAACCTTCGAAAGACACTGCTATAACCAATGGACACAAGTATGGTCTCTGACACTCCGCTGCAGACTTCTGATATAGCATGGCTTCTTCCTAAAGAACCATGTTGTTGACCATACTTTATTCCACTGTTTACCTTTTCATGATAGTACAGTTGCCATCTTTAGTTGGTGACAAAACGTAAGTCAGGGACATGTCCTGACTACCAAATCTCAGATAAGACTTTATCTAAGATACCTTAACTATAGTCTTGTAGTATAGGCTTTAGTTAAAGGATCCCAGCTGGTATCAAAGTATATCCGGCTGTAGATAGTATTATATATAGGTTCTCCTTGTAACTCATAGACATAACAATCTGCTTGTAAGAGTCTTTGTATGTTGAGTTGAGAATCAATATATAAAAGTATCTTGAAATTACCTTTCTATTTTCTTAGTTAATTTTCATATTGTGATCAACTCTTATTGATTCTTACCCGAGTGTGATTCGAGGGATATAGTTGACCTTTTCGAGGGATATAGTTGACCCTTTCGAGGGATACAAATGACCCTTTCGAGGGATGTAGTTGACCCTTTTGAGGGATATAGATGGCTGATCACCCGTTTCCATCGCGCATATAGTTGGGGTATTGCTCATCGGTCCATATAGAAAGTGAAAGATAAAGATAAAAGTTTACAGAACAGACAAGGCATACTGTAAAGAAAACGAACAGTATTTGTTCATATAGTTAATGCGTGCTCGCACATACAATACAGAGTTGTATTTTACAGAAAAGAGTATTTTCATATACAACATATAGAATGTATTTTATTACTTAATAAACTAGAACTCACTCAGCAACACTGACTTTTATACATTTTTAGTTGGCAGGTAATTATTGCTGAGGATGGCACGAGGGTGAAGCCACTCGACAGGGAAAGACTGACATCCATTCGTATTTTATGTTGCTATGTTTTGTAATGCAGTAAAACAATTCTTTTGTAATTAGTTAAACGATGATGTATTGCTCAACAACAATGGTTTTTGATAAGTTTGTATTGCTCAACAACAGTTGTATTGCTCAATAACAGTGGTTTAAATGCTGCTTAAGTTTGTATAATTATAATGTTTAATGTTTAAACTGCTGTGATTGACCAACTGTGAGGTTTCTGAGAATAGGGTGTTACAAGTTGGTATCAGAGCCAAAGTTTAAGAGAATTAGGTTAAATAAACTTTTAAAACCTAAACTTAAACTGAAAATGGGACAAATGGAGGGATGTCAGCCCGAGTAGCTACGTGCCATCAGGTATGTCTTTTCTCAATGTTAACAGGTATTATGTGCGCATGCTATTTGATTATGTGCTCTTAGTAGATTTAGATACTGATTAAGTCAGGATAGGAGATGCTTGGGGTATGAAGAGTAAAGTAAGTGGCTAATCAGAACTGGCCATTGTAACTAGGGACTTACTGTACTTGACATAAACTGAGTGTTACCTTGAATGACCGTGTTAGTGTTTGAATCTTATAGTGTGTGTTTTGAGGATGGCTGGCAGTAGATCTTCAAAAGCCTCTCGTGGTGGGGGTCACGGTGCTGCTCCGCGACCTAAGAGACGGAGACCTAGAGTCGAGAAAGTGGTTCATGAAGAACCAGAGACCCCTCATCCGAAGGGTGGCAATGAGAGCACCAATCTGAGAGCCTCAGTAAAGGTCAGTGCACCATTCGATGTAGAAACTGCTATTGGTAAGTCCACTAGAATTACAGATGTAATAGAGGACTGTGCCATAGAACTAGAAGGTCATAGGTTTGCTGCTAGGTTACACGTGATACCCCTAGGTGGATTTGATGTAGTACTAGGATGGACTGGTTAGCAACCTATGAAGCAAACATCGTGTGTCGCAAGAAGATGATCCGATTGACAACGCCTGACAGGAATAAGGTAACAGTTTATGGTGATCGAGTGACGACGATCCCGAAAGTGATTTCGATGACGGTGGCGGGAAAGTGCATGAGGCATGGATGTAGTGCCTACTTGGCCTACGTAAAGGATGTGACCCGCCAACCCCTATCTAATATGCCAATTGTGTGTGACTTTCTGGACGTATTCTTAGAAGACTTACCAAGCGTGCCACCGGATCGTGAGATTGAGTTCCAAATTGATCTGATACCCGATGCTTAACCCGTTGCCAAGGCACTGTATTGATTAGCTTCGACAGAAATGAAAGAACTGATGGAGCAGTTGCAAGAGCTACTCGATAAGGGGTTCATTAGACTGAGTATCTCTCCCTGGGGTGCTCTGGTCCTGTTTGTGAAGAAGAAAGACGGTAGTATGAGGATGTGCATTGACTACCGAGAGCTGAACAAGTTGACGGTGAAGAACCGATACCCCCTACCAAGAATAGATGATCTGTTTGACCAGCTCCAAGGTGCCAGTTGGTTTTCAAGGATAGATCTTCATTCTGGTTACCATCAGCTGAAGGTGAAGGAGTATGATATCCCTAAAATAGCTTTTCGCACGCGCTACGGTCACTATGAATTCCTTGTTATGTCATTTGGTCTGACCAATGCGCCAGTTGCTTTTATGGACTTGATGAATCGAGTGTGTCAGCCAATGTTAGATAAATCAATGATTGTGTTTATTGATGATATCCTAATTTATTCGAAGAGCGAGGAGGAGCATGCCGATCACATTCGGGAGGTGTTAGAGACCTTAAGAAGGGAGAAGTTGTATGACAAATTCTCCAAGTGGGCGTTCTGGTTACGCGAAGTTCAATTCTTAGGTCACGTGATAAATCCCGAGGGGATTATGGTAGACCCTGCAAAGGTGGAGGCAGTGATGCAATGGAAGTCTCCAAAGACGCCATTTGAGATTCGTAGTTTCTTGGGGTTGGCGGGGTATTATCAAAGGTTCATTTAGGACTTTTTCAAGATCGCTTCTCCACTGACCAAGTTGACCCAAAAGGATATAAAGTTTATACGGGGTCAAGCCCAAGAACAGGCGTTCGAGTAGTTAAGGCGAGGTTGACTCAAGCTCCTGTCTTGTCATTACCCGAAGGAAGCGAGGATTGGTGGTATATTCAGATGCTTTTTACTCGGGGTTGGGGTGTGTATTAATGCAGAGAAGGAAGGTTATAGCCTATGCATCTCGATAGTTGAAAGTTCATGAGGTCAACTACCCTACTCATGACTTGGAGCTAGCAGCTGTGGTCTTTGCACTAAAGATTTGGAGGCACTATCTATACAGGACAAAGTGCACAATTTTCACTGACCACAAGAGCTTGAAGTAGTTCTTCAAGCAGAAGGATCTGAACATGAGGCAGAGACGATGGTTAGAGCTCATAAAAGATTATGATTGCAAGATCCACTATCATCCGGGCAAAGCCAACGTGGTGGCTGATGCTCTTAGCCGAAAAGAGAGGCCCGAGCCAATTCGAGTGAAAGCATATCAACTGATCATGACCTCTGATGTAATGAAGCAAGTCAAAGAGTTTCAAGATGAGGCATTAAAAGAAGATCATCTGAACTCTGAGAGAATGAGAGGTCTGGTTGGGGAATTGGGTGAAAACACACTCAGTGTTAAAACCCGATTTGGACGAGTGTGGGTTCCTCGTTTCGAGGATCTACGTGTAAGAATTTCGGATGAAGCTCACAAGACTCGATACTCCATTCATCCTGGTGCCACAAAGATGTATCAAGATATGAAGAAAGATTATTGGTGGCCGGGTATGAAGCGTGATGTGGTGGAGTATGTGAGTAAGTGCCTTACTTGTTTGCAAGTGAAGGCCAAACATCAGAAGCCGTATGGGAAGATCCCAACTTTGGATATACCGGAATGGAAGTGGGAGCACATCACCATGGATTTCATTACGAAGCTGCCACGTACTCCGAAAGGGTACGATGCCATATGGGTAATTGTTGACCGTTTGACAAAGAGTTCTCACTTCCTACCGATCCGTGAGACATATTCATCCGAGAGGTTGGTTGACCTATTCATCAGGGAGATTGTAACTCGTCATGGTGTGCTGGTGTCCATTGTGTCCGATCATGACACCCGGTTTACATCTAAATTCTGGAAGAAATTCCACGATGCTATCGGGACGAGGTTACATATTAGCACGGCTTATTATCCCCAAACTTATGGTCAGTCAAAAAGGACCATTCAGACACTGGAAGACATGCTTCGGGCATGTGTGATTGATTTTGGGGGAAATTGGGATGACCACTTACCGTTAGCTGATTCTCGTACAACAATAGCTATCATGCCAGCATTGGCATGCCACCATACGAGATGTTATATGGTAGGAGATGCAGAACACCCGTTTGTTGGGGTGATATTGGTCAAAAGGAGTTAGGAGGTGTCAAGGTCATTGAGGCTACGACTGAGAAGCTTGAGAAGATTAAAGCCTTCATGAAGGCAGCTAAAGATAGGCAGAAGTCATATGCCGATAGACGACGCAGACCGATCGAGTTCCAGGTGGGTGACCGGGTTATGTTGAAGGTCTCACCTTGGAAGGGTATTATCCGGTTCAAGAAGCGGGGCAAGTTAAGCCCAAGGTATATAGGCCCTTTCCAAATCATTGCTCGAGTAGGAGAGGTGGCCTATAGATTGGAATTACCGGATGAGTTAAGTGAGATTCACCCGACATTCCATGTATCTCATTTGAGAAAGTGTTTAGCTGATGAAGACATTATTGTTCCACTGGAGGATATCGAAGTAGACGAAAGGCTCAATTATGTGGAGCAACCAGTGGCAATCATCGATCATAAAGAGAAGAGGCTGAGAAGTAAAGTGGCTTCTCTTGTGCGTGTACAGTGGAAGCACATGAAGGGATCCGAGTCTACATGGGAGACTAATGAGGAGATGAGGCAGCATTACCCTCATCTGTTTGAGGAATAACAAGTTTCAGGGATGAAACCTATATAAGGGGGTGGACTTGTAACACCCGGTTATTTAAAAGACAAGACATAAAGAATAAATGAAAGAAAAGCAATAGAGTCCAAGTGGAAGGACTAAAAGTGTCCAAAAGGACAAATCTTTCAAAAGTTGGTGTAAAGGTGGGCATGGCCGCCCACCCTCACTTCACATCACCATTTTCTTTGGTTTTAGAGAGAGAGAGCAGAGGAACTCTCGGCTGAAGAAAAAGAAGAAGAAGAGAAGTTGAATTCAAGGTGTTTGAACTTAGTTACAAAGGGTTAGAAAGGAAGAAACACCCGAGTTGCACAGGTGAGTTCTAAACCATGGTTTTTACTTGTTTCAAACTATCTTTTGGGTCTGAAAATGTATTACACGATATTTAAATGGTTATGTATGTATACCCGTATGTAATGTGCATGATTGGATATTAATTCTTGAATGCTTATAGGTTATTCATGTTTAGAATAGACCTGTTAAGCTTAGAATAATGGGTTTGATGATTGGGTTGAAAACATACTAGAAACCTGTTACATAGAGGGTCAATGTGCCTAGATAAGCCTCATGTGCCTAAAATGCCTTAGAAGGATTTAAGTGTAACCCATGCGCCTGAACAGTAGTCCATGCACCTAAGATTACCTTAGAAATGTTTAAGTACAGCACATGCGCCTCAACAGTGGTCCATGCGCCAAGAAATATTAGTCGGACGACTAAGTGTAGGGCCATGCGCCCCAATAGTGCCCATGCACCCAAGTGGCTCATGCGCCTAAGTGTTCATACGCACGAATAGTGCCCATGCGCCTGAATAGTTCGTGCGCCTAAGTGATAAAATGATTAAGTGTTGGCTGATGCGCCTACATAGTGACGAAGCGCCCAAACAGGGCTTATGCGCATGAATAGTGCCAAAGAGCCTAAGCACATAGAAATTTTTACAGAATTTTCTGGGAGTCTTGCTTTTAGGGTTTTGACCGAGGGTTGACTGGGGTTTATTTATGATGATGTTTCATGCATGGTTATGATTGTTTCTTATTGTTATTATTGCTATTATTATTATTACTTATAGTATGTGACTTTATGTGGTATTTTTATTATTGTAACGTAAAGTATTTTGTAATAATAAAGAGAAAAGAGCAATAAAGAAAAGAAGAGGAACATTAATAAAAATGTTAACAAGTCATGCAAGTTTACAGGAGGTACACGACCATGTTGTCGTTAGCTCAACTGTGCTACGGGTTAGCTACCTATTATGCACACAGGGCCAATCAATTGAGATTGGTAGGACCTTTGCAGCGTGCCCTGGGTGATTGGGTTGGCCTTGTATACAGTACACAGAACCCTTTCAAGAGATATAGTTGACCCTTTCGAGGGATATAGATGGCCCATCACCCGTTTTCCATCGAGCATATAGTTGGGGTATTGCTCATCGGTCCATACAGATAGTGAAAGATAAAGATAAAAGTTTACAGAATAGACAAGGCATACAGTAAAGAAAACGAACAGTATTTGTTCATATAGTTAATGTGTGCTCGCATATACAGTACAGAGTTGTATTTTACAGAAAAGAGTATTTTCATATACAACATATAGAAAGTATTTTATTACTTATTAAACTAGAACTCACTCAGCAACGCTGACTTTTATACATTTTTAGTTGGCAGGTAATTATTGTTGAGGATGACACGAGGGTGAAGCACTCGGCAGGGAAAGACTGACATCCATTTGTATTTATTTTGTTGTTGTTTTGTAATGAAGTAAAACAATTCTTTTGTAATTAGTTAAACGATAATGTATTGCTCAACAACAGTGGCTTAAATGAAATGAATGGTTTTTGATAATTATTTCCTCTGCTTAAGTTTGTATAATTAAATATTTAATGTTTTAACTGCTGTGATTGACCAACTGTGAGGTTTACGGGAACGGGGCCTTACACGATGTTCGCCTTTACTCCAAATTACTTATGATCAATCAAGAAGATTCCATGTAGTAATGTTTGAGATGCAGGTCAGTCCAATATTTGCATCCACAAATATCTATGAACTTTGGCAGCAACCTTTTGCTCTATATTCATCCATATGAATCTCTACCAATCCAAGTTCATAATAGTTTTTACCTCCATACTTGTTCCCACATATGAACAACTACGGACGTTCTGAGTAAATAATTTACTCATGGATTTTAAACATGCAAAACAGGAATATTAGTTGAAGCATTATAACCAAATACTTTATTCAAGTAATAAAGGGTTACAATATCTCATTACAGAAATTAAAGATCATATCCAGTCACTAGAATATTGAAGTCCCATGGCATAAGTATGACCTTCATGCTTTTCCTTTTCAAGAAGCTTCGTGAGTGGATCCGCAATGTTTTGATCCGTGTGAACTTGCGAATACATATTTTTCCCTTTTCAACTTCATCCCTTATGTAGTTGAATCTTCGTTCAATGTGCCTAGTCTTTTGATGTGCACGGGGTTCCTTGATTTGAGCAATCACACCCTCGTTATCACAAAGGATTTCTAGGGGGTCCTGAATGGAAGGATCACCCCTAGATCGGCAATGAACTTCTTTAACCATGCAGCTTCCTGAGCTGCTAATGAAGCGGCGATGTATTCTGACTCTGTAGTTGACAATGCCACCACATCTTTCTTAGAGCTTTTCCAGAGATTGCTCCTCCATTCAGATGAAAATGTACCCCGATTCTAATTGTGAATCATCCCGATCAGTTTGGAACATATCCATAGATTAGGAACATATCTTTAGTCCTCCTTTGGTACTTAAGTATGTTCTTAACAGCCATCCAATGACTGCTTCTAGGATTTTGTTAGTAACGGCTTGTCATGCTCAAAGCGCATGACACGTCCGGTCTAGTGCATATCATTGCATACATGATGGATCCTATAGCAGACGCATACGGGATTCCTTTCATTTTGTCTTGCTCATCCTTTGAGCTTGGACATTGAGTCTTATTCATATCGTTCCTCTTTGAATAAGTACGATACCTTGGTTAGAGTTTTCCATCTTGAACCTTTTCAAGATCTTGTCAATGTATGCACTCTGATTAAAACCTATCAACCACCTTGATCTATCCCCATAGATCTTTATTCCTAAAATATAGGTGGCTTCACCAGATCCTTAATGGAGAAACAGTTTCCAAGCTAGGCTTTTACACCTTTCATGGTTGAATGTCATTTCAAAATAGTAGGATGTCATCGACATACAATACTAGGAAGTGGGGATGCTCCCACTAGCCTTCTTATATACACATGCTTCATCAGTGTTTTTGATGAACCCAAATTTAATTATTGTTGAGGATGACACGAGGGTGAAGCCACTCGGCAGGGAAAGACTGACATCCATTTGTATTTTATGTTGTTGTTGTTTTGTAATGAAGTAAAACAATTCTTTTGTAATTAGTTAAACGATAATGTATTGCTCAACAACAGTGGCTTAAATGAAATGAATGGTTTTTGATAAATTATTTCCTCTGCTTAAGTTTGTATAATTATAATATTTAATGTTTTAACTGCTGTGATTGACCAACTGTGAGGTTTACGGGAACGGGGCCTTACACGATGTTCGCCTTTACTCCAAATTACTTATGATCAATCAAGAAGATTCCATGTAGTAATGTTTGAGATGCAGGTCAGTCCAATATTTGCATCCCACAAATATCTATGAACTTTGGCAGCAACCTTTTGCTCTATATTCATCCATATGAATCTCTACCAATCCAAGTTCATAATAGTTTTACCTCCATACTTGTTCCCACAAGTATGAACAACTACGGACGTTCTGAGTAAATAATTTACTCATGGATTTTAAACATGCAAAACAGGAATATTAGTTGAAGCATTATAACCAAATACTTTATTCAAGTAATAAAGGGTTACAATATCTCATTACAGAAATTAAAGATCATATCCAGTCACTAGAATATTGAAGTCCCATGGCATAAGTATGACCTTCATGCTTTGCCTTTTCAAGAAGCTTCGTGAGTGGATCCGCAATGTTTTGATCCGTGTGAACTTTGCGAATACATATTTTTCCCTTTTCAACTTCATCCCTTATGTAGTTGAATCTTCGTTCAATGTGCCTAGTCTTTTGATGTGCACGGGGTTCCTTGATTTGAGCAATCGCACCCTCGTTATCACAAAGGATTTCTAGGGGGTCCTGAATGGAAGGGATCACCCCTAGATCGGCAATGAACTTCTTTAACCATGCAGCTTCCTGAGCTGCTAATGAAGCGGCGATGTATTCTGACTCTGTAGTTGACAATGCCACCACATCTTTCTTAGAGCTTTTCCAAGAGATTGTTCCTCCATTCAAGATGAAAATGTACCCCGATTCTAATTGTGAATCATCCCGATCAGTTTGGAACATATCCATAGATTAGGAACATATCTTTAGTCCTCCTTTGGTACTTAAGTATGTTCTTAACAGCCATCCAATGACTGCTTCTAGGATTTTGTTAGTAACGGCTTGTCATGCTCAAAGCGCATGACACGTCCGGTCTAGTGCATATCATTGCATACATGATGGATCCTATAGCAGACGCATACGGGATTCCTTTCATTTTGTCTTGCTCATCCTTTGAGCTTGGACATTGAGTCTTATTCAATATCGTTCCTCTTTGAATAAGTACGATACCTTGGTTAGAGTTTTCCATCTTGAACCTTTTCAAGATCTTGTCAATGTATGCACTCTGATTAAAACCTATCAACCACCTTGATCTATCCCCATAGATCTTTATTCCTAAAATATAGGTGGCTTCACCAAGATCCTTAATGGAGAAACAGTTTCCAAGCTAGGCTTTTACACCTTTCATGGTTGGAATGTCATTTCCAAATAGTAGGATGTCATCGACATACAATACTAGGAAAGTGGTGATGCTCCCACTAGCCTTCTTATATACACATGCTTCATCAGTGTTTTTGATGAACCCAAATTTAATTATCTCTTCATCAAAATGGTGATTCAAACTCTTTGATGCTTGCTTCAATCCATAGATTGATTTCTTTAACTTGCATACTTTGTTAGGATGTTTTGAGTCGACAAAACCTTCAGGCTGAACCATATAGACATCTTCCTCAAGATATCCATTTAGAAAAGCGGTTTTGACATCCATTTGCCAAATCTCATAATCATAATGAGCAGCTATGGCAAACAATATCCTAATAGACTTTAGCATTACAACCGGTGAGAAGGTCTCATCATATTCAACCCCTTGAGTTTGAGTGAAACCTTTTGCTACAAGCCTAGCTTTATAAGTATCTAAGTTTCCATGCATATCGGTTTTTTTCTTGAAAACCCACTTACTTCCAACTTTCTTGGAGTTAAGAGGTGGTTCAACCAAGTCCCACACTTGGTTGTCATACATGGATTGCATCTCAGCATTCTTGGCTTCAAGCCATTTGTCACAATCCAAATTGGTCATTGCATTATGATAGGTGGTTGGTTCATCGGAATCTACCACATAGCATCCATGTACAAAAAATCCATATCTTTCAGGTGAATTACTAATTCTACCAGATCTGTGAGCGTTTTGTGTACATTGATCAACCACTTGATCATTCCCAACATCCACATGTTGAGTGCTAGTGTTAACCAAACGTGTATCGGTTTGTGGTTCTTGATCCTCCTTATCAAGATCCACGGTTCTACTGCTAGTTCCTTCCGTAAGGAACTTAGCTTCTAAGAACTCAGCCTTCTTAGCAACAAACTCCTTTTGTTCCAATGGATCATAGAAATAATATCCCATGGAATCTCTAGGATATCCAATGAAGATACACTTAGTGGAACGGCTTTCTAGCTTGTTCTAGGTGGGAGTCTTAACATAAGCCTCACAACCCCATACCTTTAAAAATGAAAGTGATCGAACCCTTCCATGCCATATTTCAAAAGGTGTCGTTTCCACTTTCTTGGTTGGGGACATATTCAAGATACGGGTTGTAGAGAGCAAAGCGAAACCCCAAAATGATATAGGTAGTGAGCTTGTAGCCATCATAGATCGAACCATATCCAATAGAGTTCGATTTCTTCGCTCGGACACGCCATTATGTTGTGGCGTTCCAGGTGGAGATAGTTGTGAGACCATACCACAACTTCTAAGATGATCTCTAAAAGCATCACTTAGGTATTCACCTCCTCTATCGGTGCGGAGAATTTTTATTTTCTTGTTGATTTGATTTTCTACTTCATTTTGGAAGATTTTGAACATTTCAAAAGCTTCATCTTTGTGTCTTAACAAGTACACATAACCATATTGACTATAGTCGTTGGTAAAGGTAATGAAGTATCTTTCATGGTACCTAGTCATTGGCTTAAAAGGACCACATACATCCGAATGTATGATGCCTAATAAATCTTTTGCCCTTTCGGATTTGCCACTAAACAGTGCCTTAGTGATTTTTCCTTGTAAACAAGATTCAGATACATCAAATGAATCATATTCATTTGCTTTTAAAAGTCCGTTCTTTTGAAGTGTTTGTATGCGCTTCTTGTTATATGACCAAGACAACAATGCCAAAGATAGGTATCACTCAAATCCAATTTGAGTTTCTTAGTGGTGGTTTGGTATAATGAGCTATCATATAATGTGTTTTCACGAACCAATTCATAAATACCATTAATAGGAATAGATTTAAAATAAAATATGCCATTTAAGAAACATGAATTTCATTTTCAATAAATGTCAAAACATAACCATATTGTCTTAATTGGGCAATAGAAATAATGTTCCTAGTCAAACTAGGAGCATACAAAATATTGTTCAAAATTTCTTCCAAACCATTTAGAAGCTTCAAGATGTAGTCCCCTCAGCCTTCAACTTGAACTTTTGCCCCATTCCCCATGTAAAGGCTAACATCCCCTTTCTTGAAGTCCTTATTTCTTTTGAACCCCTGCAATAAGTCGCAAATGTGAGTTCCACATCCGGTATCCAATACCCATGTGTTAGAGGATATTAAATTAAGATCAATATGAATCATGAAAATAGTACCTAAGGTTTGCCCGACATCCCTCTTAGCTTGCAACTCTTTTAGATGGACTGGGCAATTTCTTGCCCAATATCCAATCTCCCCACACTTAAAGCATGGGTCATTCGAAGCAACCTTTTGCTTTTTCTCCGCTAGTTTTGGTGGTGGTGCTCTTACCGCTCCCTTTCCCCTAACGTGCCCCTTACCCTTGGCAACATTTTCCTTGGGTGCGGGGTGAGGCCTCTTTTTGTTCCCACCTTCATTGATGGTGAGAACGGGTAAAACCCTTTTACCTATGGCCGCCTCGGCAGTTTTGAGCATAGAGTGAAGCTCACTTATGTTCTTGCCCACCCGTTCATATTATAATTCATGAAAAAGTTGTCAAACCTTTTTGACAAAGAGTTGAGGATCAATTCCATAGGCAACTCTTTCAAGACGGGACAATTTAGCCTTTCGAGGCGGTCGATGTGGCTTTTCATCTTAAGTAGATAAGATGAAACAGATTGGGTGTCGTCCATATGACACGCATGGAGTGCTTGAACCGTTTCGAAGCGCTCTACCCCTGCTTGTTATTGGAACGTTTTCTACAACTGGGTTATCATGTCGTATGCTCCATGATGTTCATACTCCTTTTGGAGATCCGGAGTCTTACTTGCCAACATGAGGTAAGACAATTGGACCGAGTCCTTAGTGTATTTCACCCAATTATTGTAGGCCTCCTCATCCTCCTCATTAGGTTGATCGGGAATCGGATCGTCTAAAATATATGATCGTTTCTCTTGCTTGAGAACAATTCTCAAGTTTCAAAACCAATCAATAAACTTGTTATGGTTTACACATTCCTTTTGGAGAATGGTCCATAGTGATAATGAGTGAGTGGACGGGATTTCATTATTTTCATTATTGTTGGTGGCCATCTACAAAATATAACAAAGTTCAGTTTTAGCATTTTCAATATCGTTCATATATTAATAATTAAAACCCATTTTAAGTTTCTTACACAATTTTAAAATTATAAAATCCAAAGTTACATTTAAATAGTGGTTAGGTGACCTTTATCCCATTATTTAAATTAACAAGGTAGTCAACGTTTTGATAATTGTAACCCTTTGCAACTTCTAGGGTATGGGATCGACTTTAAAACATCATATGTATAGTCGGCATGTTAATCCCATCAACACCTTTGTAAACCATATTGTAGGTGATCCATTTAACTTGGTTTGCAAATCAAGTTACCCTACTTGCACAAACATGTGAGTTTTCCAACATAAGTGGTTAGGTGACCTTTATCCCACAAATATGATTTCCCCACCTCAAATCACAAGTTCCCTCAAAATGGTTAGGTGACCTTTATCCCATTAAGAGTTTCCAAATGACTCAAGTGTTGTGCAAAAGAACGGTGTTAAACTTGTTTATAAAAGAAATTTTAAGTTTTCGTAATTTTAGTTTAGAAAACTCTATGTACCTTATATTTGCATGCTTTCAAATACAAGGTACCCTATGGTTCACTTTTAATAAAACCCCTTTTTTATTAAAACATTAATCCTTTTAATAACCTTTTATTAACCACTTAATGATAAATAACCATCAATTTTCAAATTGTTAAGTTTGTTAATGAGTTTGTTATGCATATCCAAATATCAACCAACAATCATACAACAACCATCCAAACAAGCATAATCATACAAACATAAGTGCTTAACCATAGCCACTAAGTTGACCACACTTGTTTGCCATCACAAATGTTGTCATAAGGTCTTTCCTAAGGGCTAAGATGACACATCAAAATGTGTCCATGAACTTCCACTTGAATCCACATCCAAATGCTTCAAGTGTCCATGTCTTTTGTGTCCTTCTTTGGGTCTTCATCTTGTGCATCTTCTTTTACAAAATCATATCCTAATACAATTTTTCTAATAAAAGAAATGCACCTAATCTATTTTTTACATAACCAAATGAATAAATAAATTACAACCCAAAATACAAACACAAATATTACAACCCTTTCAAGAATCAAAACCAACATGACAAACCACAATTAACCAAATCCAAAACACATAAGGCCAAGGCTATGTTATGCACCAAAATAAGAAACATATACAACATCCAAGAAAAAAAATTAACCCCTTATTTCAGCCCAAAAGTTTCGGCCAACATGAACCAAATCTTTAGGGTTTTGTCCAAACAACACAATCAACCATTTGATCTTTATCTTTCAAGGTTTATACTAAGCATGCAAGATTAAACCTTGAAACATAAGGGATTCAATCATCCACAACAAAACAGCCCCTAATGGGTTGAAAAAGCCATTGTTGGGTTTTGTAACATCTAAATCAAAGCTAGTTTAACCATTTAAACTATAAAAATGCAGCGGATATAAGGTTTAAACATATGGTTACCAATATGAAATTTTTACCATTTTAAACCATAAACAAAACCCAAGAACATGGATCATATATATGTGAAATAGTGTGCTATCAAACCATAAAACAACCATAGGGTGTTCAAAGATACAACCTTTCTTGCACAAGATGTTGTAGATGTATAAGATGAAGATGGTGATGTTCTTGAATGTCCAGCTTCCAAGAGAGAAAGTCTCAAGTTGTGATACCCCCAAGCTCTTCCAAACACTTAGCTAGTTAGGGAGCTAAACACCAAAACTCTCTTCCAATGCTCCTTCAAAAATCCAAAAATTTCAGCCTTCTTGGAGCCTCAAATCTGAAATTTTTTAGCCTTGTGGAGAGAATTATTGCTTGAGTGTGTGTGAGAGAATGTGTGTTTGATGGAAGAGTGTAAGAATGACTAATGTCTTGCAAAAGCCAAGACAAAAGATGGAGTCCCAATGCCCACAAGGGGGCGGCCGAAATTAGTTCAAAATAGGCTCCCCCCATTTTGAAACTTTTATAAAATACACTCCTTTAAACCCATAGTTTATAAAATTAAAACCTATTTTAATTTTATAACATTAAAACAATTTTATTTGTTATTATTTAACCAACTTAAATAATGAAACAAATAATTTCTCATGAATAAATTATCCATATAATGTTGTTCTATTACAAAAGCAATGTTTTAGAAAACCCATTTTCTAAATTGGTGTCAATATTTATTAGTATGATCTCATCAACAAATAAATATTTATCGGTGTTTGTATAGCTTGTTATTGGGTATGACCTGACTTGGATCATAACGTACTAACCACATCAATCTTGTATGTGTCTTGGGCATATAAGATCCAACAATTTTTACGTTTAAGGTTGGCCATTATGACAAATCTTAGGGATGAAGGAAGGAAGAATGAAGGCGGTTTCAGAGAGAAACTTGGAAGTTTAGGTTTGGAGGAAACACAAAGATGATATAAAGAGGGGGAACCGTTGGGTTTATATGTGAAAAGGGATTTCAGACAAAGTTAATGAAAGATGATAAACTTTGAAATTCGATGTTGGTCCCACCTCTGAAAAAGTAGTTTACTTTTTGCTCAAAAAGTAGTTTATTTGGAAGTCAAAAAGCTTCTGAAGGTAAATTGTCTTCGGATGTTTTAATCAAAAAGCTTTCGAAGCTAAAATGACTTCAGAAGAATTTCCTAAGAGTTTTGAACAATTTGCTTCGGAAGAAAATTAAGACCTGGATATTTTGTTCAAAAGAACAAATCTTCCGAGAGTTAATTTTTCTTTGGAAGAAAATTGTCCTTGAAAACATATAAGTGTCTAAGAGGTTTTAAGCTTCGGAAGATATTTCAGAAATTTCTTCCGAAGGAAAATTACTTAGGTAGTTATTTGTTTTGAAGGCATAAGTTTCTTCCAAAGGTAAAAGCATATCTTGTGAAGGATCAAAATTTTAAGGAAAATCTTCAAAAAGTTTTATCCAGAGAAAACAAGAGCTTATGAAGGTGATAAACTAGACAACTTAGGACACTTAGATTTTAAGAAATAATTTGAATTGGTGTTAAGAAAAGCTTACTCAAAATTAATCATCCCAATAGCTGATATAAGATACTTAAATCTCTGTTCATCAAATGCTTTTGTAAACAAATGAGCATATTGTACATTTGTGTTAACTTTGACTAGTTCAATTAATCTTTTCTTAAAGTTATCTCTAATTAAATGATACCTGATATTGTTGTGTTTTGTCCTTGAGTATTGCACAGTATTCTCTATGATAGAGATAGCACTGTTGTTGTCTATGTGAATGGGAGTCTCCTTGAATTTTAATCCATAGTCAAGCATCTAATTCTGAATCCAAAGCACTTAAGCACAGTAGCTTGCAGCAACAATGTATTCTGCTTCAGCAGTTGATGCAGTGACATAGGATTGTTTCTAGCATTGCCATGAGACAACCCTTCCAACAAGAAACTAACATCCCCAAATGTAGACTTTGCAGTCATGTTGCAACCACCATAACCACTATCTGTATATGCATACAAATTTAAGTTAGAATTCTTAGGATACCAAAAACCAAGTGTTAAGGCACCTTTGAGATATCTTAGAATCCTCTTAATAGTGATGAGGTGAGACATCTTGGGGTTGGCTTGATATCTTGCAGAAATACATGTGGCAAACATGATATCAAGCCTGCTAGTTGTGAGATACATAAGAGACCCAATCATAGCCCTGTAAAGGTGTTCATCCACACACTCCCCCTTAAGATCAGGTCCAAGGGAGTGGTTTCTTTCTATCGGTGTCTTAGCAATCTTACAATCAGTCATGTTGAATCTTTTGAGTATGTCTTGAACATACTTTGACTGATTAATGAAGATGCCATCTTCAACTTGCTTCATTTGAATTCCAGAAATAAATTGAGTTCCCCTATGGCACTCATTTCAAATATGTCTTTCATCAACTTCTCAAAGTCTTTTCAGAGCTTTGGATTAGTTGAGCCAAAGATAATGTTATCAACATACACTTGAACTAGCATTAAGTCATTTACCTATCCTTGATGAAGAGAGTTCCATCTATAGTACCCCTCCTGTATCCATGCTTGCAAAGATACTTAGATAGAGTCTCATACCATTTCCTTGGTGCCTGATGTAGGCCATAAAGAGCTTTGTCAAACTTGCAGACATAATGAGGATTATCAAGATCTGCAAAACTAGGTGGTTGTTGGACATACACCTCTGCATCAATCACCCCATATAGAAAAGAAAATTTGACAACAAGTTGATAGACCTTGAAGTTCTTGGATGCAGCAAATGCCAAGAATCTCCTAGCAACTTCTAATCTTGCTACAGGAGAAAAGACATCAGTGTAGTCAATTCCTTCTTCTTATGTGTAACCTTGAACAACTAGTCTAAGTTTTTTTTGATGACAATGCCCTTATCATCTTTCGTGTTCCTAAACACCCATTTGGTTTCTATAGTGCTCTTCCCATGAGGAAGAGGACAAAGGTTCCAAACTTTCTGCCTTTTGAATTGAAGCAACTCCTCTTGCATGGCTTCAACCCAACTTCCACCCTTTAGAGCCTCGTCAATTTTCTTTGGCTCTATCTGGGACAAGAAACAAGAGTGAAGAAAAATATTTGCTTCATGGGTTTGTCCTCTTGTTCTTGCCCCTATGTCAACATCTCCAATGATGTTGTGGTGGGGTGAGACTTGTGAATCCTTACTTGAGGGATCACAACAAGTTGCTAAGTTAGATCTAAATTAGAGAAATTAAGATCCGGCATAGATGCTTCTCCCACCACATCAACATACTTATCAAGTGAAACTTGATCCAATGAGTGTATGACGTCATTGATATGTTCATCAATGGAGTGGTTATTAGTATGAAGAAATTCTGATCACTATCACAACCTCCATTGTCTTCTGCATTTAAAGCTTCTTTATTTGGTTTTTGAGCCTCTGAGCTGGAATTTGAAGGCATCTCTAATGTATCAACTAAATTTCTCATTATTGTGTTGATAGAAACCTCATTTGCAGAAGCAGTTACAACTGGACTTGAAGATGTGTAGCTTGAAGATCTTCCAAGTTCAAATCTTGGATCAGGGTCACCTGGTGATAAGATATTTGTAGATCCTGAAACATTCTCACAATATTTGTTAAAACAGTTGATAACTAAATCAAGATCAAATAACCAATCAGGACCAGAACCAGCCACATTGGGTGTGTGTTCATTGAAAGTCACATTGGCAAACTCCTTAACAATTCTAGTTCTGAGATTTTATACTTTATAAGCCTTAGCTTGAGAAGAGTATCCAATGAAGTGTCCATCATCTGATTAATCAGCAAATTTGGCAATTTGATCTTTGGTATTCAAGATAGTGCAAGGACATCCAAATGACTTGAGAAAACCAATGAAAGGTTTCCTCTTATGCCAAAGTTCATAAGGAGTCTTGTTATGACTCTTAACCACTAAAACTCTATTTTACACATAGCAGGCAGTGCTAACTGCCTATGCCTAGAAGGTGATATGCAGCTTAGAGTCAGACATCATGGTTCTTGTAGCTTCAATCAGTGTCCTGTTTCTCCTCTCAGCAACACTATTTTGCTTAGGAGACCTGGGAGCACTGTATTGTCTTGTAATACCCTTATCATCACAAAATGAATCAAGGATTTGATTCTTAAATTTTAGTTCCTTGATCACATCTTATGGTTTTGACCTTGTGATCACATTGATTTTCAATCTTTAAGATGAAATTCTTCAGAATCTCAGGGGTCTCATCCTTAGTTTTAAGGAAGAAAACCCAAGTGAATCTTGTAAAGTCATCTATGATCACCAAACAATAAGAGGTCCTTCCTAGACTCATTACACTAGTGGGGCAAAAGAAAACCATATGTAACAAGTGTAGGGGTGTAGTGATGGAGTATCTTTTCTTAGGCTTATGAGATACCTAATGTTGCTTCCCTTTCAAGCATGCAACACAATGATCATCACTTGTAAACTCTTTCTTTGACATTCCAGTTACCAAATCATTCTTAATCGGTTTATTCATGTTCTTAAAGTTTACATGGAACATTCTTTTATGCCATAGGAAAGACTCATCACTATTATCTTTTGATAGAAAGCATGAGACTTCTCCAGAGGGAGATGTTTCTTGCAAATCCATCTTGTACGTGTTCCCTTTCTTGGGGGCTTTAAGCAAGATATGCTCATAAGGAATGACCACCCTGGTTTTTAGAACAATGCACTCATGCTTAGTAAATAGCATGTTATGACTCTGATTACAAAATTAGAATACACTCAAAAGAGTGTACCCAAGCTCCTTGACAAAGTTTACCTTCTCAATACTGAGATTACCATTTATGACCTTGCCCCTTCCAGAAATGTAACCACCTTCATCTCCTCCAAATGAAACTAGCCCTCCATCAATTCTTTCGAAATTCTGGAGTAGTGACCTATTGCATGTCATGTGCCTGGAACAACCACTATCAATGATCCATACATTCTTGTTTGTCTTGAGCTGTCCCTACACAAAAAAAAATGTTTAGTTACATTTGGAAACCAAAGCCTTACTGGTCTTGGGCTCATTAAAAGAAACAGAAGGAAATGTAATAGTAATAGATCCTATAGTTGTGTTTTGAGGATCTTGTGCTATTGTTGATGGAGAACTTTCAGTCACTTGGTCTTTCTTTGACTTCCACACTACCTTGGAAGTTTGGACTTGACCTTCAACACTTTGGAAGCTTTTGAGACTTTGGAAGTTTTGATGACTTGACCTTCGGAAGATTTTGCAAACACTACAGCAGACTTCAGTGCTTTGGAAGAATTCCTTTCTTCCGAGACCAAATTTTCTTCCAAAGGCAATTTTCCACTTGCCTTCTTTTTCATTTTGGAGCTTTCGAAGGAAACAGATTTTCCTTCTAAAGCTATAATCTTTTGGAGCTCTTGGAAGTATCTTTCTTCATCATGTGAAGAGAACCTCTTGGATTACGTGGACAATCCTTAGCAAGATGAGAAGTACTTTCACACTTAACACATTCCATATTTTTCTTCCTAAGAGCCTTCTTTTGAGAACAAGGATGATTTTGATCACATCCCTTCTCCATCTTCATCTTTGCAGATGATGAGACAGCCCTTTTGGGCTGAAAACTGTTCTTGGAGTTAGGTGGTCCAGGCTGTGTAGTAGTGGTACACAGCAGATCAGCCTTCTTTTTGGTGTTGAGATGATTTGAACATGAACCAGAACTCTTTGTAGAAGAGTTTAGGTTGATGTTTTCAGTCTTAACCACTTCAAACCCTGGAGAGATAAAAACTTGTTTCTGCTTAGAGTCAAAAGTGGCCTTGATCTCTAAGCATTCCTTGCTTTTCTTTTGCTCTTTCTAATCAAGTTCTTCCTCATAGACTTGGTCATCACAGTCTTTTTGTTCTCCTCAGAAGGATAATGACCCTTCTTAGAATCCTCCTCTTCACTCTTCTCAAAGGAACTCTTCACTATCACTTCTTCATCCTCTTCACTCAAGGGATCTATGAGAGGAAGCTCATCTTCACAAGTTCCACACCTAGGTGATCTTATAGACAAGATTGTTTGTGGAGGAGCTATCTCACTAGAAACCAGTCCCTGCTTATTTTGATAACACCTTGGCATACAGGGATAAGGATATCATGTTCTTGAAGGTCTTTTCTTCAAGAACACATTTTTCTGCCATGGCTTTGCTTATCACAAGCTCAGCCTGGCATTCGGTCAACTTAGTTATGAGATCCTTGATCTGAGTCCTATAGTTAGTGAGCTCATGTTTTAGAACTGAAATGGTTTTCTTTAAGTCCTCTATCTTTAGTTTGTAGTCATTTTCAGCCTTTCTAAAATCAACTTTTAAGATGTTTAATGACTCAAGATCAGATCTCATTTCTATGTTGTAGGACCTATATCTGTTGACTTTAGCAATATATTCTGGGGTACAGAGATGTTTCAATACCTTGGCTTCATCATGATCAACCATCAATGCTTGGTTTGGAGATGCATCTTCCACCTGAAAGCTCAGTCAAAGCCTCCTTCTTCAACAGCAACTACAACTTGATGTTTTAGCTTCTCATTCTGGGTGCCTTTACAAGTGCAGTTTGGTCTACGTTGTGCTTGGCCACCATTTGTTCCTGGTGCCTTTCACTCCCTAGCAAAGTGGCCCATCAATTTAAAGTTGTAACACTTAACTTTGCTCTCATTTAGTCCAAACTTTCTACTCGTTGTATTGCTGGGACACTTCCTTCATGTCCGCTTGTAGAACTTCTTGGCTCTGTGAGTGAGAAGAGCCATTTGCTAGACTATATCCATATACTCCAGATCATCTGGATGGATAAAATCTAGGTCATTAAAGGTGAAGAGAAAGCTGCCACAACTTTCATCAGAAGACATAAAGGATTTAGAAGAACTTGTCTCTTGGAATGGGCTTCCTTGAGCATAGTTCTCCCTTGGTTTCTTCAGGAAGGTGATGAAATGGTCCTTTTATGAGTTGTCAGGGTAGCATATGAGATGATGTTGGGGTTCTATGTTATCCCTTTCAGGCACATGAAGGCTGAACCTATTTGATTGTTGGAGTTGCAAGATGAACCTTGCATGTTCATCTCCATCTGGTATCCACTAAGAATCCCATACAACTCTGTCCAGGTGAGAGTCTTTAGGTTCTTGGTTCTCTTGATAACTACACAGTAGTGTGTCCATTTCCTAGGAAGAGAGGACATGAACTTCCTTACAATATCTCTGTTTTCAAGAGCAACCCCACCATCCACTTGGGTGTCCACAATCTCAACATACCTGAACTATTGTTGAGTCATGGTCTCACCTGCTTTAAAGGTGAAATTTTCAAACTGGTGCTTCAGGAGATTCTTCTTGTTCTCCTTGGCTTTAGAGAAACCCTCATGTGTGTGAGAGAGATCTTAAGATGGTGAGATCTTATATCAAGAGCCTTTACCAAATGCAGGACGTTAAAGGGTATGCACTTACAACATAACAACACAACAACACAATGAGGAGAGTTGCTTAAGAATACTTAACAGATCAAATAGGGAACTGGTTAACCTTTGAGTAAAGATGCTAAGAACACAAGTAAGTATGAGACAGAACGAAATAACAATACACACAAGGAGTTGGTTTTCAAGATTGTAGTATATATATTTCTCAAGTTCTATTACACATGTTACAAAAGCATATCATAAAGTTACAAGTACTTGAGATACATATACTACATCCTACAATCGGCCATACTTTGAAGGCCAGCTGGATACAATTGACTAGATAACTACAAAATCAAATGTAGAGTCAAAAGGCAGATTGCCTTTTGACAAGTGACTATGACATGCCATAGCTCACATCCTAATATATTACAAAAAGAATAAAGTACATGAAGTAGAAAGTTACAGACTCAAGACCTCAATGTATAGTTACCAAAAGCATGGACCTTTTCACCAACTTATGAAAGTTGGTGACTTTACAGAGTTGCAGCGGAAATGGGTCCAACTTTATGTCAAAAGTACATCAGATAAAGCATGTGTTCTAAAAGTCTTTGGAAGAAATCTATCTTCTAGTGTTGGATTCGGAAGATTTTGCCTCTGAAGCGTCGGAAGACTTCATCTTTGGCTTCGAAAGATATTGGTCTTGCCTTCGGAATATTTCACACTTAGAATGTTTTTTGTTGCTGGTGTGAAACTTCCGTAGCATTATACTTCAGTACACTTGTGCATGCATGCAGGAGAGACTTTGGGTGTTTGGGTTGCATCAGCCTTTATATTTAATCCTTACATTGTATTCAACTATATGGATATTCATCTAAGCAAATACAGCTGTTGTGTGGACGGCTGTGTTACATCCAATGCATGTTATGTGATGATGAGCATATGTCAAGAAAAATAAAAAGATAAAATTCATGAATGCAAATGAATGCAACCAACATGCACTTCTATTTTATGCATTCGAAACAAAGAAAAAGAAGAACATAAAACAATTCTGGTCACAAAATCACTAAGTTCTCTAGGGATTTGTACAATTATCAGATGCCCTTTTTGAAGTACTTAGAGACATATTATAAGTTGATGTTTTGCACCCATGTCTTGACTATTGTGCTACGTAAATAGACAGCCTTTAATCAAGAGGAATAAACATTATCTGAAAAAAGACCATTTATCAAGTTATTTTAGAGATTTAAAAGAGTTGAAGTGTGTTTAAGATTGATTCATGTTTCTGATGCAGTTTATAGAAGTTCAAAGCCTTATCATATACCTAATACATTCTTATCCTTAAAGTTATGATATGAACTATAATCCAAAAGTTATACGACCCATATCTAATACCTAGAAGTTTCTCAAGAGATTCTAAACTTTGTTAATTAGGAGAAACCTAATCTGATGGGTAGAACATCAGTGATTGTGTCTGAACATCAATTGATCAAGAAGACGTGTGTAAGGTTCACACTTAAAGGCTGATGCAACCAAATCAACCACAGAGCTCTCATCATGGATGCATGAAAGTAGAGTAAAGTCACTTCAGAAGTTTTACACAACTCACATAAAATATACTAAGTGTAAAATCTTTCGAAACCAAATATGTAGTCTTCCGAAGCTTCAGAGACAAAGTCTTTCGAAGCCAAAGACTTATTTCTTCCGAAGACAGAGAAGACATGCTTTCTATGATCACCTTTTGATAAAAAGCTAAACAACTTTCCACTACCATTGTAAAGATGCACCAACTTAAATAAGTTGGTGAAAAGATCCATGCTTATAAGGCATCGTTCCCGGGACGCATACAGCTGGACAATCATTGCACATAAACATAAAATATACATTCATAGTTTCTAAAACATTGCAGTGGAATAACTTAAAATCATTTCATATAATTATAATTGCTTTTGTAAAATAATACAACATTGTTAACAATTACAAAATATCATTTGTTCGCATAACAATGCAAAAACACCATCATATAACAAAATGGATGACATCCAAAGATGCCAAGTAGTTGCCCCGTGCCATCCTCAGCAATCATTACCTGCCAACTAGAAATACATAAAAGTCAGCGTTGCTTAGTGAGTTCTAGTTTTATGATATAAAAAAATATTTTTCTTTCATTTAAAATCGTTCTTTTCTTCCATTCATGATCACACATCATACGTACACATAGATAATATCATTATTATCTTCCATTACCATCATTAACTTTCATTCAACGTACGTCATCATTTCGTTCGTTAAATTTCATACCATACATTTCATTCATTAACCATCCTTTGTTCATTCCTTCCGAATCAATGTCATCAGCTATACCCCAAACATAGGCATAAAGTGGGTACTGGGCCGAAGTCTATAAATAGACTCCCATTCATTGCGCACAAAGCCTGGCACCAGTACCGGGGCAAGCGACAAGGATCCCATACATGAGTTTACCCCAAACGTAGGCATAAAGTGGGTACTGGGCTGAAGTTTATAAATAGACTCTCATTCATTGCGCACAAAGACTAGCACCAGTACCGGGGCAAAACTTATCTATCCATTCATTCATTAATACATGCATCATTTCATTCTTTACGTTCCTCTAGGAACAGCAGCTTAAGCCATTAGGTTCCGCTTTTCATTACATACTACTTTACGTTTATTGTATTAATCATACCATGCAAAGACATCGAAAACAAACATGCATAATAAGGAACATAAACATAACCATACTGGACATCAACATACACATCACATACAACATCATAAGTCAACGTACGTCACCCCCGAGAACATCCTAAGTCAAAGCCTAATAGTTAACTTTTTCCCAAAAATTTCAGAAATATTCTAAGGCATAGGCACATGAGCACTATGCAGGGGCATGGGAACACTTAGGCGCATGGGGAACTTTCAAGCACATGAGCACTATTTGGGCGCATGACCCAACACTTAGGTTCCTAGGCAAATTTCTAGGTGCATGGGCACTATGCAAGCGCATGAGTACCTTGGCGCATGGGTAGTTTAGGCGCATGGGACACTTAGCCAAATTCAGCCTAATCCTAGGTGCATGGATACTACTGGGGCGCATGGGTTCTTAGGCATTTGGGTAAAACACTTAGACAATTCAACTGTTAGGCGCATGGGCAACCAAGTACACTAAACAATATAATTCAGTCCCTAAAATCATCAACTCATCATGTTCTAAGCTTATTTCTTACATTCTAAGCAAAAAAACATGAACATAACTCAATCATAACATCATGAATACCCAAATCAAACCCCACCTGCAATCATACATACATACATATGGGTACAAAGACCCACTTTCATAAAAACATACATACATATATTTTCAGCCCCAAAATCATATAAAACATGTAAATGTTCTAGAAGTCGCCTTAGCAACCTTCAAGTATGACTTCCTTCAAACTCGTTCGCAATTGAGTTTGACCACCTAGAAACCCACCAAAACCACAACTCAAACACCAACAAACACATATGAGCATGTAACCAGTACTAAACCCAACAAGAACACCTCAAAACCAAGAATTCTTACCTTGAATTCGGTTTCTTCTTCTTCTTTCTTCAAAAACCCAAAAACTCTACTTTCTCTCTCTAAAAATTTGGTGAAAAGAAATATGCAGTAGGTGTGGGCGGCCATGCCCACCTTTTTGAACAAAATTATAATAAACTTTGTCTCTTGCACAACTTTAACCCCTCAACTTGGGTTTTTACCATATTTCTTCATTTATTCACTTTTATTCTGTATTTTTCATCTTTTATAATATTCGGGTGTTACAATTCCACCCCTCTTATATAGGTTTCATCCCCGAAACATGTTATTTCTCTAACATATGTGGGTAATGTTGCCTCATCTATTATTTAGTCTCCCACATAGACTCAGATCCCATCCTATGCTTCCACTGTACACGCACTAGGGGAACCACTTTATTCCTCAACCTCTTCTCCTTACGATCAATAATCACCACTGGTTGCTCCATATAATGATCCACTCATCTACTTCAATATCTTTGTACAATTATATCTTTGTTAGCTAAACACTTCCGCAAATGAGATACATGGAATGTCAGGTGAATTCCACTTAACACATTGGATAGTTCCAACCTATAGGCCACCTGTCCTACTCGAGCAATGATTCAAAAAGGCCCTATGTACCTCGGGCTTAACTTGCCTCTCTTTCTAAATTTAATGATACCTTTCCAAGGTTAGACTTTCAACATAACTCTATCACCCACCTGGAACTCAAGCGGTCTATATCTCTTGTCAGCGTACAACTTCTACCAATCTTTGGCCGCCTTCATAGAGGCTTTATGTTGAGTATTCTACCTTTGAAAAATTGAATATTTCCAATAATTATTGAATGTGAAGAATTGAAGAAAAAAATCAACAAAAGTATTGTTAGAACTCTAGAAAGATTAACATGTTGTCTTTATGTGTCTTTTTACTATTTGTAATAGTATAGGGACTAGTTTTGTAATTTGTTAGTTCCTAGTGTTTCATTATAAATAGCTTAGACTTGTAGTAGTTAGAAAAGAGAAGAACAACAGTTTTAGAACAGATTTAGAACTGCTTACTTACTTTGTAATTGTCTTTGCTTGATATTAATGAAACTATGAATTTTGTTGATATCTTGCTTGATTTGATTACTTTGTTTGTATTTCTTTGAATTGTGTTCATACATCATCATAGATTGGTACATTTGATCCTAAAATGATATCAGAGCTGTTGATTGAGTGATTTTTGAGGTTTTTTGAACTTTCAAACTCAAAAAGTTCACTGAATTTGTGATTGATAGACAATTCAATTGAAAATTTGTGGATTTCAGATGTGTTTCATCATTAGAAACATGTTTGAAACCATAATCAGCAGTTAAATTCATCAATTTGAGATATTTGTTGAATTTGTGTACGAAAAGTTCACTATTTTTCGAACTGAAAATTACAAAATTGATTGATATGTTGTTGATGTTGAAAGAAATTGATGTTAGAAGAATGATTATCGGTATAGTGAAACTTTTTAAGAAAAACAACAAAAATATAGTGAAATTAAGAAAAACAACAAAAATATAAGTATAGTGAAATCAGAAGATTCTGAAAATAGAGTTCCAAAACTTAAAAATAGAGCTGATTTCAAAAATTGGTCTCCTAGGTTAAAACATCATTTAAATTCCATTGACACTGATCTTTGGAAATCTATAGAGAAAGAACCATACATTCCTATAATCACTGATGGGCCTGACAGAGGGTTTGTTTATACTAAAGATTCTCAAGAACCCTATCCTGAAGATGGTCTTCAAGGAGATGATTTGAGAAGAGTAAAGAATGATATCAAAGCATATTCCTTGATATGTAAAGGACTACCACTGGAAGTTCTTGCAAGGCTTGATGGATATCAAACTGGATACACCATGTATAAAGCCTTAAAGACCATTTGTGAAGGAGGAAAGAAGATTCCAAGTCTCAAGAAACAAAAGTTGAAAAGGCAATTAGAATTGTTTCAACATTTGTATGGAGAAACCATAAATCAGATGATGAACAGATTTGTTCAACCTACAACTGAGATGTCAACAGCTGGTATTAAGCCTGATCTTGAAGATCTAAATCTTAGACTACTCAATGTTTTACCCTCATCATGGAAACAAACAGTAACCTTACTAAAACATACTGAGAAGTTCCTTATGGATCTAGATCTACTCATTGCCAAGATAGAGTTAGTAGAGATTGATGAAAGCTCAAGGAATAATGATAGAGCAGCATCAATGTCTCAGTATCAGTTTGTTGCTTCTCCTGCAAACACTATTGAAAATGCATTCATGGAAAAAAGTGTGAAATTTACAAAAGAAGAGGGAGATTTATTTGTCGGAGCAGGATTTTTCACTAATTCATCATTTACTAGTGCTCCTGCTTATACAACACAGTCTCATTCTCAATCTCCTCCTAAATCTCAGTCTCAAACATCTAATGTTCACACAGAGACTTCTTCATCTAACTCTGCTAAATCTAGCAAAGTTAAAAATGTGATAAACATCCTATTAGAGGATGAAGAGTCTAAAACTGCATTCACTGTATTTATGGCTAGTTTTCAAGCATATCAAGGTAGCCATTTAACTCAATTAGACCTTGTTGTGCAGGATTTGTTTGAAATGGATCTTGAAGATGTTGAAGAGATGGACTTAAACTGGAAGATGGTGATGATTGCTTATAGGACACAAAAACACTCATATGTCAACAAGAAGTACAAGCCAAGTGCTAACAAGACTGTTGGGTTTGATAAGTGAAAATCAAGGTGTTTTAACTGTAACAGTTTTGGACATTTCTCTAGAGAATGCAAAGCTCCAAGGAATATTGGAGGAAATGCTCAATCAAGTTCTAGCAATCAAAGGTTTCAACCAGCTCAGAAGACTTTTCAAAAGCCTTATCAAAGTCTTCCTATGCCTGAGCTTAAAGATGAAACTAAGAAAGCTTTAGTAGTCAGCATTAAAGATGGTTGTGATTGGAGTGCCTATGCTGAACAATTTACTAATGATTTATCATCAAGTTTATCTCTTGCTGCAGAAATCCAGGGAGAAGATTGGTCAAAAAATAATGATCTAAGGGTGAAGGTGAGAATGAAGAAGATGACTATGATTAGAGTGACAAATCGGATCCTAAGGAGGATACGAATGAAGTAGCTCTAATGGCACAGTCTGATCAACCTAAGGTTGACACTTCATCTTCAAAATCTGAATCCTTATCTCCAAAATTCCATGAAATCCTATCTGAAGTGAGAGAAAAACTCTGCATAAAATCATGCTATGAATATGTTGAATACTATAGAAACTACTCATATAAAATCTGTGAGAAACTAAAACAAGAAGAGTCAATGCATAACAAACTAAAATCTGATCATAAAACAGCAGATCAAAAGATTATTTCTCTTCAAACTTCACAGAACAAAACACTAAAAGATTTAGAAATTGTTTCTAAACAATTGGAAGAGATTATCAAAATCTTGAACAGGAGAAGATAGCACATGCTGCTACTCAAATGGATCTTGCTAAAGTAAAAAGCTCAAAAATGATTGTAGAAAAACTGGTAAGTGAGAGAAAAGATAAACAGAAAGCAGGGTTAGGTTTCACTCATGAACCTATGTCTGAATCTATTACAAACACTTTACCAGAGAACTTTAATACACATGATCATTCTCCTCAGAATAAAGCTAAACTTAAAGCTTTTCAGGTCAAAAAACAAGAATTCAGAAGAAGAAAAGGAAAATGTAAAAGTTTTTGTTGAAAATAATCAAGAAAAGAATAAAAATGGTCATCCAATCAAGATCAAATCTTATGAACCTAAACAAAAAAAACAAAACACTTCTGATCAAATTCATTCTGTATTAGAAGAAGTGAAAGTTCAAAGCAAAGATAAAGATAAACAACAGGTAGGAACATCAGAAGATTCAAACACTATTAATCTAAAACAAATTCAATCTGAAAAGGAATCTTCTTCTGACGATGTTCAATCTAGAAGTAAACCAAGTTCTTCTAAGTCAAAGAATCAAAGAAGAAGAAAGAAATCATCAAAAACAAAAGCTGAACAAAACAAAAGTTCAGAAAAGTTAATCAAAGCAACAAATCAGGCAACAAAACTTAAACTAATAAAATTTGTGTCAATCGGTTTATTAAATATGAATTCTCTTCAAAACATAAGGTAAATACTATGAACAAATCTCACTCTGATCTGAAATCAAGTTTAGATTCTAAGACTTCTATTGTAGCAAAAAGATTTGTTCCTAAGGAAATCAAGAAGGAAGTTCATGTTAAACAGATGCAAAATAATTTGGCACAAAATCAAAATGTGAAAAATGAAAAACAACTGTTTAACTATTTGACACCAAAATATAAAAATGAATCAAATATAGTGTCAATGTCAAAAGTTAACAAACAGTTGTTTATAACTCCACAAAAGTACTATGAAATATGTGATATGAAAAATCACAATACTGTTAAGTGCTATTTCAACAAGTACTGTCACATATGTGACATGCGAAATCATTTCACAGCAGATTCTTATTTTAACAAATACTATACTTATTATGATGAGAAGACTCACAATACTGCAAATTGTTATTTTAGAAAGAGATCACATACTAGAGGATTTGCAAATTCAAACATGAGTAAAGGTTATGTTAATCCTCAATATACGAGAAATCAAACTGATGGATTTCAAAAAATTAACTAATCAACCTTCTTTAGGTTTGAGATCTTTTCAAAAGAACAATTAGGTGAGATCTAAACAAAATGTGCAAGAACAATTCATATCAAGATCTGTAAGAATGACTAATAAAAGGTTAGTCATCAATACATGTCAAAAATTGATCAATCAAATGGTATGAATGTTCTCAAAATTAACTCAAACAATTTTCAAAACAAGATTGGTAAATTCATCAAGAATAAACCTGATTTGAATAATCTTCATTACAAACAATTTACCATTGTTGATAAATTTGGAAAACCCAAGACCATCTCGGCTTGGGTGGATATCTTAACTTAAGAAACAAACAAATGTCTTTGTTTCAACTAGAGAAGCTGAGTACATTGCTGCATCAGCAGGATGTTCTCAAATCCTCTAGTTGCAAAATCAACTACTGGATTATGGGTTCAATTTTCTTAAGACACCTATTTACATTGATAACACTGCTGTTATGTTCATTACAGCTAATCCTGTTCAACATTCAAAAACAAAACATATCGAAATTCGATATCATTTTCTCAGATATAACTCTAAAAAAGGGTTAATCATATTGATTCAAATTGCAACAGAAAAACAATTGGTGGATCTATTTACTAAAGCCTTCCTACCAGGACGGTTTGAGTATTTAGTGGAGTCAATTGGTCTTATTAATCATATGTTAACTCTCTAAATCAAAAGATCATTGTCACACCCCGACCGACAACGGAATCATCAGGGCGGACGAATGGGAGACGATTGCTCATAGCACATGGAACTAATTAAGTTAAATAATATTAAATGTCATTATTCATTTAACATTACAAGACAAATAAGTAATTGTAAAACAATCAAGATACAAACAGAAACATAAGACTTTCAATTTATCTAGGTCCAAGTCCTATATGAGCACAAGAAGATCTTCAAACATCAAACCTGAAACATGATGAAAATAAAAGGTCAACTAAAAATAGTTGGTGAGTTTCCATGGTTTAAACACATGCGTATATGTATATATAAGGGTTACAAGTAGCAATTCATGTCATAGGTTATAAGTTAGTAAGGTTATAGAACACATATCGTTACAACCAAACCTCGATTTGATTACAAGTATATAAGATTGGCTAAGTGTATTTGGTTCCCATGATGAACAAGCATACGTCATTAGGAGCCGGCAATACCTCAGCTTTAGCACCAAATAGGCTTGTCAGGCCCAAAGATCTAAGACGTCGCCAGGCTAGCAATAGTTAATGATTGTAAACAAAAATATGTATCTCATATAAACACTTACAACACACAAATAACCATGACAAAAATATGAATTGCAAGTGCTTTACAAGTCTAAACGTTTACAAGTGCGTTATGTATAAGTAATCATGTTTCACCCCAAATTAGTGTGAAAAGATAAAAAGGGGGCAAGGAAACTCACATGGTATATATAAGGTGATGATAAGAATTTAAACGAGGCTCCAACGATTTCTTTTACAAGTTACCTAAATGTACTGCTTCCAAAATGAGGTTCAACAATAAGATTAACGATTAGATGTGAACTAGAGTTCTAATTGGAATTTGGGGGTTAAATAACTAAATAAAATAATGAATCGTTTACATTTTGGTTTAATAAAGATAATATAAATCAATTAAGTTTAAGAATAAAAATATCTCAACAATTTAGTGTAACACCCGGTTATTTTAAAAACAAAGACAAGAAATGAAGAATAAAAGAAAGAAAAGTAATAAACCCAAGTTGAGGGATTAACAATGTAAAAAGGACAAAAGTTGTCATGATCAGTGATCACAAGTTTGATGTATTAGAGCGTAACGCAGCGGAATAAGAACAAGAATTAGAACAAATACGGTTATAACGAGAGAATATATTTCTGTAACAAGGAATGTTTCTATGATATCGAATATTTCTGATCAAATCATTCACCCTTATTACAATAGGTTGACACTCCTTATATAGAGTGCAATCGCTGCTGTTATCACGGGAAAGTGACAACTGGCAGATCTCTTACAAAAATAACTAACTCTTAACAAACTACTGAAATGTTCACAACTACTGAGAACATATTAGAGTGTTAAGTACAAAATATGAAACTACTGATAAGAAACTACTGAAACTACAACGACTGAAGAACAAGCTCTTCAGTCGTTTTACAAAACTACTGAAAAATATAAAACTACTGATGAGCACAACAACTGAAGAAGTATTCTTCAGCTATTGTGTCAAACTACTGAACAGATAAAACATAAAACTACTGAAGGTAAACCGTCACAACTACTGAAGAAGACCTCTTCAGCTGTTGTGACAACGTCTGATACTTTGGTCTTCAGCACTTGTGTCTTCAGACTTTGTCTTCAGCACTTGTGTTCAGACTTTGTAATCAGCTGTTGTCTTCAGCTGTTGTGGTCTTCAGTAGTTGTTGTGACGTCTGTGGGACTTAAAGGTTTTTCTGATCCGGCTCATTGGTTCTTTTGGTCCAACAAACTCCCCCTGAACCAATGCAGCAAAACCTTTAACTTTATTGAGTCCCACTTATTGTTGACAGAATGGTTGGTCTTTTTCCTTCTTGATCAGTTGAGAAGATGACCCATAAGCACTAGCCTAGGAATGAGTCTCTGATGATTTGGTTGGCAATGTATGGATGGGAGCTCTGTATTGGGGAATTGGACACTGAGCTGTTCCCCCATCCATGAGACTCACTTCCCATGTATAACCTGTAGGATTCTCTGGTGTATGCTCTGAGAAACATATTTGTTCTTCCATGGTCAGGTTCTCAGCTTCACCATCAAACAATCCTTCACGCCCATACAGCTCTGAGATGTACTTGGCCTGTTTGCCATTTTTGAGCTTAACTGTTGTAATCTGTCTGTATGCAAACTCATCAGGATGAGTCCCTTCAAGTAACAGACTGAGCTCATTTTGTTTGAAGTTCTCAAGCCTCTTGTAGACTAACCCCTTTTTAATAACTTTGTTCTCTAACATCTTTTGGGGTGGCTGTTTAGTCTCATAGGCCTTCTTGAAATCTTCTACAATCTCCCAGGGTGATACTACAAGGACCACTGTGATCTCTTCATCTACGATCCTTTTTACTTGGCCCTTGTATCTCGAAGGAATGTCTTTCTTTACAATCCTGTGAGCCACCCTAGGATCAGGCCATACTCTCACCTTTTCCTTCTGATATTGAAATTAAAAGATTTGATCTGCCCAAGATTCATATTAAATTGATGTGGCTAGTGTGATATGATCCAAGTCGGGTCATACCCAATAACAAGCCAAACAAACACCGAAAGAAAATTTATTTGTTGATAAGATCATACAAATAATAAGTGACACCAATTTAGAAAATTGGATTTTCTAAATTATTGCTTTTGTAGATGAACATTATTATATGTATTAATTTGTTCATGAGGGATTATTTGTTCATTGTTTAAATTAGTTAAAGAATGACAAATAACATATGTATTGTGTTATAAAATTAAAGTGGTTCAATTTTATAAAAGGGTTGATTTCTAGTGTATTCCTTTAAAAGGATTAATTTGAATTTTGGTGAGAAAAAGGGGAGCCATTCGGCCGCCCCCTTGGTGTATGTCTTGGGAATGCTTTTTATTGTGTTCCAAGCACATGCATTAGCTTCTAATCAATTCATTTTAACACACACTCAACCTACACAAGCAACTCTCTCTCTCTCTCTCTCTCTTTCTCTTTCAAGATTTTCGGATTTGAACAAGAGAAGAAGATTTTTCAGCTTCAAGTTTTGTTCTTGGCTGAAAAACTTCACAAGGAAGAGACTACAACTTGGTGTTCGATCCTAGCAAAGAGAGGTGTTTTGCACGTGCTTGGGGTATCATCTTCTTGAGGATTGCTTGTTGGAATCTAGCCTTCAAGATCATCACCATCCTTCTCATCTTAAAGGTCGGGTTAAGTAGCTACAAAGGTTGTAGTTCCTTGTTTTGTTGTTTTACATTTGTATGCATTATGTATAAAGATCCATGGCTTGGGGTTATTATAAAATGGGTTTTATAATCAGATCTTAATATGTTTCAAAATATTATTCCGCTGCGTTTTCATATAAATCATGTTGTATGAAGCTTTGATAAACATGTTAAAATCCCAACAATGGCATCAAGAGCCACTTATACATATGCATACATGTATTACACTTTGCTTTCTTTTGGACAGCCCAAACCGTGGGTTTAAAGGGCTATTTTTGTGCCCCCTTTTTGATGTTTTAAAGATGCTATATTATGCATATTAGGATCTTTAAAACTCTAGTTTATAAGATTATTGTTTGCTTGGACTAAACCCATTTGTTCTTGGTTTATGTTGGCCAAAAACATGGGTTTTAAGGGGCTGCCAAAAATCGACTTCTTATGTATGTTTGGATATATTGTTGTTGTTTATGCATAACAAAGCCTAGACCACTTGGATTGTATGATTGATTGTCATGTTGTATTCATTTGGGCATGTAATAATTTAATTTTGTTTCAAGTCTAGTCTTGCAATTTATTTATTCACATGGTTTGTAAATAATAGATTAGGAGTTTATCTTTACTAGTAAAATGTATTAGGATACATATCTTGTAAGGAAGCTCAAGATCAAGACTTGAAGAAAAGATGGACAAAGAGGATGCTTGAAGTTATGGATTCAAGTGGGAGTCCTTTTTGGGTCAACCATGTGTCATGTTCTTAACCCTTAGGACAAGACCATTTGACACACTTGTTTTGGCTAAACAAGTGTGCTCAACTTAGTATACTTTGTTATGCATATTTGAATGTTTTGTTTAATGTTTGGTTGAATGCATATGATGATGTTTGTTTTGAATATTTGGATGTGATTAACAAACCATCAACTAAAACAAACTAAAAACGAGTAATTGGTTCTCAAATCATTAAGCAAAATTCAATGGTTCTACAAAAGGATTAATGGTTTGCAAAATAAAATGGGTTTTATTCATAAGAACCAATAGGGTACCATATGGTTGAATGCATACAATCATATGGTACATAGACTTTTCTTAACAAGAATTGTGAAATCGTATATCCCTTTTGAAAACAAGTTAAACACCATCCTTTTTCACAACACTTAGGTTACTTGCAAACTCTTAGTGGGATAAAGGTCACCTAACCACTTTGAGGGAACTTGTAATTTGAGGTGAGAATACCATGTTTGTGGGATAAAGGTCACCTAACCACTTATATAGTAAACTCACACGTGTGTGTAAGTAGGACGACTTGATTTGTAAAATATATTGAATGGATCACCTAAAATATGTTTTATAAAAGGTGTTGATGGGATAAACATGCCGTGATAAACATATGATGTTTAAACGATCCCATACCACTAGAAGTTGCAATAGGTTGCAATTGTCATTTATGACTACCTTGTTTTATTTGAATAATGGGATAAAGGTCACCTAACCAATTTAAATATAACGTTGGATTCTAAAATTTTGTTTTTATAGTCTATGAGACATAAAGGGTATAATAAATGAAATATAATTATCAACGATTACTAAAATAGACTTTGTAACATCTTGTAGATGGCCGACAACAACAACGCTAATAATGATGTACCAAACCAAACAACCAATCCCTAAGGGCGATTCTTCAAAGGGATCGTCTAACACCTAACAATTTCATGGATTGGTACCGCAACTTGAGAATTGTTCTCAAGCAAGAAAAGCGGGCCTATATCCTTGATGATCCCATCCCCGATGAACCTAACGAGGAGGATGTGGAAGCCTATAATGATTGGGTTAGATATGTGGAGGACTCCATCCAGGTCTCTTGTCTAATGTTGGCAAGTATGACACCCGAACTCCAAAAGGAGTATGAGCTCCATGGAGCCTATGACATGATCACTCAGCTGCGGGAAACGTTCCAGCAACAAGCTAGAGTGGAGCGCTTCGAAACGGTTCGAGCGCTTCATGCATGTCGGATGGAGGAATCCCAATCTTAAGATGAAAAGCCACATCGACCGCCTTCAAAGGCTGAACTGTCCCGTCTCAAAGGAGTTGGCCACGGATTTGATCCTTAATGGCCTAACTAAAAGGTTTGAGGCATTCGTCATGAATTACAACATGAACGGATGGGACAAGAGCATAAATGAACTTCATTCGATGCTCAAATCAGCTGAGGCGGGAATGGGTAAAAGGGTTTTACCCGTTCTCACCATTAATGAAGGTGGGAGAAGGAGAAGGTCTCTACCCCCTCCCAAGGCAACTGTTGCCAAAGAAAAGGGGGCACGTTTGGGAAAGGGGAAGATGGTTGTTAGGGCGGAACCTCCAAAACCCAAGGAGAAGAAGCAAAAGGTTGCTGTGAACGACCCATGCTTCAAATGTGGTGAGATAGGGCATTGGATGAGAAATTGTCCAGTCTATCTCAAAGAGTTGAGAGAAAAGAGGGATGCGGGGCAAACCTCAGGTATAATATACATGATACATATAGAATTAAATGTTATTTCTTCTAACACATGGGTATTAGATACCGGATGTGGAACTCACATTTGCAATTTGTTGCAGGGGTTCAAAAGAAATGAGCATTATGAGAAAGGGGAAATAAGTCTCTTCATGGGCAATGGTGCAAAGGGTCATGTGGAAGCCCAAGGAGACTACATTTTGAAACTTCCAAATGGTTTGGAAGTTATTTTAAGTAATGTATTATATGCTCCTAGTTTGACTAGGAACATAATTTCTGTTTCCCGTTTAAGACAATATGATTATGATTTCAAGTTTGTTGACAATGATATTCATGTTTCTTTAAATCATGTATTTTATTTTAAAGCTATACCTTGTAATGGTATTTATGAATTGGTTCATGAAAACGCAACATATGATAGCTCAATATACAAAGCAACCACCAAAAAACTTAAATTGGATTTGAGTGATACCTACCTTTGCATTGTCGTCTTGGTCATATAAACAAGAAACGCATACAAACACTTCAAAAGAATGGTCTTTTAAAAACAAATGAATGTGATTCATTTGATGTATGTGAATCTTGTTTACAAGGAAAAATGACTAAGGCACCTTTAGTGGAACTAACGAAAGGGCAAAAGTTATTAGGTATCATACATTCGGATGTATGTGGTCCTTTTAAGCCAATGACTAGGAATGGTGAAAGATACTTCATTACCTTTACCGACGATTATAGTCGCTATGGGTACGTGTATTTATTAAGACACAAAGATGAAGCTTTTGAAATGTTCAAAATCTTCAAGAATGAAGTAGAAAATCAACTCAACAAATCAATTAAAGTTCTCCGCACCGATAGGGGTGGTGAATACCTAAGTGATATTTTTCAAGATCATATTAGGAGTTGTGGGATTGTCTCACAACTCACTCCACCTGGAACACCACAACATAATGGTGTGTCTGAGAGGAGGAATCGAACCTTATTGGATATGGTCCGATCTATGATGGCTAGAAGCACATTGCCTCTATCATTTTGGGGTTTCGCTTTGCTCTCCGCGGCTCGTATTCTGAATATGGCCCCAACCAAGAAGGTGGAAAGGACACCTTTTGAGATATGGCATGGAAGAGTTCCATCCCTATCATACTTAAGGGTTTGGGGTTGTGAGGCTTATGTTAAGACCCACCCCAAACAAATTAGAAGTCCGATCCACCAAGTGTATCTTTGTTGGATATCCTAGAGATTCTATGGGGATTATTTCTATGATCCACTGGAACAAAAGGTGTTTGTTTCCAGAAAGGGTGAGTTCTTAGAAGCCAAGTTCCTTATGGAAGGAGCTAGTAGTAGAACAGTGGATCTTGAGGAGGAACAAGAACCACAGCCTAATACACGTTTGGTTGAAACTAGCACTCAACATAAGGATGTTGAGGATGATCAAGCGGTTGATCAATACACACAAAACGTTCGCAGAAGTGGTAGAACAAGTAATCCACCTGAAAGATATGGATTTTTTATGGATGGATGCTACGTGGTTGACTCCGATGAACCAACCACATATCATGATGCAGTGTCAATTTGGATTGTGACAAATGGCTTGAGGCCATGAACGTTGAGATGCAATCCATGTATGACAATCAAGTTTGGGAACTTGTTGTACCACCTCCTAATTCCAAAGTAGTTGGAAGTAAGTGGGTTTTCAAGAAGAAAACCGATATGCATGGAAACTTGGATACTTACAAAGCTAGACTTGTAGCAAAGGGTTTCACTCAAACTCAAGGGGTTGATTTTGATGAAACCTTCTCACCTGTTGCAATGCTTAAGTCTATAAGGATATTGTTTGCCATAGCAGCTCATTATGATTATGAGATTTGGCAAATGGATGTCAAAACCGCATTCCTAAATGGATATCTTGAGGAAGATGTCTATATGGTTCAGCCTGAAGGTTTTGTCAATCCAAAACATCCTAACAAAGTATGCAAGTTAAAGAAATCAATCTATGGATTGAAACAAGCATCGAGAAGTTGGAATCACCGTTTTGATGATGAAGTAAGGAAATTTGGCTTCATCAAAAACGCTGATGAGGCTTGTGTGTATAAGAAGGCTAGTGGGAGCACAATAACCTTCTTAGTATTGTATGTCGATGACATACTACTATTTGGAAATGACATTCCAACTTTGGAAGGTGTAAAAACCTGGCTTGGAAGTTGTTTTTCCATTAAGGATCTTGGTGAGGCCACCTATATTCTGGGAATAAAGATCTATAGGGATAGATCTAGGCGGCTGATAGGTTTGAATCAAAGTGCATACATTGACAAAATCTTGAAAAGGTTCAAGATGGAAAACTCTAAGAAAGGTACTGTACCTATTCAAAGAGGGACAATATTGAGTATGACTCAATGTCCAAGCTCGAAGGAGGAGCAAAATAGAATGAAGGCAATCCCATATGCATCTGCTATAGGATCCATCATGTATGCAATGATATGCACTAGACCAGATGTGTCATGCGCTTTGAGCATGACAAGTAGATACCAGCAAAATCCTGGTGATAGTCATTGGATGGCTGTCAAGAACATTCTGAAATACCTAAGGAGGACTAAGGACATGTTCTTGATCTACGGGTCTGGTGAAGAGGAACTCGTAGTAAAAGGTTACACGGATGCGAGTTTCCAAACCGATCGAGATGATTCACGATCTCAATCAGGGTACATCTTTATTCTAAATGGCGGAGCTGTTTCTTGGAAAAGCTCAAAGCAAGAAGTCGTAGCGTTGTCCACTACAGAGTCAGAATATGTCGCCGCTTCAATGGCAGCACAGGAAGCTGCATGGCTGAAGAAATTCATAGCGACCTAGGGGTAGTCCCTTCCATTCAGGATCCCCTAGAGATCTTTTGTGACAACGAAGGTGCGATTGCTCAAATCAAGGAACCTCGTGCTCATCAAAAGACTCGGCACATTGAACGGAGATTCAACTACATAAGGGATGAAGTTGAAAAGGAAAGATATGTATTCGCAAAGTCCACACTGATAAAAACATTGCGGATCCACTCACAAAACTCCTTGAAAAGGCAAAGCATGAAGGTCATGCTTGTGCCATGGGACTTAGATATTCAAGTGACTGGGTTTAATGTTGTACTTTATATTTGAATATTGGAACTTATGTTATTTGACTTAATTACATGGTTATAATATCATTTGTTCTTCTATTTTAGCATGTTTAAATCCGTGAATAAATAAGTTATTCTAAACGTTCGTAGTCGATCATACTTGTGGGAACAATTATGAATGTAAGACTATAATGAACTTGGATTGGTTGATATTCATAAAGGTATGAATATAGAGCAAGAGGTTGCTAGCAAGGTTCATTGATATCTATGGGATATAGATATTGGACTGACCCGCACTCAATTATTTCTGCATGGAATCCTTGTGATTAGTCATAAGAAATATTGAGTAAAGGCGAATATCATAGTATCCTCAGACCTGAGATACATATTGGGTCTTGATATTCACCGAATTTTGTATTTTGACTTAGTACTTTGCTGTTCTGAAATATTGGCAGTACATAAGGCTGAGTTCGGGTATGATACGAAGTGATTGTGAGAGACGTATGTAGTCAAGATGGGATTTGTTCCTCTTATTCGTTGAGAGTTAGATGTCTAAGGCCTATTAAAGTTAAATCATCAGAGAATGACAATTCTGTGTCTCTTGGATTTAACATGACATCTGAACAAAAGGATAAATGATTAGTTCACCTAAAACATATTCAAGTAAGGTACTTGAAAAGGATGATGTATTGAATGGCACTTAGTCATATACATTAGGGGTAGCAAACCGTTGCTAGGCGTTATTTGCTGCTTGCATCAATCTACTATGAATCTTGTGCAAGTGGGAGATTAAAAGATTTGATCTGCCCAAGATTCATATTAAATTGATGTGGCTAGTGTGATATGATCCAAGTCGGGTCATACCCAATAACAAGCCAAACAAACACCGAAGAAAATTTATTTTTTGATAAGATCATACAAATAATAAGTGACACCAATTTAGAAAATTGGATTTTCTAAATTATTGCTTTTGTAGATGAACATTATTATATGTATTAATTTGTTCATGAGGGATTATTTGTTCATTGTTTAAATTAGTTAAAGAATGACAAATAACATATGTATTGTGTTATAAAATTAAAGTGGTTCAATTTTATAAAAGGGTTGATTCTAGTGTATTCCTTTAAAAGGATTAATTTGAATTTTGGTGAGAAAAAGGGGAGCCATTCGGCCGCCCCCTTGGTGTATGTCTTGGGAATGCTTTTTATTGTTCCAAGCACATGCATTAGCTTCTAATCAATTCATTTTAACACACCACTCAACCTACACAAGCAACTCTCTCTCTCTCTCTTTCTTTCAAGATTTTCGGATTTGAACAAGAGAAGAAGATTTTTCAGCTTCAAGTTTTGGTTCTTGGCTGAAAAACTTCACAAGGAAGAGAGACTACAACTTGGTGTTCGATCCTAGCAAAGAGAGGTGTTTTGCACGTGCTTGGGTATCATCTTCTTGAGGATTGCTTGTTGGAATCTAGCCTTCAAGATCATCACCATCTTCTCATCTTAAAGCTCGGGTTAAGTAGCTACAAAGGTTGTAGTTCCTTGTTTTGTTGTTTTACATTTGTATGCATTATGTATAAAGATCCATGGCTTGGGGTTATTATAAAATGGGTTTTATAATCAGATCTTAATATGTTTCAAAATATTATTCCGCTGCGTTTTCATATAAATCATGTTGTATGAAGCTTGATAAAACATGTTAAAATCCCAACAGAAATGTGTTGGCAAGGTGTACAACCTCAGAGCTTCTTTCTTATACTAATTATTGATGAAGAAGCAGCATAAGTTTTGTCGATGTTCAACATCTATCGTCATGAAGCCTTTGCTGCTGCTCTTCTTCAATCTTTTTCATAGTTTCCATCTGTGAGGTGGGAGTGATGGGCATGGGTTTGGCTTTAGACAATGTTAGGACTGCAAACAGAGGCAGCCTATCTTCTTCCACATCATCCTCTTCTTCTTCTTCTTCTAGCCTCAACACCCTTCTCTTCTTCTTCTTGGGTGCATCATCGGCTGTTGGTTTAAAGGGTAAGGGAGTTGGTTTTGTGGGTTGTGGTTGTGGTTGTTTGGAGAGGGAATTGACAGGCTGAGTTAGCATTTTAGAGGTGAGTGTGGCTTTTGAGTGTTTGGCTAGCTCAGTCCTGCTCCCTGCTCCTGCTTCATTCAAAGCTTCGACTACTAACCCTTAGTGTATGCTTTAGACGAACAGATCTTGGAGGTTATGGCAAGATACTGTCCCTGGTCCATGATTTAATCTCGATCAATGATCTCCCAAGATATTTTGCAATGAATCTGATCATGATCTCTAGTCTCTCTTTCTAATGCATCATAACTTGCCCATCTTGAGTTAATTTCTTCAACTTCAAGTCTCCTGATCTCTGAGTCAAGCTGTGTAGTATCGAACCCTTGTCTATACAGTTGATCAATAATGGCATCCATTGATTTACTATGTGTAGCATCTGCCATTTTGATCATCTCATCGAGTTGGAGTTCTTTCTCTTTTCCTTCACCCTTCCTCTTCTTATATGTGACATGAAAGTCTTTGTGACTTTCACCCACTTGATCATTTCCAGTTCCCTTCACAGACTCTTCTTCCTTCTCAGTTTCCTTTTCTTTTAGTTTGCTCTTCCTCTTTGCTTTCACTGACTGACTCTCCCCTTTTTTATATGTGACATGAAAGTCTTTGTGACTTTCACCCACTTGATCATTTCCGGTTCCCTTCACAGACTCTTCTTCCTTCTCAGTTTCCTTTTCTTTTAGTTTGCTTTTCCTCTTTGCTTTCACTGACTGACTCCCCTTTTTTGGTTGCATTGGTTGCAAGGGTTTGAGTAGCAGAAAGCCTGGTGCTCACAATCTCCTCCACCAGGATTGTATGATTGAGGGAAGCCTCTCATCCATGGTTTTGATCACAATGTCTGTGATCATTGGGGTGATGAGAGGTAGGGTTTGCTGAAAGATAGCAACTGTTTGCTCCAAGGGGTTCTGTCCCTGAGAAGCAGTGCCAGAAACAGAAGCTGGTGGCTTGGGAGTTTTGAGTGGCTGAGTGTGTGGGAGACCTTCAGGTGAAGGTGCCATCTGTGGGTTTATGTTGGTGGCAGATGGACTTGCTTCTTGAGAGAATTGGTCAAGTAGTCTTTGTAGTCTACTGACTTCTTCCTCAAGAATTGTGTTCTGGGCCAGAACATCATAAAAAAAGCCCAGGTCATCATCAGCAGATGCTGAATCACCTGACCTCCTGCTTGTAGCAGGATGTACATGCACTGGGTGTAGACCAGTTTTAGCATGTGCCCCTTTTTCTTGGAACTGGGGACTTCCAGCCTCAGGACTATGTCTTTCATCAGCTGTTGCCTCTAGTGAGGTCTTAGCGATGTTACCAGCCTCATTTTGATCATGTGCTGATTCAGAAAAGGTGGCAGCCTCACTAGATGTTCTAATCTCCATATCCACACTAGGAGATAGAACGTGTAAACCCCGGTGTTGTGGGTTGTCAGAAGTATGGTGACCCTTGTCCTCAATAGCTGTGGTTCTCCCCTTTGTTGGTGGTTGTTGGGGAGGAGGAGAGGCATGCAGCTGAGTCAGCATGTTTGCAATGATTATGGTTAGACTTTGGGGGGCGGTTGCATGGGGAGATGGGGTAAAAGCAGTGTGCACTGGGGAGAATGGTGCTCTTGAATGGCAATCTCCTCAAATGAGGAAGATCCCAGATTTGTGGGTACCCCTTTTGTGGTTGCTGCAGGCTCCTTTTGAGAGGAATCCTGAGCGGCTGTGGCTGGTGAAGTCCTTGTATCCACTAGGGGTTATAACCAGGGATATAGCCTGCGTTTGTGTTGCAGGGGCATCCTCAGGGGACTCATTTCCCTGAGTAGCCTTTTTTGTCTTCTTTTTAGTGGGTTTGGTGGGGACTTTGGATTTGAGGTGGTGGCTGTGGGTTCCAGCTACGTGGGTTTTCGCAGCTTGGCAGCCATTTTCAGTGATTGGTTAGAGTTGTGCCGGGAGTATACTTCCGGCAGTACAACCGTAGCAGGGACTCCCAGGCCAACAAGTCCCTCAGCTTGAAGCTGGTTTTCAATTATGGCCATTATGAACCGAGGATATAATATCCAACGGTTAGCAGTTTGTTTTTGGGCCATATCCTTGAGCTCAAAAAATAGTATTTCAGAAAAATTTAAAGGTTGTTGCTCAAGGATGGAGTACATTACCTGTTGCCACCTTGTGGACATTTGATCCCATGATGAAGTCTTGGAGGCAAGGCATACATTTACCATATGAAATATGAGACGTTCGGCATCCGGGAAATGTTTCTTCAGTATGGTAGATGCACTTAGGTTACCCTGGTATCCATGGTGGGCAAATGATTGATCTGTTGTGCCCTTTGGATAACCAGTTGGAAAAGTGGCATCATCCAGATTAAGGGTTTGGCGAAGAGTGTCTGGAGTAATGAACACCTTTTGGCCATGGACAAACGATTGAAGAGACTCTGTGTCATTCTCCTCAGAGACCAGAGTGACGTTTGTCCAGAATTGGTTAAGGGATTCGGCATATATGGTGTGATTTACCAGAAAAGCCGTTTTGTAGGGTGACTGAACCATTAAATCAATGGCGTTGTGAAACTTGGTCCAGTATGGCGATTTGGTGAGATGTGTGACACAGTTGTGTCGTGGTTTTAGTTGCATGGTCGCCATTGATGAAGAGAGGGTAGAGAGTTTTTGAACGTTAGGTTTGAGAAGAGAAGATAAAAACTCTGAAGGTGGGATAAGGTATTTAAAGGGTCGGGTTAGAAAACGACTGAAGGTTTTGGTGTGAGTCATCAGTTGTTGAAACTACTGATGATGTGGTGTTAACTTTCAGAGGTTTGAAAAGGCTGACCGTATTGGTGTGATCAGCAGTTGTTATAAAACAACTGAAGACTTGGTTTTAACCGTCAGCCGTTGAAACAGCTGAAGTCTCTGATTTAGTCATCAGTAGTTATAAAACTACTGAAGACAGTTTTGACTTCAGGTGATGAAACAACTGAAGACTTGGTATTAGTCATCAGTAGTTGTGAAACTACGGAAGACAGTGGTTTTGTTAGCAGTTGTAAATAGCTGAAGACTTGGTGTTACTCTTCAATAGTTGTAAACTACTGAAGACATAGTTTTGGCTTTAGTTGTTTTAATGAAACAGCAGTTGTAGAAACAACTGAAGAGTAATTACTCATCAGCTGTTTTCGTCAATTCATAGCTTTTCAGCTATTTCAGTCTGACCTCCACTCTTACTCATCAGACTTAGATCTGAGTTTCAGACGTTTCATTGGTCATCAGTACTTATCTGCATTTCTAACATCAGTAGTTATGGCTACAACAGCTGTTGTGACTACATCAGCTGTTGTAACTACATCAGCTGTTTTAACAAATAAAGTACTTGAGTACTGAGAAGTTAAGCTCTAGTAGTTTAAAGAAAACTTCCGTGGGAGAATAACTTCAGTACTTATATATGACATAATAAACTAATGATCATCAGTACTTGTGAGCTGAGATCATCAGTAGTTGTCACTTATTCTAGCTGCAGCATACCAAGCCTTAACACCAGGTTGTGGAAAGTTGAACTATCCAAAGGCTTAGTAAAAATGTCTACAAGCTCATCAGCACTAGGAACAAATTTTGGATCAATCAGACCTTTTTCAAAACAATCTCTAATAAAATGGTGTCTGATTTCAATATGTTTAGTCCTAGAGTGCTGGACAGGATTCTTGACAATACAAAGAGCTGAAGAGCTGTCCATTAACAATGGGGTCTTAGTCTCTGTTATGCCATAATCCAATAATTGGTTTTGAAGCCAGAGTACCTAAGATGTACAGCTTGCAACGGCAATGTACTCTGCTTTAGCAGTTGATGTAGCAACTGAGGTCTGTTTCTTGCTCTGCCAAGAAATCAAGCAGTTGCCTAGGAATTGACAACCACCAGAAGTTGATTTCCTGGTCAACTTACACCCTGCATAGTCACTGTCAGAAAAAGCAACTAATTTACCAAAATGTCTAGTAGAATACCATAAACCTAGAGATGGAGTGCCTTGCAGATATCTAAAGATCCTCTTGACTGCAATCAAATGAGACTCCTTAGGTGCAGCCTGAAATCTAGCACAAACACATGTAGCAAACATAATATCTGGTCTAGAAGCTGTTAAATACATCAAGGACCCAATCATACATCTGTAAAGTGTTTCATCAACCACTTTACCTTTCTGATCTGTATCCAGTTGTGTGGTGCTGCACATGGGGGTAGAACAGGGCTTACAGTTTTGTAAATCAAACTTTTCCAAAATATCTTTTGTGTATTTGGACTGATGAATGAAAATTCCATCAGCCTTTTGTTTGATTTGCAAACCCAGAAAGAACTGTAATTCTCCCATGGCACTCATTTCAAACTTCTGTTGCATCAACTTTGTAAAGGCATCACACAACTGTGGATCAGAGGATGCAAAAATAAGATCATCCACATAAATTTGAACAAGTAGATTATGCTGCCCAGCTTTCTTAATGAATAAAGTCTTATCTATGGAGCCTCTAGTGAAATTATTTTCCAGAAGAAAGTTTGATAATGTCTCATACCAGGCTCTAGGAGCTTGTTTCAACCCATAAAGAGCCTTATCAAGCTTATACACCCAATTAGGATGTTTATTGTCCTCAAAGCCTGGTGGTTGACATACATAAACCTCTTCTTTAATTTTCCCATACAAAAATGCACTTTTGACATCCATTTGAAAAACTTTAAAGTTTTGATAAGCAGCATAAGCTAAAAACAATCAAATTGCTTCCAGTCTGGCTACAGGGGCAAAGGTTTCATCATAATCAATACCTTCTTCTTGTGCAAACCCCTGAACAACCAGTCTGGCCTTGTTCTTAACAATAAGCCCATTTTCATCAGTTTTGTTCCTAAACACCCATTTAGTGCCTATTGCACACTTACCTGGAGGTAGAGGAACCAGTTCTCACACTTGCTGTTTCTTGAACTGAAGAAGCTCAAGCTGCATGGCATCAACCCATCCATTGTCCTTTAAAGCAATGTGATAATTCTTTGGCTCTTGCTGACTGATGAAGAGAGCATAAAAGCAGAAATTTGACAGTTGACTTCTTGTTGATACGCCAGCAGTGATATCACCAATGATTTGAGACATAGGGTGATTCTTCAGATCTTGATACACAATGAGATCTGTGCAAGTGTTTGTAGCAGGTTCAGCAGCAATAGATGGTGATGGTGAATCATTTCCTTGAAGCCAATCAGTGGATGGTAATTCAAAGGAAGTTGAATTTGAGGAAATCTCATCAGCATTTGTTGTGGATGGTGCTACTGGAGCTACAGGACCATCAGGTCTAGCTGAATCAGGCAGTTGATCACTAAACCTGAAGAGGTGAGTACTGTTATCATCATCATCATCAGCACCAGCAGAACCACCAGGTGGTGAACAGTTGACAGGAGCAACAGCAGGAGTTTGATAAGGAACATATTGCACTATGTCCAAATCAAATATCTCCACAGGGCTTTGTGGAATCTTGTCCTTTGGAGATTCATTAAACTTAACATGTAGAGTCTCTTCAACCATCTTTGTTCTACAGTTGAAGACTCTGTATGCTTTGCAAGTTGATGAATAACCAACAAAGTACCCTGCATCCACCTTAGGATCAAATTTTTGGAGTTGATCCCGTGTGTTGAGAATGAAACAAGGACACCCAAATGCTCTGAAGAATGAAATTAGAGGGGCCAAATGATGAAGAACTTCATATGGAGTCTTCATCAACCTCTAATTTACTAGAACTCTATTCTGTACATAGCAAGTTGTATTGACAGCTTCAGCCCAAAAAGTCATTGGCAGTCCAGAATCAGCCAACATGGACCTTGCAGCTTCAATAAGGGTCCTGTTCTTTCTCTCCACTACTCCATTTTGCTCAGGAGTTCTTGGGATGCTATACTGCCTCTTGATTCCCTTTGATAAGTAAAACTCATCAAGTGTGTGGTTTTTGAATTCAGTACCATTGTCACTCCTCACACACTTAACTGGTAGGGAATACTGCTTCTCAACGTGTAACACAAAGTTCATAATGAACTGCGCAGCCTCATCCTTTGAATGCAAGAAGAAAGTCCATACAAATCTGGAGTAATCATCCACAATTACCAGACAGTATTTCTTCTTAGCCATACTCATCACTCTCACAGGACCAAAGAGATCCATGTGAAGAAGCTGTAAGCAGGCAGTGGACTTAGGTTCTTCTATGGAGGGAAATGAAGCTTTGTGCTATTTTCCTTTTAAACAAGCAGTGCAGTTGTCTTCACACTTGAACTCCTTCATAGGCAGTCCCCTTACTAAACCATGGTGTATCAGCTGATTTATGTTTTTGAGATTAACATGACCCAGCCTTCTATGCCATAGAATAGATTCTTGAGGGGAAGCCTTGGAAAATAGGCAAGGATGGCCTTTGAGATCTATTTTCTTGGAAAGATCTAAGGCATACACTCTTCCTGTCCTGTTGGCCTTTAGGAGAGTGTGTTCATCCAACACCTTATCAATCAAACTTAGAACTTTGGATGACAGAATCCGACAGTTCTGACTGGTGAAAAGAGCAACATGGCCTTTGTCACACATTGACTGACACTCAAGAGGTTGTACTTGAGATTTTCCACATGGTTAACATCATCAAACTTTATTTCCCCATTGGAAACAAAGCCTTTGCCGATGATGTAACCCTTTGCATCATTGCCAAATGACACAAACCCCTTCCTTCCTTGAGAGTAGTCATTAAGAAGTGATCTGTTTCCTGTCATATGCATGGATCCTCCACTGTCTACATACCAGATGCCTCTGAGGTATGTTGAAGAACCCTGCAAAATACAACAAATTAGTTAGATTTTGAGACCCAAACCTTTTTGGTCTTGGCCTATTCTCATCAACAGATGGTAAACTAACATGTTTGTTGGAAACAACAGCCTGAGAGGAAGAAACTGGTGAAGAAAAGGAATCCTTTGGCTTGGACCTCCTTTTCTGTGGTTTCAACACAGGAACATCTAATTGGTTAACTCTTCCCAATAGATGTTGAACCATCATAACCAGCTGTGTTTGATTTTGTGATAAGGCTTTCAGCTCTTCAGACACATTGGCATTGGAGTTTGATAAGTTCCTATGTTGCACCTTCTTCTTTTGAGCAATCTCAGCTGTTACCTGTTTAACCCCTTCCTTTTTGGATTTCTTTTTGGACTTAAGGGTTACAGGATTTGATGTTGCTGGTACAAATATGGCTTCAAACTAGTTTTCATTTTAACCATTTTCTCTTTACTTTCCTCTTTATGTTTGAGTTTGGATCCCCTTTTGTACCAACAATCATCTGTAAGATGATTGAACAAACCACATACTTCACATGGTTTCTTCTTCATCTTATGATGATCATCAACTAAAGAGAATGAAACTACTGAAGACTTGCTCTTCAGTACTTTGGAAGCATTATTTGCTTTCTTGACTTCCTCTTTAGTAGTCTTCAAACTCTTTCTACTGACAGTTTTCTTCTCTTCGTGCTAACAGTAGTTGGAGTTTGAACTTCAAGTGTTAAATCTTGCTCTCCAGTCCTTTCAGGACTTCCAGAAATAGCTCCTGAGTTGATCATCTCTTTGATCATTGAGTGTCAGCAGTGGAACCATCAACATCAGCTGATGGGTTCTGAGAGGGCTTAGTGCTGACTTCAACTTTTGATGATGCTCTATCAAAAAGTGAATCACATGATGAGGTGGATTGGTTATTGCTTTCTCCATCAGATTTCACTTCTGCTCTTGAAGCAAAATCTGTAGGAGGAGCAGTGTGATTATAACCAATACCAACTTCACATTGGAAGCAGATTGCTTACTAAGAAGCATTTCAAAACCTTTGCATGATTGTACCCATCGATCACACTCTACCTGGGTGACAGCAAGGGTTTCTTTGAGACTTCTCTGGTCTTCCAGAATAACCTCTAGCTTAGCCTTTTCATCATTTAATTGGCATTTAAGCTTATAAATCTCATCATTTTTACTATTAAGAGCAGACTCAAACTCAGCTTTTCTTTTGGAAATGGTTTTCTCAAACTCAAGTTTTTGATTTATTAATGCTACATTTGCCTCTCTAATGGAGACAAAGGCAACAATGCATGATTCAGAACATAACTTGGCTTTAGCCTCTGAAGATACCTGAGTTGCCTGTGAAGATGATGCATTTGAGCAGGAACCCTCAGTAGACTCCAGGGCCATGAGAGCCAGATTCCCAAAAGGACTGTCACCACTATGTTGACCAGCACCTGTGAACAGTTGTTCATGACCAGACATGTCATCCGGTAAACTGCCCCAGTCAACAACTCCAGGGGTGAAGAAGCTGTGTTGTTGAGGTTGAGGAGGTTGATGAGATTGAGATGGTTGAGGTTCTGGTAGTGCATGAGGTTGTGGTACTATAGGAACTTGAACTTGATTTGATTGTGGCATGTAATAACAAGGGTAAGGATATGGCATTTGACCCTGAGGAACAAAATATGCAGGAGATTGTGGTTGAGAATGATGACTAGAATTGACAGGATGTTGCCCTCTGTGTTGTTGACTATTGCCAGGGAAAGTCACAAAAGGTGCAGAGGAATTAGATCCAGATGATCTGCATTCTCTAGCAAAGTGTCCAAGCCTGTGGCATTTGTGACACTTCAACTTACTCTTGTCAAAACCAACTTTGGTTTTGCCAGAGAGTCCTGGGAACTTTCTTCCAGTTCTTTTGTAGAACTTCTGAGATCTGATATTTATCAAGGCCATTTGGCTCAAAATATCCATCTCTTCTAAGTCATCATCAGCAATCCCCTTGAGATCATCCATGATGAAGCATAGATTGTCATTATTACACCTAGTAAACTGACTATCAACACTCACAAATGCAGAATCAGAAGTGTTTGAGGAGAAATCAATATGCTCATCATACTGGCATTCAGATGAAGCATATTCTAACTCATGACCAACCAAGGCAGTGTTGCCTGGTACAAAGTCTTCAGTGAGCTTTCCAGATGAAGACAGTTTTCATTTCTGTTCTATCTCTCTCTCAAATGTGAGCAATTTCCCATGGAATTGGGTGAGAGATAGTTTGTCCAAATTTGCACTAGAGTGTAGGACAATAGTATATGTGTCCCATCTCTCAGGCAGTGATCTGAGAAATCTGTTATTCATCTGGATATTGGTGTACTCAAGTTTGACCATTTTTAATTCAGAGATCAAACAAGAGAACGCTCTATGAGAGAATGTCTCGTATTGTTGGGCAAGGATTTCTCTATTATTTTCCAAGACCTCATCTGTTCCTCCAAATTGTTCTTTCAAGGCGTTCCAGAGGTCATGGACAGTTTCATGATGCATTAGCCCAGAATAGATTTCATTGGGCAGTGCCATGGCCAGAATTCCATGGGCTTTTGCATCAATCTCAAACAATTTCTTATCCTCATCTGAGTATTGCTCCTTCCTCTTCGGAACCATTTGATTGGTTTCCGGGTTATTCACCATAGGCTTGTGTGGACCATGTACCACTGATGTCCAACAACTTGCGTTATTAACAGACAGGTGATGGAGCATTCGTCGTTGCCATATGTTATACTCATTCCTAAACAGCATTGGAGGCTTGGTTGAGGAACCAGTATTGTGAGGATCATTGGAAGGAGTAGTCATTTTCAGTCCAAATACAACTTATTTCAAGCTTTTAAACGTTTTTACATAGACCACAACAGACTCAATGAAAATCCAGAGAAAATCTCAGGATGAATGACCAAAAACATAGAAAATTCAATCTCTATAACCGTTTCTTGCAAAAAAAATACTAATTCAATCAAACTTGGATCTTGAATAGCAGTTTCAATGATCAATTATTAGATCGATCAATGATTAACCTGCTCTGATACCATTTGTCATGATCAGTGATCACAAGTTTGATGTATTAGAGCGTAACGCAGTGGAATAAGAACAAGAATTAGAACAAATACGATTATAACGAGAGAATATATTTCTGTAACAAGGAATGTTTCTATGATATCGAATATTTCTGATCAAATCATTCACCCTTATTACAATAGGTTGACACTCCTTATATAGAGTGCAATCGCTGCTGTTATCACGGGAAAGTGACAACTGGCAGATCTCTTACAAAAATAACTAACTCTTAACAAACTACTGAAATGTTCACAACTACTGAGAACATATCAGAGTGTTAAGTACAAAATATGAAACTACTGATAAGAAACTACTGAAACTACAATGACTGAAGAACAAGCTCTTCAGTCGTTTTACAAAACTACTGAAAAATATAAAACTACTGATGAGCACAACAACTGAAGAAGTATTCTTCAGCTGTTGTGTCAAACTACTGAACAGATAAAACATAAAACTACTGAAAGGTAAACCGTCACAACTACTGAAGAAGACCTCTTCAGCTGTTGTGACAACGTCTGATACTTTGGTCTTCAGCACTTGTGTCTTTAGACTTTGTCTTCAGCACTTGTGTTTAGACTTTGTAATCAGCTGTTGTCTTCAGCTGTTGTGGTCTTCAGTAGTTGTTGTGACGTCTGTGGGACTTAAAGGTTTTTCTGATCCGGCTCATTGGTTCTTTTGGTCCAACAAAAGTACACAAAAGTTGGTGTAAAGGTGGGCATGGCCGCCCACCCTCACTTCCCATCACTACTTTTCTTTGGTTTTAGAGAGAGAGAGAAAGGAAGAGAGCAGAACTCTCGGCTGAAGAAAAGAAGAAGAAGAGAAATTGAATTCAAGGTAAGAATTCAAGGTTTTTAAGTGTTTATGACGGGTCTTATCTCAGTTACATGCTTTTGTGCTTGTATGCTTGTGTGTGTGTCTGTGTGTGTGTGTTGGTGTGTTTTTAGGTGTTTGAACTCATTTGCAAGCGGGTTAGAAGGAAGAAACACCCAAGTTGCACCAGGTGAGTTCTAGACCCCGGTTTTTACTTGTTTTAAACTCTCTTTGGGGCTGAAAATGTATTAAATTGATTTTAAAATGTTTATGTATGTATACCCGTATGTATTATACATGTTGGATGATGATTCTTGGATGCTTATAGGTTGTTCATGTTTAGAATAGCCCTGGTAAGCTTAGAATAGATATATTTGATGATTGGGTTTGAAAACATCCTAGAAACATGTTACACAGAAGGTTCATGTGCCTAGATGAGGCTCATGCGCCTGGGAATGCCTTAGAAGAATTTAAGTGTATCTCATGCGCCTGAACAGTAGTCCATGCGCCTGAAATTTGCCTTAGAAATGATAAGTGTATCTCATGCACCTGAACAGTAGTCCATGCGCCTAGAAATATTAGTCGGACGACTAAGTGTAGGTTCATGTGCCCCAATAGTGCCCATGCGCCCAAGTGGCCCATGCGCCTAAGTGTCCATGCGTCCGAATAACCCATGCACCTAAGTGTTCATACGCCCGAATAGTGTCCATGTGCCTGAATTGTTCATGCACCTAAGAGTTCAAGCAATTAAGTGTTGACTGATGCGCCTACACAGTAATGAAACACCCGAACAGGGCTCATGCGCCCAGATAGTGTCTAAGCACCCAACACTTAGAATTTATTACAGAATTCTTGGGAGTTTGTGCTCTTAGGGTTTTGACCGAGGTTTGACTAGGGCTTATTAATGATGGGTTTCATGCATGATTATGATTGCCTTATGATTGTTCCTTACTATTATTTGTAAGGCCCCGGTTACGGAGCACTTACAGTTGGATCCTCATCGCACATAAAACATCAAAATTTCATTTTGCCTTACGAAAACATTGCAGCGAAAACATAAAGAAAATAACTTTTCATATCATTACAAATGTTTTTGCAAGTTAATACAAATTTTCATTTCAAAACATCATTCGTTCGCATTACAATGCAAAAACATTAACAAAAGAATGCCATCCAAAAGAGCTGAGTAACCGCCTCGTGACATCCTCAGCAACGTTTACCTGCCAACTGAAAATGTATAAAAGTCAGCGCTGTTGAGTGAGTTCGAGTTTTATAAATAAAACATACCTTTCTTTCAAATTCATACTATACTTTACATTCACTCGTGATCATACATCATACGTACATACAGATAATATCATTATTATCTTCCATTATATTTGTTAACATCCGTTCATTCATTACTTCTAGTGACATGTACATTACCTCGAACATTGTGCACAAAGCGGGTAACTGGGCCTGAGGTCTTTCATAGACCTCAAACATTGTGCATGAAGCTGACTCCAGTACCTAAGGCAAGTACATTCACCATTTATCTTTTCTCTTTCATTTCGGATCAATGCCATATGCTATACCCTAAACATTGTGCACGAAGCGGGTAACTGGGCCTGAGGTCATTCATAGACCTCGAACATTGTGCACGAAGCTGACTCTAGTACCTAGGGCAAGTGGCAAGGATCCCATTCATTTGGTCAATCACAAGGATTGGACCGCAATGTGCATCCTTTGGGGTAGCTAACCCGCACACCGTTGAGCTAACACCTACATAGGGTGTGCATCTCCATACGTTTGCTTGCAAGCCTTTCTTACATTCATTCATTCATTCATTAATACATGCATTCATCATCATGTTCCTCTTTTGTTATCTTTCACTTTACATTACATAATACTTCGTTCGTTCATTATCATAACACGTAAAGTCATAGGAAAGATAATCATACATCATATAAGGAACATAAACATATCATTCATACATCATCATGCAGGGCATCATACATACATAACATACATCATGTTTAACCATCCAACATCATCATCATGCATAGACATTAACCACATAACATTACATGCCCATCATACCATTTATGACCTCAAAAGTCAACTTACATAACCCCCGGGAATCTCCTAGATCAAAGCCTACATTACTCCTTTTTTTCTCCCAAAAAGTCAGAATTTTACTAAGTGTTCATCCGCATTGACACTACTGCTCATCCGCATTTGATTTCCTTCATCCACATTAACTTCCTCTATCCGCATTGGTTTCCTTCATCCATATTAACTTATTCTATCCGCATTTGCCATCCGCATTTGCCATCCGCATTTGCCTAACTCATCCGCATTTCCATACTTAGCCAATGCTCATCTGCGTTGACCTCATCCGCATTGACTTACTTTGCTCATCCGCATTTCCACACTTGGTCAATGCTCATCCGCATTGACCTCATCCGCATTACTGTTCATCCGCATTTACTTACTCTGCAGTTAATACTCATCCTCATTTCCTTTTACTTAGCCCATATTCATCCGCATTTCTCAGACTTTGTCAAATGCTCATCCGCATTTCCATACTTAGTCAATACTCATCCGCATTTCCATACTTAGTCAATACTCATCCGCATTGACCTCATCCGCATTGACTTCATCTGCATTTGACTTCCAAACACTTGGGCAGATTTAAAACTTATCAAGTGGGTCTAAAACATCATATTTAAATCTCAAATCACCATTCATCATGTTCTAAGCTTAAATCATACATTCTAAGTCTTAGAAACATCATCAAGTATGAACATAATCATACATCTCATCATAACATCATCATACACACATTCAAGCATACGGGTCTGAAACCCAGTTAAATCAAAACATACATTCATGCATTTCCAGCCCCAAAATCAGTAAAAAGAGGGGTTCTAGAACTCACCTTTGTAGCTCTTGAGTATGGCTTCTTCCAAACTCGTTTGCAAATTGAATTTAACCTCCTAGAAACCCACTAAAGACATACCCGAACACATACAAACACACATAAGCATAAACCCGAGGATAAGACCAGTCAAGAATAGCATAAAAGCATTAATTCTTACCTTGAATTCAAATTCTTTCTTCTTGTTCTTCTTCAAAACCGAGAATTTGCTGCTCTTTCTCTCTCTAAAACCCGAAAATCAGTGGTGTATGTGACATATGGCAGCCATACCGCCTTTTACACCCACTTTTCAAACATTTTGTCCTTTTGGACACTTATTACCCCTAGACATGGAATTTATTTCTTTTCCTTCTTTTTCTTCACTTAATCTTTGTTCTTGTCTAAAAATAGTCAGGTGTTACATTATTGCTATTATTATTATTACTTATAGTGTGTGACTTTACGTGGTATGTTTATTATCGTAACGTAAAGTATATTGTAATAATAAAGAGAAAGAGCAATAAAGAAGAGAAGAGGAACATTAATAAAATGTTAACAAGTCTTGCAAGCTTACAGGAGGTACACGACCGTGTTGTCATTAGCTCAACTGTGTTGCGGGTTAACTACCCTATTATGCACACAAGGCTAGTCATTGAGATTGGCAGGACCTCTATAGCGTACCCTAGGTGTTTGGGTCGGCCTTGTATACAGTAAACAGAACCCTCTTGAGGGATATAGATGGCCCATCACTAGTTTTCACCGCACATACAGTTTAGCGTATTGCTCATTGGTCCATACACATAGTGAAAGATAAAGATAAAAGAATACAGAGTAAACAAGGCATAGAGTAAAGAGAACGAACAGTATCTGTTTGTATAGTTAATGCGTGCTCGCATAGAAAGTAAAGAGTTGTATTTCATAGAAAGAGTATTTTCTTATACAATATACAGAAAGTATTTTATCACTTTTATAACTAGAACTCACTTAGCAACGCTAACTTTTATACATTTTCAGTTGGCAGGTAATTATTGCTGAGGATGGCACGAGGGTGAAGCTACTCGGCAGGGAAAGACTCACATCCATTCGTATTTCATATTGCTGTTGTTTTGTAATGCAATTAACAGTTCTTTTTTAATCGATTAAATAATAGTGTATTGCTTAACAACAGTCTTTTAATGAAATGAATGGTTTTTGTTAAAATGATTCAGTTGCTTAAGTCGTAAATCTATAATCTTTTAAGGTATTTAATGCTTGAATGACCAACTGTGAGGTCTCCGAGAACGGGGCCTTACATTTAGGTTATTGATTTAATAGAAATTAAGTATAATATGTGAAAAGAAATAATTAATTTAATAATTAATTATTTAAAACTTGATAAAGATAATTAGTTAAATACTTAGTTAAATGACGTTAAAATTATTTAAAATCATTTCATAGAGTTTTAAACTTTTTAAATGATTTATTATAAAAGTCTTATAATATCAAGACACTAAAATAAAAGTAAAGTATAATATTTAATATCAAGCTTTTATCCTCTCAATGTTAATTACCTGTTTGTATTATGTGTGTGTGTGTTTTTTTTCTTAGAAAAACCAAATACAAAAGTATAAATCAAAACTCCAAAAATAAAGTCTTTTTCTAATTGTCAGTTTATTTTTAGAAACGAATCTGTTTATGCAATATGTGAGAAATGATAGTACATTAGTCAGATCAGTTGCATATTTTACTCAATAATAAAGTCTGACATGATCAGATATGATGTGTAGACAATATCATGCTACTATACTGAAAAAGTAAATTCTTGTGATTACACTAAATCTTTATGCTTGTGTGTATTCATCTGAGTACTTTTGAGATGTATTGGCTAATTAGATTGATTGCTTGTTAAGTTACACCACTCACACCTGATGGTGATGTGATTAATCATGAGATCTATTACAAGCATCATATCACTTCTTTGTTATGAGTCATCATAGACCTGAAGTGCTGAGATATCCATTGTTGTAAGTCATTACAGACCTGGATTTTCTCTTTGATGCAAAAGATGCCAATGTGCACAATCTATTCAAATGGATAGTTAGAGCTGATCAAATGGTTATCCATGATCATTCTCTATTCATTTAAGTAACATGAGCTTTGGTTATACATATGTTTCAGGTAATAAGTTGAGTATGTGTTCTTTCTTACATGTCTTGATGATAGTTGAGCTCTCTAAGTCTTTGTATGAATTACATCATGTCATATCTAAATATACCCTAATCAATCCAAGAATTGAAAAAGTAAGTGAGTTGATATTTTGTCAAAAACATTCATTTCCTGTCCTTAGATCTTGTGTCTCCTTTGCTGTGATATCACTGACCTGGAACACACTTGATCAGGATTTATTCATTGTCTATGAATATTCATATTTTTTTATTCTAATGTGCTGATCTTTATTGATATGATCTCACTGCAAACAATAATTCTTTTGTTTAAACCAGATTTTGATTTTGCTTTCATTTTGATTTTATGCATGTTTTCTGTGTGTGAAGGCAATGTAACAATGAGATGTGTGATCTTATTATGTTACCTTAGGAAACTTATAAGTTGTTCAAACTTAAAAGTTCAGGGGGGGTAATAAATGGAAGAGTTTTTCTCATAAAAACAAAATCAAAGTAAAAATGTTGAATTGAAAGGATGATGTTATATGTTCAATGTGTATGTGAGTTTGATAATGTAACTTTTGAAAATGATAATATGAACCTATATAAATTTGCAATTGGAAATGATTCTTTCAAAAGTTGAAAAATAGATATTTGATTATCTTTTGAGACTAAAATGAAGGGAAAGATAAATTTTAAAAAGTTAAACAACAAGTGAAGAATTAAAATTGTTAAAAATTAAATCTGAGTGTGCAAAATGTAAAAAGTTCAAATTCGAGGGACTAAAAGGTAAATTTTAGGAAATTCAAAAATATGCTTAAAATTTTTAAATATTAGTATGAAATATGTTAGACCAAAAGAACCAATGAGCCGGATCAGAAAAACCTTTAAGTCCCACAGACATCATAACAACTGAAGTGGTCTACAACAGTTGAAGACAGAGTCTGAAGACAGAGTCTGAAGACAGAGTCTGAAGACAGAGTCTGAAGACAGAGTCTGAAGACAGAGTCTGAAGACAGAGTCTGAAGACAGAGTCTGAAGACAGAGTCTGAAGACAGAGTCTGAAGACAGAGTCTGAAGACAGAGTCTGAAGACAGAGTCTGAAGACAGAGTCTGAAGACAGAGTCTGAAGACAGAGTCTGAAGACAGAGTCTGAAGACAGAGTCTGAAGACAGAGTCTGAAGACAGAGTCTGAAGACAGAGTCTGAAGACAGAGTCTGAAGACAGAGTCTGAAGACAGAGTCTGAAGACAGAGTCTGAAGACAGAGTCTGAAGACAGAGTCTGAAGACACAGTCTGAAGACACAGTCTGAAGACACAGTCTGAAGACAGAGTCTGAAGACAGAGTCTGAAGACAGAGTCTGAAGACAGAGTCTGAAGACAGAGTCTGAAGACAGAGTCTGAAGACAGAGTCTGAAGACAGAGTCTGAAGACAGAGTCTGAAGACAGAGTCTGAAGACAGAGTCTGAAGACAGAGTCTGAAGACAGAGTCTGAAGACAGAGTCTGAAGACAGAGTCTGAAGACAGAGTCTGAAGACAGAGTCTGAAGACAGAGTCTGAAGACAGAGTCTGAAGACAGAGTCTGAAGACAGAGTCTGAAGACAACTGCTAAAGACAAAGTTTGAAGATCAAGTTCTCAGAAGTTGTCACAACAGCTAAAGTAGTTCTTTTCACTAGTTGTGATGGTTTACTTTTCAGTAGTTTGTAATCAGTAGTTTTATTTTATGTAAAACATTTGAAGTTCTTACACTTCAGATGTTATAACTTCAGTAGTTGTAATTTTAGCTTGTACTTAGCTTTTTGTGAAGGTGTCCTCAGTTGTTGTGGACATCTTTAGTAGTTTAGTCTACTTTCAGTTGTTTGTATAAATCAGTTAGCTGTCACTATCAAGTGACATCAGATGATGTCACTTTCCTTTATAAAAGGAATGTTGACCTAATTTCTTTTGTAGCCGAAGCTTGTGCGTGAATGAAAATATTCTCTTTGCAGAAAATTGTCTCTCTCTATAACCGTGACTGTTTGATTGAATATTCATATTATTCTTGCTTAAATTTCGTCTAATTCTTGTTGTATTCCGCTGCAAATCTTAATCTAATTGATCAAACTAGATCCCGATCCTTTCAAATGGTATCAGAGCTAGATTAATCATTGATCGATTTAACAATTGATCATTGAAACTACTCTTTTGATATCTAAGTTTGATCGAATTAGCAAATTTGCAAGAATTGGTTATAGAGTTTGATTTTCTGTTGCTTCCGGTGAATTAATTTGAGATTCGTCTTATTTCAAACTGAGTTGTTGAGTTTTTGAGCTAGATCTGTTAAAATTTCATTGAACCTGTTTGAATCGGTGAAAATGGCTACATCAATCAATGATCCTCACAATACTGGCTCCTCAACAAAGCCTCCGATGCTTGTTAGGAGTGAGTATAACATATGGCAACGCCGAATGCTCCATCATCTGTCTGTCAACAGTTCAGGTTGTTGGAAATCTATGGTTCATGGACCATATAAGCCTATGGTGAGTAATCTGGAAACCAATGAGATGGTTCTGAAGAAGAAAGAGCAATACTCAGATGAAGATCTGAAACTGTTTGAAATTGATACTAAAGCCCATGGAATTCTGGTAATGGCACTGCCTAATGAAATCTATTCTGGACTTATGCATCATGAAACTGCTCATGACCTCTGGGTTGCTCTGAAAGAACAATTTGGAGGAACTGATGAGGTCTTGGCAAACAATAGAGAGATCCTTGCCCAGCAATATGAGACATTCTCTCATAGAAAGGGTGAGTCACTGACTCAACAGTTTGAGCGATTTTCCTGTTTGATATCTGAGCTGAAAATGGTTAAACATGAATATACAAATAGTTAGATGAACAACAGATTCCTCAGATCCCTGACTGAGAGATGGGACACATATACTATTGTCCTACGCTCCAGTGCAAATCTAGATAATCTATCTCTCACCCAACTTCATGGGAAACTGCTTACATTTGAAAGAGAGATAGAATAGAAAAGAAAACTGACTTCATCTGGGAAGGTCACTGATGACTTTGTACCAGGGAATGCTGCTCTGGTTGGTCATGTGTCAGAATATGCTACATCAGAAAGTTCCTATGATGAGCATATTGATTACTCTTCAAACAGTGGAGATCATGCTTTTGGTGGTATTGATGCTAATTCAGGATGTAATAGTGACAATCTGTGCTTTTTGATGGATGATTTGAAAGGAATTGTTGATGATGATTTGGAAGAGATGGATATTTTGAGCCAAATGGCATTAGTAAATATCAGATCTCAAAAATTTTACAAAAGGACAGGTAGAAAATTCCCTGGTCTCTCTTGAAAAACCAAAGTTGGTTTTGACAAGAGCAAGTTGAGGTGTCACAAGTGCCATAGACTTGGACATTTTGCAAGAGAGTGTAGATCATCTGGATCTAACTCTTCGGCACCCTTTGTGACCTTTCCATGCAATAGCTCACAAAACAAAGGGCAACATTCTACCAGTTCTGGTCATCATTCACAAATTCAATCATCTCCCGCATATTTTGTCCCTCAAGGTCCAATGCCATATCCTTATCCCTGTTTTTACATGCCTCAGTCCAGTTAGGTTCCAGTACCCATAGCTCAACAACCACATGCCCTACCTGAGCCTCAACCATCTTAATCAAATCAACAATCTCAATCTCAATCACATCAAAGCTTTTTCACACCTGGAGTTGTTGACTGGAGTAGCTTACCAGATGATCTTTCTGGTTATCCTGAACAATTGTTTTCTGGTGCTAGTCAACATGGTGGTGAAAATCCTTTCGGAAATCTTGCTCTTATGGCCCTAGAGTCTACTGATTGTTCATGCTAAAATGCTTCATCATCACAGGTACCACAGGTATCTTCTGAGGCTAAGGTCAAGTTGTGTTCTGAGTCATGCATAGCTACTTTTGTCTCAATTAGAGAAGCAAATTTAGCTTTAATTAATCAAAATCTTGACCTAGAGAAAGTGATTTCCAAAAGAAAAGCTGAGTTTGAGTTTGTCTTAAATGAAAAAGATGATGAGATTTACAAATTAAAATGCCAAATCACTGATGAAAAGGCAAAGGTAGAGGTCATTTTAGAGAATCATAAGAATATCAAAGAAACACTTGCAGCTACTCAAGTAGAGTGTGAACGCTGGGTAACATCCTGCAAGGGGTTTGAAATGCTTCTCAGCAAGAAAACAGCTTCAAATGTGAAGTTTGGGATTGGGTATAAACACACTGTACCTCCTATAGATTTTACTCCCAAGATATAAGTAAAATCTGAAGGTGAAAGCAATTCCCAAACCACATCATCATGTGTCTCATCCTCAAGTGATAATCCAAAATCAGAGGATGAAGTCAGTATTAGTACCTCAGCTAATCAATCTGTTGATGGTCTCACTGCTGATAAACACATGATCAAAGAAAAACTGAGCACTTCAGGTGTTGTCGCACAAAGTATTCAAAGTACTGAAGGGCAAGTAACAACACCTGAAAAGCATTTCAAACTAAATGAAAACAAACATGGTTTGATAACTGCTGAAGAGTCTATCAAGAAATCCAAAAGTACTGATAGAAAAATTCTGAAGAACAAATCTTCAGTTGTTACAAATCCTTTAGTACTTAACATAAGTACTGAGAGGAAGAAAGTACTGAAGAACACACCTTCAGTAGTTTCATCTTCTTCAGCAGTTGAACAACAGAAGATGAAGAAAAAGCCATGTGAAATATGTGGTCTATTCAATCATCTCACTGATGAATGTTGGTACAAAAAGGGTTCCAAATTCAACAAAGATAAAATCATTAAAAAGAAAATTAATAAAATGAAAGATGAATTTGAGACCAAGTTTGTACCACAAACATCTCAAACTGATAACCCAAAGTTCTTACAAAAATCTAAAAAGAAGGAAGGGGTTTATCATAAAACAGCTGAAAGTATTCCTCATGGAATATCAAAACACCAGACTAAGTCTGTGTCTTTCAAAAAGGAGGACATGGTGAGTCACACGAACCAATCAAAAACAAGTACTGATGTGTCTGCTGAACTGAAGGCTTTAATAACCAATCAGACATACTTGTTATGATGGTTCAACATCTGTTGGGGAGAGTTAACCAAATAGATGTACCTGTGATTAAACCACTGAAAAAGAAAACTAAGCCAAAATCAAAGGAATCCTTTTTAGCACCATCTCCACCTTCAAAGGCTGTTAATCATGACAAATTAGTTAGTATAAAATCTGTTGATGAGAACAGACCCAAAACCAAAATGGTTTGGGTCTCAAAAGCTAACTAGTTTCTTGTGACAAATGCAGGGTTCTTCAGCATGCCATAGAAGCATCTGGTATGTGGAGAGTGAAGGATCTATGCATATGACAGGGAGCAGTTCTCTTCTTCATGACTACTCTCAAGGAAAGAAGGGATTTGTATCTTTTGGTAATGATGCTAAGGGTTATATCATCGGCAAAGGCTTTGTGTCAAATGGTGAGATAAGATTTGATGATGTTAACCATGTGGAGAATCTCAAGTACAACTTGTTGAGTGTCAGTCAAATGTGTGATAAAGGGCATGTTGCACTTTTCACCAGCCAGAACTATGCCTTAGGCTTATCAAAGAAAATTGATCTAAAAGGCCATCCATGTCTGTTCTCCAAGGCCTCTCCTCTAGAATCTGAACTATGGAACAGAAGGCTTGGTCATGTGAATCTTAAAAACATGAACCAGCTTATCCATCATGGTTTAGTGAGAGGTCTGCCATTAAAGGAGTTCAAATGTGATGACAACTGTTCTGCTTGTTTAAAAGGAAAGCAACACAAAGTATCATTCCCTCCAATAGAAGAACCAAAGTCCACTGCATGCTTGCAATTACTGCATATGGATCTTTTTGGTCCAGTAAGAGTGATGAGCATGGCAAAGAAAAAATATTGTCTGGTAATTGTGGATGATTATTCCAGATTTGTATGGACCTTCTTCTTACATTCAAAAGATGAGGTTGTTCAAATCATCATCTACTTTGTGTTGTATGTGGAAAAGCAGTACTCCCTTCTAGTCAAGTGTGTGAGAAGTGATAATGGCACAAAATTTAGAAACCACACACTTGATGAATTCTATTTATCTAAGGGAATCAAGAGGCAGTATAGCATTCCAAGAACTCCTGAACAAAATGGAGTGGTGGAGAGAAAGAACAGGACCCTTATTGAAGCCGCAAGGTCAATGTTGGCTGATTCTGGTTTGCCACTAACCTTTTGGGCTGAAGCTATCAATACAGCTTGCTATGTGCAAAATAGAGTGTTAGTAAATCAGAGGTTGATGAAGATTCCTTATGAAGTGTTACATCATCTGGCCCCTCTGATTTTCTTTTTTAGAGCATTTAGGTGTCCCTGTTACATTCTTAACATAAAGAATCCACTTCAGAAGTTTGAATCAAAGGTGGATGCAGGGTACTTTGTTGGGTATTCATCTACTTGCAAGGCATACAGAGTTTTTAATTGCAGAACAAAGATAGTTGAAGAAACCTTGCATGTAAAGTTTAATGAATCTCCAAAGGACAAAATCCCACAAAACCCTGTGGAGTTATTTGATTTGGACATACTGCAATATGTTCCTTATCAGTCTCCAGCTGTTGCAGATTCTGTGAATCCATCATCTCCTGCAACTAGTCATCCATCTAGTGGTACAAATGCAAGTTTTAGTGATCACCTGCCTAAGTCTACTAAACTTGATGCTCTGTAGCTTAAGCAGTTCCATCCATAACAAATGCTGATGAGATCTCTGAATCCTCTACTTCATTTGAATTGCCATCTCATTCTAGGTTTCAAGAGTCTGGATCAACATTTGTTGTTGTTGAATCTCCTACAAATACTTGCACAGATCTTATTGAGTACCAAGAACTGAAGAATCACCCCATGTCTCAGATCATTGGTGACATCAATGCTGGTGTTTCAACTAGACGTCAATAGTCCAATTCTGCTTTTATGCTCTCTTCATCAGTCAGCAAGAGCCAAAAAACTATCATATTGCATTAAGAGATAATGGATGGGTTGAAGCCATGCAACTTGAGCTTCTTCAGTTTCAAAAGCAGCAAGTGTGGGAACTGGTTCCTCTACCCCAAGGTAAGTGTGCAGTAGGCACTAAATGGGTGTTTAGTTACAACTACTGATGTGGTTACAACTACTGATGTCTGTTCTAATAGATAAGTACTGATGACCAATGAAACATCTGAAAATCAGATAGTCTATTGAGTAAGTGTTATGGTCAATGAAACAACTGAGATCTGTGAATTGACAACAACAACTGATGAGAAATTTTACTCTTCAATTGTTTCAAACAACTGTTGTTTCATTTCAAAACAACTGAAGCAAAAACCAAGTCTTTAGTCGTTTTCAAACTACTGATGAATAACACCAAGTCTTCAGTTGTTTACAACATCTGAAAGTTAAAACCATGTCTTCAGTCGTTTTCTAACAACTGAAGACTAACATCAAACTTTTAGTTGTTTTCTTTCAGCCGTTTCATAACATATAAATACCTAACCCTAACATCAAACTTTTCATAAGTCGTTTTCATAACTTTAATCTTCCATTAATGGCGACCATGCAAATCAAACCACGACACAACTGTGTTGCCTACCTCACAAAATCGGCCTTTTGGACTAAGTTTGATGTTGCCATTGATTTGATGGTTGATTCCCCCTATCAAACTGCTTTTCTTCTGAATCCAACCATCTATCCCGATACCCTTCGCCAATTCTGGACAAATGTCACTGTCCATACTGGTGAGAATGATGTCGCGATCACTCTCCAGTCGTTTGTAAACCAGAAGAATGTGGTCATCACTCCTGCTATCATTTGCCAAACCCTAGATCTGAATGATGCCACCTTTGTCACCGAATACCCGAAGAGCACCACTAATCTATCATTCATCAACCATGGGTATGAGGGCGACCTATGTGCTACCACCATTCTGAAGAAGCACTTCCATGATGCTGAACGCCTAATATTTCATATGATTAATGTCTGCCTTGCCCCAAATCCTCTTCATGGGATCAAATGTCATCGAGGTGGCAGCAAGTATTGTATTCTATCCTTGAACGCCAAAGCTTAAATTTTTCTGAAGTTATATTTTTGGAATTAAAAGATATGGCAATGAAACCTGTGGCTAACAGATGGATTTTATATCCAAGGTTTCTTATGGCCATAATCATCAATCAATTAAAATCTGATTGCCCTGTTGGCATTAGAGTCCCTGCTATGGTAGTTTTGCCTGAGGTATACTCCAGGCACAACTTTGACCCACACTCAAAGAGGCTGCCAAACTGCTAAAACCCAAGCAGAGGGAACCCACAGCCTCATCCTCCATATCCAAAGTCCCTTCCAACCACAATCCAAACAAACCAAAAAGGCTACTCAGGGAGTTGAGTCCCCTGATGATGCCCCTGCAACACAAAGGCAGGATGAAACTACTGGTAGTAATCCCTCTGTAGTTTCCAAGACTCTACCAGCTGAAACCGCTCAGGTATCCTCTCAACAGGATCCTGATGCAACCAAAAATGGGGAAACCATATTACTGGAATCTCTCTCACTTGAGAAGATTGCCATTGAAGAGCACCATTCACCCCAGGTGCAATCTTCTTCACATTTATCTCCCACTGAAGCCACCCCTACAAGCCCAACTCTGGTTATTGCACAAGTGCTGACTCAACTACATTCCTCTTCCCTTCCCCAGAAACCTATTACCACTGGGAAAACCTCAACAGTTGAGGGAGAGGATTATAATGTGTTGATAACCCACAGCACAGGGATTACAGAGTTCAATCTCCCTATGTAGAGGAGGAGATTCAAACATCTGGTGAGGCTGCCTCTTCTCCTGTTTCAGCACATGAACAGGATGAAGGTGGTATCATCTCTAAGACCTCACCAGAGGCAACTACCAATAAAGGCCATAATCCTGAGGCAGGAAGTCCCCAGTTCCAAGAAATAGGGGCACATGTGAATATTGATCTACACTCAGCACATGTTCATCCTGATTTAATCAGGAGGTCAGATGATTCAGCAAAGACTGATGATGACCTGGGCTTTTTCTTTGATGTTCTAGCCCACAACACCATTCTTGAGGCTGAGGTATGCAGACTACAAGAACTGCTTGCCAATTGTCACAAGAATCAAGTCCATCTGCCCAAATTCACCCACAGATGGCAACTTCTTCTGAAGGTCTCCCAAACACTGAGCCACTCCCAACAACTGTGCCACCAGCCTCTGATTCAGGCACCATTTCTCAGGGACAGAACCCCTCTGGGCAAATGGTTGCTGCCTTTCAAACCTCCTTACCTCTCATCACTAACATTGTGCATCAAGCCATTGATGAGAGGCTTTCCTCAAATTTTCAAACCTTAGTTGAGGATGCTATTTCTAAGAGACTTTCTGACATTCAAACCCCTGAACCCAATGCAACCAAAAAAGGGGAGTCTAACTCAGTGAAAGCAGACAAAAGAAAGAGAGTTGAAGAGGAAGAAGAAAAAGAGAAGAAAGAAAAGGAGATGATCACATACAAGAGAAAGAAGAGTGCTGAACAGACTGAAGATGAGAAAAAGTTAGAAGAATTGATCAAAGAAGCTGATGAGCAACATAGCAGATCTATGGATAAGATCATTGATCAACTCTTCAGACAAGGTTTTGACACAACCAAACTTGACTCTGAAATTAGAAGGCTAGAGATTCAAGAGATTGAGAATAGATGGGCAAGTTGTAGTGAGAAAGAAAGGGAAAGGCTGGAAGCTATGATAAGATTCATATCAAAGCATTTGGGAAGATCAATCATTGAAGTGAAGTCATGGTCCAGAGATAGTATTTTGGAGATAACCACCAGAATCTGTTCTTCTGAAGTATTCAACAAAGGATTGATCATAGAAGCTCTTGATGAAGCTGGTGCTGGGAAAAGGTCTGATATGGTAAAGTTATCCAAAGCCTCACTCACAACCAAGATGCTAGACCAGCCTGTACAATCTCCCACACTAAAACAACCAACTTCACAACCCTCAAAACCAACTCCTTTACCCAAGAAACCTACTCAAACCACCTCCAATGATGCACCCAAGAGGAAGAGAAGGGTGTTGAGGATGGAAGAAGAAAAAGAAGATGATGAGGATGATAGTCTGCCAATCTCTGTTGTTCTTAAAACAAAGATGCCTGAGCCTATGAGTCAACCAACAATAATCACACCTGACATCCAAAGGCAAATAGTAAAATTCAAACTTGAAGAAGAAGAACAGCACAAACAACATGATGAGCAGCTGTTAAGGATGGTTGATAAAGAGTTTCCTAAGTCTTCATCCATACAAGCTATGAAGAAACATGCTCAGAGGTTGTATGCTCTCAGATTCATATTTCAATATCAGAAAGAGAGAGTGAGAATTTGGCCTGACCCCAGAATAAGTGACAGAATTCATAAAAAGAATATTCCAAGTCGATACAATGGCCAAGTAAAGAAGACTGTAGATTCTGTGATAATGTTGGCCATTGTAGTGTCACCCTGGGAAATCCTTGAAGACTTCAAGAGAGCTTACAAGTCTAAGATGACTCCACAAACTTTACTAGAAAAAAATGGTGAAGAAGGGGTTGATCTACAAGAAGCTTAAAGAAATAAAAAGAAATGAGCTCCAGTTGTTAATTGAAGGTACTCATCCTAATGAGTTTGCATACAGAGAAATAACTACTGTGGAGCTAAAGAATGGAAAGAATGTTAAATACTTATCAGAGTACTATGGGCCTGAGTTCTTCTTTGAAAGTGAAGCTGAAGAACTCACAATGGAAGAACAAGTTGTATTCCTTGAGGCCTATGTTAGAGAGTCTTACAGACTCATCATTGGGAAGTAGGTCTCATGGATGGGGTAATAGCTCTGTCCAATTCCCCAAGACAGAGTTCCTATTCATCCTTTTCCAATCAAACTTTTTGAAACCTCTTCCCTAGCCTAAGCTTAATTTGGTGATTTCTGAGCTGATCTAGAAAATGTTTCTGCCAACAAGTGGGACTTAATAATCTTAAAGGTTTTGGCGGCATTAGTTCAGGGGGAGTTTGTTGGACCAAAAGAACCAATGAGCCAGATCAGAAAAACCTTTAAGTCCCACAGACATCATAACAACTGAAGTGGTCTACAACAGCTGAAGACAAAGTCTGAAGACAAAGTCTGAAGACAAAGTCTGAAGACAAAGTCTGAAGACAAAGTCTGAAGACAAGTCTGAAGACAAAGTCTGAAGACAAAGTCTGAAGACAAAGTCTGAAGACAAAGTCTGAAGACAAAGTCTGAAGACAAAGTCTGAAGACAAAGTCTGAAGACAAGTCTGAAGACAAAGTCTGAAGACAAAGTCTGAAGACAACAGCTGAAGACAAAGTCTGAAGACAACTGCTGAAGACAAAGTCTGAAGACCAAGTTCTCAGAAGTTGTCATAACAGCTGAAGTAGTTCTTTTCAGTAGTTGTGATGATTTACTTTAGTAGTTTGTAATCAGTAGTTTTATTTTATGTAAAACATTTGAAGTTCTTACACTTCAGATGTTATAACTTCAGTAGTTGTAATTTTAGCTTGTACTTAGCTTTTTATGAAGGTGTCCTCAGTTGTTGTGGACATCTTCAGTAGTTTAGTCCACTTTCAGTTGTTTGTATAAATCAATTAGTTGTCACTATCAGGTGACGTCAGCTGATGTCACATTCCTTTATAAAAGGAATGTTGACCTAATTTCTTTTGTAGCCGAAGCTTGTGCGTGAATGAAAATATTCTCTTTGCAGAAAATTGTCTCTCCCTATAACCATCACTGTTTGATTGAATATTCATATTATTCTTTCTTAAATTTCGTCTAATTCTTGTTCTATTCCGCTGCAAATCTTAATCTAATTGATCAAACTAGATCCTGAACCTTTCAAAATATTACTAATATGTTTAAACAGCGTGCAGGTGAAGAATTTTGAAAAACACAAGTGTTAGACTCATGAAGTCAACTCAAAGTCAACTCATGCGCCTAAATAGTGTTCATATGTCTAAATAGGAGCATGGTGAACTTTCAGGAAATTATACAAGTGTTTGGGCGTTTTACACAAACCCATGCGCCTAAACAGTGATAATGAGTCTGATTTTAACCAAGTGTTGGACGTTTTAAATGTATCATGCGTCTACAAAGTGTTGAAATATTTCAAGTTACTAGTGTTAGACGTTTTAGGAACTTCATGCTCCTGAACAGTGCAAAAGCGCCTAAACAGTGCTTATGCATTGTTGGACCAAAAGAACCAATGAGCCTGATCAGAAAAACCTCTAAGTCCCACAGACATTACAACTGCTGAAGAAGATCACAACAGCTGAAGACATCAGCTGATTACAAGGTCTGAAGACAAAGTCTGAAGACAAGAACTGAAGACTACTACTGAAGACAAAGTCTGAAAGTAAAGAACTGAAGACAAAGTCTGAAGCTATCAGCTGAAGACAAAGTCTGAAGCTATCAGCTGAAGACAAAGTCTGAAGCTATCAGCTGAAGACAAAGTCTGAAAGTAAAGTACTAAAGACAAAGTCTGAAGCTATCAGCTGAAGACAAAGTCTGAAAGTAAAAGTCCGAAGAACAAAGACTGAAGACAAAGACTGAATACCAAAGTGATCAGTATTGTCACAACAGCTAAAGTTATCAACTTCAGTAGTTGTGATGGTTTCCTTTCAGTACTTGTAATTTACTTTTTAGTAGTTATAGTTTCAGTAGTTTAGTTTCAGTAGTTTTATGTTTTTGTACTTAAGCATTCTTTGAGATGTAATCAGTAGTTGAGAACATTCTCAGTAGTTTGCATAGTTTCAGTAGTTTGAATAATTTTGTTAGATGTCACTATCAAATGACATCAGCAGACGTCACATATCCTATATAAGGAATGTTGACCTAATTGTAAGTGTGACATTGAGCCACCATGAAAGCATATGAATGAAATATCTCTTTTGCAGAATACTCTTTTTCTATAACCATTTACTGTTACATTGAATATCAATTGTGTTCTTGTGAATTGTTTAATTCGTTGTTCGTACTCTGCTGCAATACTCTCTAATCAATCAAACTTAGATCACTGATCCTAACAAATGGTATCAGAGCAAGGTTAATCATTGATCGATCTAACAATTGATCATTGAAAACTGCTATTCGATATCTAAGTTTGATTGAATTAGCATATTTGCAAGAATTGGTTATAGATCATTGAATTTCTGCTGCTTTCATTTATCTGCTTTGAGTTTTCTCTTGGTTCATATTGAGTTTGTTGTGTTTTGCACTAAATCAGTTAAACCTTAATTGAATTTGGTTGAATCTGAGAATGACTACTCCTTCTAATGACCCTCACAATACCGATTCCTCAACCAAGCCTCCGATGCTGGTTAGGACTGAGTATAACATATGGCAACGAAGAATGCTTCATCACCTGTCTGTTAACAGTTCAGGTTGTTGGACATCTGTGGTACATGGTCCACACAAGCCTATGGTGAACAATCCGGAAACCAACCAATGGTTCCGAAAAAGAAGGAACATTACTCAAATGAGGATCGAAAACTATTTGAGATTGATGCTAAAGCGCATGGAATTCTGGACATGGCACTACCGAATGAAATCTATTCTGGGTTTATGCATCATGAAACTGCTCATGACCTCTGGAATGCATTGAAGGAACAATTTGGTGGAACAGATGAGGTCTTAGCAAAGAACAGAGAAATCCTTGCCCAACAATATGAGACATTCTCTCATAGGAAGGGTGAGTCACTGACTCAACAGTTTGAGCGTTTTTCCTGTTTGATCTCTGAGCTGAAAATGGTCAAACATGAATACACTAATAGTCAGATGAACAACATATTCCTCAGATCACTGCCTAAGAGATGGGACACATATATCATTGTCCTACGCTCCAGTGCAAATCTGGATAGTCTATCTCTCACCCAACTCCATGGAAAACTGCTTACATTTGAAAGAGAGATAGAGCAGAAAAGGAAACTGGCATCATCAGGAAAGCTCACTGATGACTTTATACCAGGGAACACTGCCTTGGTTGATCATGAGTCAGAATATGCTGCATCAGAAAGCAATTATGTTGAGCATATAGATTTCTCCTTAAATGGTTCAGATCATCCATTTGTTAGTGTTGACAGTCAGTCAGGCTGTATAGTGACAATTTGTGTTTCAATCTGGATGATTTAAAGGGTATTGATGATGATGACTTAGAAGAGATGGATATTCTGAGCCAAATGGCCTTGATTAATATCAGATCTCAAAATTTCTACAAGAGAACTGGTAGGAAATTCCCAGGACTCTCTGGCAAAACCAAAGTTGGTTTTGACAAGAGTAAGTTGAGGTGTCACAAATGCCATAGGCTTGGACACTTTGCAAGAGAGTGTAGATCATCTGGATCTAACTCCTCTACACCCTTTGTGACTTTTCCAAGCAATAGTCCACAAAACAGAGGGCAAAATCCTGCTAGTTCTGGTCATCATTCACAACCTATATCTCCTGCATATTTTGTCCCTCAGGGTCCAATGTCATATTCATATCCCTGCTATTACATGCCACACCCAAATCTGGTTCAAGTTCCTAATGCATAACAACCTCAAGCTCCACCTGAGCCTCTACCATCTCAATCATCTCAATCACAACCTCATCACAGCTTCTTCACCCCTGGTATTGTTAACTGGAGCAGTTTACCAGATGATCTCTCTGGTAATGAGCAATTATTTGCTGGTGATGGTCAACATGGTGGTGAACATCCTTTTGGGAATCTAGCTCTCATGGCCCTGGAATCTACTGATAGTTCATGCTCAAATGCATCTTCATCACAGGTAACCCAGGTATCCTCTGAGGCTAAGGCCAAGCTATGTTCTGAATCTTGCATAGCTGTATTTATCTCTATTAGAGAGGCAAATGTAGCTTTAATAAATCAAAATCTAGAACTTGAGCAAACCCTTTCCAAAAGAAAAGCTGAATATGAGTCTGTCTTTAAGGATAAAAATGATGAGATTTATAAGCTTAAATGCCAATTAAATGATGAAAAGGCTAAGCTAGAGGTCATTCTTGAGAACCATAGAGATCTCAAAGAAAAACTTGTAGTTACCCAAGTTGAGTGTGACCGCTGGGTATCATCCTGCAAGGGATTTGAAATGCTGCTCAGCAAGCAATCTGCTTCGAATGTGAAGTTTGGAATAGGTTACAACCACATTGCACCACCTATAGATTTTACTCCAAAACCAATAGTAAAATCTGAAGGTGAAAGTAATTTCCAAACCACATCATCATGTGCATCATCCTCAAGTGATCACCCAACATCACAAGATGAAATCAGTGTTGATACCTCAGCAAATCAATTGGCTGATAGGTTAACTACTGATAAGCACATGAAGCTGAGTACTTCAGATATTGTCCCTCAAAGTACCTCAAGTACTGAAGGACAAGTCACAACATCTGAAAAGCATTTCAAATCAGCTGAAATAAAAGGATTAACAACTGCTGATAGAGAATAGCTGAAGAACAAGTCTTCAGTTGTTACAGATCCTTCAGTACTAAACAAAAATACTGAAAGGAGGAAAGTACTGAAGAGCACACCTTCAGTAGTTTCCACATCAGCAGTTGATCACTCCAAGATGAAGAATAAGCCATGTGAAATATGTGGTAAATTCAATCATCTTTCTAATGAATGTTGGTACAGAAAGGGTTCCAAACTCAACAGAGATAAGCTCATTAAAATCCAGATGGATGAAATGAAAAATGAGTTTGAGACTAAGTTTGTACCACAGTCATCCCTTTGTGATAAACCTAAGCCTTCAACCAAATCCAAAAAGAAGGATAGGGTTTATCATAAAACAGCTGATAGTGCTCCTCATGATAAACATCAGACTAAGTCTGTGAATTTTAAGGAGGAAATGGTAGGTCACAGGAACTCATCAAACACAAGTACTGATATGTCACAAGAGCTGAAAGCTTTAGCTACAAATCAGACACAACTTGTTATGATGGTTCAACATTTGTTGGGGAGAGTTAACCAACTAGATGCACCTGTGATCAACCACTAAAAGGCATTCCAAGCCCAAATCCAAGGAATCCATTTTAGCACCATCTCCTTCTTCATCAGCTGTTAATCATAAGAAACAAGTTATGGTTAAATCTGTTGATGAAAACATACCCAAAACCAAAAAGGTTGGGTCTCAAAACCTAACTAGTTCTTTATGATGAATGCAGGGTTCTTCAGCATGCCAAAGGAGCATCTGGTATGTAGACAGTGGAGGATCTATGCATATGACTGGGAGCAGTTCTCTTCTTAATGACTACTCTCAAGGAAAGAAGGGATTTGTTTCATTTGGTAATGAGGCCAAGGGTTACATCATCGGAAAAGGATATGTGTCTAATGGACAAATCAGGTTTGATGACGTTAATCATGTGGAGAATCTCAAGTATAATCTGCTGAGTGTCAGTCAGATGTGTGATAAAGGACACTTTGCACTTTTCACAAGCCAGAACTGCAGGATTCTGTCTTCCCAAGTTCTGAGGCTGATTGACAAGGTATTGGATGAACATACTCTCCTAAGGCCAACAGGATTGGAAGAGTGTATGCCTTGGATTTGTCAAAAAGATTGATTTGAAGGGTCATCCTTGCCTGTTCTCCAAAGCCTCTCCTCAGGAATCTAAACTGTGGCATAGAAGGTTGGGGTCATGTTAATCTCAAAAACATGAATCAGCTGATCCACAATAGTATAGTGAGAGGTCTACCAATAAAGGAGTTCCACTGTGATGAAACCTGCACTGCTTGTTTGAAAGGAAAATAGCACAAAGTCTCATTCCCTCCTATTGAAGAACCTAAGTCCACTGCCTGCTTGCAGTTACTGCACATGGATCTATTTGGTCCTGTGAGAGTGATGAGCATGGCAAAGAAGAAATACTGTCTGGTAATTGTGGATGATTACTCCAGATTTGTATGGACTTTCTTCTTGCATTCAAAGGATGAGGTTGCTCAGACGATTATAACTTTGTGTTGTATGTTGAGAAGCAGTATTCCCTATCAGTCAAGTGTATAAGGTGTGATAATGGAACTGAATTCAGAAACCATACACTTGATGATTTTTATCCATCAAAAGGAATCAGAGGCAGTTTAGCATCCCAAGGACTCCTGAACAAAATGGAGTAGTGGAGAGAAAGAACAGGACCCTAATTGAAGCTGCAAGGCCTATGTTGGCTAACTCTAGTTTGCCATTGACCTTTAGGGCTGAAGCTGTTAACACAGCTTGCTATGTGCAGAATAGAGTATTAGTAAATCAGAGGTTGATGAAGACTCCATATGAACTTCTACATCATTTGGCTCCTCTAATTTCATTCTTCAAAGCCTTTGGGTGTCCTTGTTTCATTCTCAACAAAGGATCAACTCCACAAATTTGATCCTAAGGTGGATGCAGGGTATTTTGTAGGTTATTCATCCACATGCAAGGCTTATAGAGTCTTTAACTGTAGAAAAAGTTAGTTGAAGAAACCTTGCATGTGAAATTCAATGAATCTCCTAAGGATAAAATTCCACAAAATCCTGTGGAGTTATTTGATCTGGACATACTATAATATGTTCCTTATCAACCTCCAGCTGTTGCAGATCTTGTGGATAAATCATCTTCTACAGCAAGTCTTCCACCTGGTGGTACTGAAGATGATGATGATATCAGTACTCATTTTCAAGTTTAGTGATCAACTGCCTGAGTCCACCAAAATTGATGTTCCTGTAGCTTCTGTAGCTCCATCCACAACACATGCTGATGAGATTTCTGACTCCTCTACATCTTTGACTTGCTATCTAATACTTGGTTTCAAGAATCTGGATCACATCTACTCTCTGCTGAACCTGCTACAACACTTGCACTGATCTTATAGTGTACCAAGAGCTGAAGAATCACCCCATGTCTCAAATCATTGGTGATCAATGCTGGTGTCTCAACTAGAAGTCAATTGTCCAACTTATGCTTATATGCTCTCTTCATCAGTCAGCTAGAGCCAAAGAACTATCATGTTGCTTTAAGAGACAATGGATGGGTTGAAGCCATGCAGCTTGAGCTACTTCAGTTCAAAAAGCAGTAAGTGTGGGAACTAGTTCCTCTACCCCCAGGTAAGTGTGCAATAGGCACTAAATGGGTGTTTAGGAATAAAACTGATGAAAATTGGCTTATTGTCAAGAACAAGGCTAGACTGGTTGTACAAGGGTTTTCACAAGAAGAAGGTATTGATTATGATGAAACATTTGCCCCTGTAGCTAGACTAGAGGCAATTAGATTGTTCTTAGCCTATGCTGCATTCTACAATCTTAAAGTTTTTCAAATGGATGTCAAAAGTGCATTTTTATATGGTAAAATAAAAGAAAAGGTTTATGTGTGTCAACCACCAGGTTTTGAGGATAATAAACATCCTGATTGGGTGTATAAACTTGATAAGGCTCTTTATGGGTTGAAGCAAGCTCCTAGAGCCTGGTATGAAACACTTCCAATTTTCTTCTTAAAATAATTTCACTAGAGGCTCTATAGATAAAACTTTGTTTATAAAGAAAGTGGATCAGCATAAGCTACTTGTTCAAATTTATGTTGATGATATTATTTTTGCATCCTCTGATCCCCAGTTGTGTGATGATTTTACAAGTTTAATGAAACAAAAGTTTGAAATGAGTGCAATGGGAGAATTACAGTTCTTTCTAGGCTTGCAAATCAAACAAAAGGCTGATGGAACCTTTATTCATCAGTCAAAATATACAAAAGATCTTTTGAATAAGTTTGATTTACAAAATTGTAAGCCCTGTTCTACTCCCATGTGCAACACCACACAACTGGATGCAGATTCGAAAGGTAAAGCTGTTGATGAAACACTTTACAGATGTATGATTGGTTCCTTGATGTACTTAACAGCTTCTAGACCAGATATTATGTTTGCAACGTGTGTTTGTGCTAGATTTCAGGCTGCTCCTAAAGAGTCTCATTTGATTGCACTCAAGAGGATCTTTAGATATCTGCAAGGTACACAATCTCTAGGTCTTTGGTATTCCACTGGACACTCTTGCAAATTAGTTGCTTTTTCTGATAGTGACTATGCAGGGTGTAAGTTAACCAGAAAGTCAATTCTGGTGGATGTCAATTCCTAGGCAACTGTTTGATTTCTTGGCAGAGTAAGAAACAAACATCTGTTGCTACATCCACTGCTGAAGCAGAGTACATTGATGCTGCAAGTTGTACATCTCAGGTACTCTGGCTTCAAAACCAATTATTGGATTATGGCATTACAGAGAGTAAGACTCCATTATTAATGGATAGTGCTTCAGCTCTGTGTATTGTCAAGAATCCAGTCCAGCACTCTAGGACCAAACATATAGAGATCAGACACCATTTTATTAGGGATTGTTTTGAAAAATGTCTAATTGATCCAAAGTTTGTGCCTAGTGCTGATGAGCTTGCAGATATATTTACTAAGCCTTTGGATAGTTCAACTTTCCAAAACCTTGTGTTAAGGCTTGGTATGCTGCAGCTAGAATAAGTGATAACTACTGATGATCTCATTAAACAAGTACTGATGATCATTAGTAAACATGTCACAATATGTACTAATTCTGTTAAACGAAACTGATGCAGTTACAACTACTGATGTAGTTATAACTCCTGATGTCAGTAAAAATAGATAAGTACTGATGTCCTATAAAACTACTGAACTCAGCTAAAAAGTCTGATGAGTAAGTGTTGAGGACAGTATGAAACAGCTGAAAAGCTAAGAATTGACGAAAACTACTGATGAGAATTTTCACTTCAGTCGTTTCCACAAACTGCTGTTTCACTCTAAACAGCTGATGACAAAACCATGTGTTCAGTAGTTTCACAACTACTGATGACTAATACCAAGTCCTCAGTTGTTTACAATAGCTGAAGACAAGACCAAGGTTTTCAGTAGTTTCACAACTACTGATGACTAAAACCAAGTCTTCAGTTGTTTTCAAATGTCTGATAGTTAAAACCACGTCTTCAGTTGTTTTTATAACAACTTATGCCAACACCAACACTTTCAATCGTTTTCTTTTAAGCCTTTTCTTAACCTATTAATACTTGCACTTATAGACAAACGTTTCATTAGCCGTTTTCAAACCTCTCTCTCTCTCAACAATGGCGACCATGAAAGTCAAACCCCGACACAACTATGTTGCCTACCTTTCGAAATCGGTCTTCTGGAACAAGTTTGACACTGCCATCGATCTTATGGTGGATTCCCCATACAGAACACCTTTCTTCTGAATCCTACCATATATCCTGACTCCTTATCCCAGTTCTGGACCATCGTCTCTATAATAACTAGTGAGAATGATAGACAAATCACTCTCCAATCGTTGGTGAACCAGAAACAGGTGCTCATCACCCCTGACATCATTCGCCAAACCCTAAATTTGCATGATGGCACCTATCCTAAAGAATACCTGAAAGGCATCACTGATATGTCTTTTATCCATAACGGGTATGAAGGCGACTTAAGTGCTACAACTATACTTAAAAAGCACTTCCATGACGTTGAACGACTTATCTTTCATATGGTGAATGTCTGCCTTGCATCAAAGACATCTTCTTGGGATCAGATGTCTTCCCGATGGCAACAGGTATTGTTCTCTATCCTTGATGCTAAAATCTAAATTTTTCTGAGATAGTGTTCATGGAACTAAAGGATCTAGCTCAGAAACTTGTGGCAAACAGATGGATACTTTATCCCAGTTTCTGATGGCCATAATTTTGAATCAATTACAATCTGATGGCCTTGTTGGTCTTGGAGTCCCTGCTCCAGCTATTTTAGTTGAGGTATACTCCCGACATAACTCAGACCCTACTCTTAAAGGGGCTGGCCGGATGCTAAAACCCAAGCAGAGGGAACCCACAGCCTCCACTTCCAGATCCAAAGTCCCCACCAAACCCAGATCCAAAAAGCCCAAAAAGGCTACTCGGGGAGATGAGTCCCCTGAGGATGCCCCTGTACCACCAACGCAGGAAATACATACTGGTTATAACTCCCTAGTTATGTCCAAGACTCAACCTGCTGAAGCCACACAGGTATCCTCTCAACAGGATCCTGTTGCAACCACAATTGGGGATCCCGCATTTCTGGAACCTCTCTCAATTGAGAGGGTTACCATTGAAGAGCACCTCTCTCCCCGGGTGCATTCTGCTTCAGACCAATCTCCACATGCAACCGCCCCTCAAAGCCCAACACTGATCATTGCTAAAGTGCTGAGTCAGTTGCATTCCTCACCCCCTCCCCAGAAACCACTTATCACTGGGAATACCTCAACTATTGAGGGGGAGGACCAAAATGCTTCTGATAACCCACAGCACAGGGGTTACAATGTTCCCTCTCCAAGTGTAGAAACAGAGAATAGAACATCTGGTAAGGCTGCCACTTCTACTGATTCAGCAAATGATCAGGATGACGTTGGTAACATCCATAAGACCTTACCACAGGCAACTGCCAATGAAGGACACAGTCCTAAGGCAGGAAGTCCCCAGTACCAAGAACAAGGAGCACATGTTTTTACTGATCTACACTCAGAGCATGTACATCCTGATTCCATCAGGAGGTCAGGTGATTCAGCACAAACTGATGATGCATGGGCTTTTTCTATGATGTATTAGCCCATAATACCATCCTTGAGACTGAGGTGAGCAGACTCAAAGAGTTGTTAGCCAAAATGTCTCAGGATCCAAGTCCATCTACCTCACAAACCCCACAGATGGCACCTTCAATTGAAGGTTCCCCAAACACTGAGCCAATACACATAACTGAGCCACCGGCCACTGCTTTTGGCACCACCTCTCAGGGACAGAACCCCTCTGAGCAGATGGTTGCTATCTTTCAAAACTCCTTACCTCTCATCACTCCCATCATCACTGACATAATGCATAAAGCCATTGATGAGAGGATATCCTCAAATCTACAACTCCTCATTGATGATGTTGTTCAAAAATCTCTTTCTGCCTTTCAAGCCCCTGATCCCAATGCAACCAAAAAGGGGGAGACTTCCAAGTCTAAGGCAGTGAAAGAAAAGAAAAGAAAAAGAGTTGATGATGAGAAAGAACCTGCAAAAGAGAAGGAGGTGGAGAAAGAACTGATCTCAGAACAGCTGATCACATATAAAAGAAAGAAAAGTGCTGAGTCAAAAGCTGATGAAGATAAATCCTTAGAAGATCTTGTCAAAGATGCTGATGAAGCTCACAGCAGATCCATGGATAAAATTATAGATCGGCTCTTTCGACAAGGTCATGACACAGCTACGCTAGACACTGAGATCAGAAGGATGGAAATAGAAGAGATTCAAACTAGATGGCCGGTTATAGTGTGTTGGAAAGGGAAAGATTGGAGATAATGATCAGATTCATTGCCAAATACCTTGGAAGATCATTGATAGAGATAAAGCCTAGTCTAGAGATAGTATCCTGAGATAACCAAGAAGATCTGCTCTGCTGGAGGCTATAATAAGGGGTTGATAATTGAAGCACTGGATGAAACAGGTGCAGGGAAGAGAACTGAAATCGCAAAGCTCTCCAAAGCCAACTCACCACCAAAATGCTAAGTCAATCTTCTCACACTTCCACTCAACATAACCCTTATCTCTAAAATCTCCCAAATCTATCCTTAAACCAAAGCCACCGACAACTCAACCCACAAAACCAATCCCTTTACCCCAAAAACCACCTCAAACCTTACCCAGTGATGCACCCAGAAGGAGGAGAAGGGTGTTGAGGGTAGAAGAAGATGAAGAAGAGGATGATGATGATGATAGTCTGCCAATCTCTGTTGTTCTCAAACTCAAATCACCTGAGCACAGAAGTCAACAAGTGATTACTCCTGACTTGCAAATGCAGATGGTGAAGGTAAAGATTGAAGAAGCAGAAACAGCACGATGAGAAGTTTCTCAAGATGGTTGATAAGGATTTCCCTCAGTCCTCATCCATTCAAGAAATGAAGAAACAGGCTCTGAGGCTGTACACTCTTAGACATACCTTTCAACATCAAAAAGAAAGAGTGCGGATCTGGCCAGACCCCAGGGTAAGTTCTAGAATTCATAAGAAGAATATACCAAGTAGATATCATGGCCAAGTGAAGAAGACCTTGAATGCTGCAATTACATTGGCCATGGTAGTCTCACCCTGGGAAATCATTGAAGATTCAAGAGAGCTCACAAATCCAAGACAACCCCTCAATCTATTCTTGAGAACAAAATGATCAAGAAGGGGTTGTTATACAAAAGACTTGAAGATCTTCAGAAGAGTGAACTCCAGTTGTTGCTTGAAGGCTCTCACCCTGATGAATTTGCTTATAGAGAGATAACAACTGTGGAGTTGAAAAATGGAAAGACAGTGAGATACATGTCTGAGTATTATGGCCCAGAGTTCTTCTTCGAAGGAGAAGCAGAAGAACTCACCAAGGAGGAACAAGTTGTTCTCCTTGAGGCCTATGCTAGTGAGTCTTATAGACTTATTCATGGAATTAGGTTTCATGGTTGGGATAAGACTCTGTGTTCAGTTTCCCCAAAACAGAGTTCCCTTCCATACTTAGCCAATCAAATGATTAGAAACCTTTTCCCGGCCTGTGCTTAACTGATTACCTCTGATCTGATCAAGAGGGTGTTTCTGCCAAGAATAAGTGGGATCATCAATAAGTTTAGAGGTTTTGGCTGCATTGGTTCAGGGGGAGTGGTTGGACCAAAAGAACCAATGAGCCTGATCAGAAAAACCTCTAATTCCCGCAAACATTACAACTGCTGAAGAAGATCACAACAGCTGAAGACATCAACTGATTACAAGGTCTGAAGACAAAGTCTGAAGACAAGAACTGAAGACTACTACTAAGACAAAGTCGAAAAGTAAAGACTGAAGACAAAGTCTGAAGCTATCAGCTGAAGACAAAGTCTGAAACTAAAGTACTGAGACAAAGTCAAAGCTATCAGCTGAAGACAAAGTCTGAAAGTAAAAGTCTGAAGAACAAAGACTGAAGACAAAGACTGAAGACCAAAGTGATCAGTAGTTGTCACAACAGCTGAAGTTATCAACTTCAGTAGTGTGATGGTTTCCTTTCAGTACTTGTAATTTACTTTTCAGTAGTTATAGTTTCAGTAGTTTAGTTTCAGTAGTTTTATGTTTTTGTACTTAGCATTCTCTGAGATGTAATCAGTAGTTGAGACATTCTCAGTAGTTTGCATAGTTGCAGTAGTTTGAATAATTCTGTTAGATGTCAATATCAAGTGACATCAGCAGACGTCACATATCCTATATAAGGAATGTTGACCTAATTGTAAAGCGTGACATTGAGCCACCACGAAAGCATATGAATGAAATATCTCTTTTGTAGAATACTATTTTTCTATAACCATTTACTATTACATTGAATATCAATTGTGTTCTTGTGAATTGTTTAATTCGTTGTTCGTACTCCGCTGCAATACTCTCTAATCAATCAAACTTAGATCACTGATCCTAACATGCATGTGTACAGTGCTCATGCGACTGAACAGTTCTCATGCGTCTGAGTCCATACGCTCAACAGTGCTCATACGTCTCATTATTTTGTGAATTTTAGGGTTTCATACGCACAAACAGTGCTCATGCATCTAAAATTTCACTTAATATATATTGAACACTTACACTTGTTTCTCATTCACACTCAAAATTCTCCGAAAACAAAACTCTCTAAACTATCAACTCTCGGTCTTCATCGAACTCTTAGATTCTCATTGATTGTAGCAAATCTTGTTGATTGTTAGATATTATTTGTGTTTATAAATGTAAGTTTGTGATTTAAATCAGTAGATTTTTGTTAAAACATGATGATTGGCATAGTCGTTTGATTGCTATTCAAGCATTCGAACACTATACTATTGAACATTTAAAATTTAACTAATCAAATCTTAATCATATCTAAAATTGATTTTGGATTGTTGATATGTATCAAATTTCGAGCATTTTGATATATAGTTCATCGACTGAAATTGGGAATGATGTTGATAATAGATTGAACAGTCGGGTTCTTCAAAGATAGAAGATAGAAGATAAAAGCTGAAGATGATAGCTGAAGATGAAAGATAAAGCAGAAGGAAAGATAAAAAGAGGACAAGATTGAAGAATTTGAAGACCGAAGACCATGTAAATCTTAGGGGGAGTATTGTTAGAACTCTAGAAAGATTAACATGTTGTCTTTATGTGTTTTTTTACTATTTGTAATAGTATAGGGACTAGTTTTGTAATTTGTTAGTTTCTTGTGTTTCATTATAAATAGCTTAGACTTGTAGCAGTTAGAAAAGAGAAGAACAACAGTTTTAGAACAGATTTAGAACTGCTTACTTACTTTGTAATTGTCTCTGCTTGATATTAATGAAACTATGCTTGCTTGATTTGATTACTTTGTTTGTATTTCTTTGAATTGTGTTCATAAATCATCACAGATTGGTACATTTGATCCTATCAAGTATTAGTCTAGGGTTTATTTTGAAAATATTGTAAATGCTAGACTAGTATAAATAGCAACATATATCATTATTATAAAAGGTGAATGGTTCACCACCAAGTGTGGGAATTAGTTCCATCACCAACAATAACATATCATTCTTCATGGATGATGATTTCATCATCAAATCAATAAACATCAAGTATTAAACACTTTTGAGTTCATCATTATTGTATTTTAGCATCGAATCATCAAGTTTTGTTATTATCAATTTGAATCCCAAGATCCAAGCTCAACGATCCCATTCAAATTGGGAACACACAATTGGTATCAGAGCCAGAGTTGATGGATTCATATTGATTTTGATGAGATTTCATCGTTAGATTGCTAAAATTATTGAAGATCTGAAGAAAACTTAGAGAAAATGTTAGTGTGTTCTTCAAGAGAAATCCAATGATTTGGATTCATCAACATAATGCTACAGTAGCAATTTCATCAACAATTCAACAATACAGATCCGATGCAGACCTTGCAAGAAATCGAAGTTTGGAGGCTACCTTAAGGATAAAAAAGTTAGGGTTGCTTGCGAATGAAAGGGGTTGTCGTAGGTATCCTTTGCGAGTGGATACGAGGCTACCGTCGAGAAAATTAGGGTTTCGAGAAGATGGATTGTGAGGTTTCGCATGACTTGGGCTCAAGGATTCACGGATTGGGCTGTTATCATTAAAACAAAAAGGAAAGGTGGACTCGGATTTATCTATTTGGGCTGCCAACATCAAAAAGAAAAGGTTGACTCGGGTTACAAAACAAAAACTAAAATTGGTTGTTCTAAAGTTTTGAAGATCTCGCTTTCGCAATAACAAAAAACTCTCGGCTTTGAACAACTATTCAACAAAAACAAGATCAAGCTTCTTTTCACATCAGAAATCTACAATTTAGGGGGAGTATTGTTAGGTATTCTACCTTTGAAGAAATTGAAGATTTCCAATAATTATTGAATGTGAAGACTTGAAGAACAAAAGCAATAAAAGTATTAGTCTAGGGTTTATTTTGTAAATATTGTAAATGCTAGACTAGTATAAATAGCAACATATATCATTATTGTAAAAGGTGAAGGGTTCACCACCAAGTGTGGGAATTAGTTCCATCACCAACAACATCATATAATCATTCTTCATGGATGATGATTTTATCATCAAATCAATAAACAACAAGCATTAAACATTTTTGAGTTCATCATTATTGTATTTTAGCATCGAATCATCAAGTATTGTTATTATCAATTTGAATCCTAAAATCCAAGCTCAACGATCCTGTTCAAATCGGGAACACACACTTTAAACTTCTCAAGCTTCTCAGCCGTAGCCTCGATCACCTCGATACTTCCCAACTCCTTCTGACAAACATCACCCCCAACAAACGGGTGTTCTACATCTCCTACCATATAACATCTCATAATGAGGCATACCAATGTGGCATGATAACTGTTGTTGTATGAGAATTCAGCTAACGGTAAGTGGTCATCCCAACTTCCTCCAAAATCAATGACACATGCTTAAAGCATATCCTCAAGCATCTGAATGGTTCTCTCTAACTGGCCATCCGTCTACGGATGATAACCCATGCTAATGTGTAACCTCGTCCCCATAGCATCGTGGAATTTCTTCCAAAATTTAGATGTAAACCGGTGTCACGATCGGAAACGATAGACACCGGCACACCATGACAAGTCACAATCTCTTTAATAAACAAATTCACCAACCTCTTGGATGAATATGCCTCCTTGATCGGTAGGAAGTCGGCACTCTTTGTCAAATGATTAACTTCACCCATATGGCATCATACCCTTTCGCGGTACGTGGTAACTTTGTGATAAAGTCCATGGTCATATGCTCCCACTTCCAATCTTGTATATCCAATGGTTGGCTCTTCTCGTATAGCTTCTGATTCTCGGCCTTCACTTGCAAGCATGTAAGGCACTTACTCACATACTCCACCACATCGTGTTTCATACCTGTCACCATAATCTTTCTTCATATCCTGATACATCTTAGTAGCATCGGGATAAATGGAGTATCGAGTCTTATGAGCTTCATCCAAGATCTTCCCATGTAAATCCCCATAATGAGGAATCCATGTTCGTCTGAATTGAGTTCTAACACCAAAAGTGTTTTCACCCAACTCCATGACCATACCTCTCATCCTTTCAGATTTGAGATGATCTTCTTTCAACGCCTCATCCTGAAACTCTTTGACTTGCTTCATCATGTTGGAGGTCATCACTAATTGATAAGCCTTCACCCGAAGTGGCTCGGGTCTCTCTTTTATGCTAATAGCATCTACCACCACATTGGCCTTGCTCGGATGGTAATGGATCTCGTAATTATAATTCTTTATGAGCTCCAACCATCACCTCTACCTCATATTCAAGTCAATATTTCTCGAAGAAGATTTAAGCTCTTGTGGTAAGTGAATATTGTGCACTTCGTTCCGTATAGGTAGTGCCTCCAAATCTTTAATGCAAAGACCATAACTGCTAGCTCCAAGTCATGAGTAGGGTAATTAACCTCATGAACTTTCAATTGTCGGGAAGCATAAGTTATAACCTTTCCTCGCTGCATCAACACGCAACCCAGCCCCGAGTAAGAAGCATGAGTAGACTACCAAGTCTTCGCTTCCTTCGGGCAATGATAAAACTAGAGCTTGCATCAGCCTCACTTTTAACTCCTCAATAACATTCTCTTGATCTTGACTCCACACAAACTTCACATCCTTATGGGTCAGCTTAGTCAACGAAGAAGCTATCTTGGAGAAGTCTTGGATGAATCTCCTATAATATCCCGCCAACCCCAAGAAACTATGGATCTCGGATGGCGTCTTTGGAGACTTGCATTGCATCACCGCCTCCATCTTTGTCAGGTCTACCATAATCCCTTCAAGATTCACCACATAACCCAAAAACTAAACTTCGCGCAACCAGAACGCGCACTTGGAGAACTTAGCATATAATTTCTCTTGTCGCAACGTCTCCAACGCCTCTCGAATGTGACTGGCATGCTCCTCCGTGCTCTTTGAATAAATCAAGATATCATCGATAAACACAATCACTGATTTATCCAACATCGGCTGACACACTCAATTCATCAAGTCCATAAAAGCAGCTGGCGTGTTAGTTAGACCAAAGGAGATAACAGAAACTCGTAGTGTCCATAACGCATATGAAAAGCTATTGTAGGAATATCTTGCTCCTTCACCTTTAACTGATGGTAACCAGATCGAAGATCTACTCTCGAGAACCAACTTGCACCTTGGAGTTGATCAAACAAGTCATCAATCCTCGGTAGCGGGTACCGATTCTTAACCGTCAACTTATTCAACTCGTAGTAGTCAATGCACATCCTCATACTACCGTCATTCTACTTCACGAATAAAACTAGAGCACCCTAAGGAGAGATACTCGATCTAGTGAACACTTTATCAAGAAACTCTTGCAATTGCTTCATCAATTCCTTTATCTCATAGGGGGCTAAACGATACGGCACCTTAGCAATAGGTTGAGCATCGGGTATCAAGTCAAACTAAAACTCGATCTCGCGGTCCGGTGGCACACCTGGTAAATCTTCGGAAACCCATCTGGGAACTCACACACAACCGGTACATCTAACAGTTGTGGTGTTGGCATATCTACATCCTTCACGTAGGCAAGGTAGGCACTACATCCACGCCTCATGCACTTCCCGCCACCACCATCGAAATCACCTTCGGAATTGTAGTGACGCGATCACCATGAATCATCACCGAACTACCATCCGGCATTGTCAACATAATCATCTTCTTAGACACATAATGTTCGCCTTGAAGTCCACTAACCAGTCCATTCTTAGGACTACATCAAACCCACCAAAGTTCATCACGAATGGTCTAACAGCAAACTGATGACCCTCTAGTTCTATGTCACAACCTTCTATCAGATTAGAAATCCTAGTAGACTTGCCTATGGCAGTGTCTACATTAAATGGCTTATCTATACTCCTACTACTAACAGGAAACTTAGCACAAAGAGTAGCAGAAATGAAACTCTTACTAGCACCAGAATCAAATAACACAAAATCTAGAGTTTGGTTTACTAGAAACGTACCTGACACAACATTGGGGTCTGTCCTAGCCTCCTCCTCAATCATCGTGATAGCCCTGGTGCTAGCCTTCTGCCCTTCAGTCCTGACTATCTTTTTCGCTCCGGAACTCTCAGCCCTAGGCTTCTTGCATTCCCTAATCATGTGGCCCTAGTCGCCACAGTTATAACACCTCCCAATCCTTCACACATGTCCTGTCCTTCCACACTAGAAACATACATTAGATCCCAACCTACCCTCTCTAGTGTGCTATTTCCCACACTTGCCACACCTCTTCAACCCTGCACGTCGGTCATCCACCCGAACATTTTTTTTGTTCGGAGCGGCCACGCCCCATCCAAACTAGGGGTGTTCATTTTCAAATATCCGAATTTTGGATATCCGAAAATTTCAAATAGTGGATTTCCACTATCCGAATCCGAATCTGAAATTTCGGATATCTGTTTGGATATCCAAATTTCATAAAAAATTATATTATTTGATAAATTTTATAAAAAAATAATAAATTTTATAGAAATTTATTTCATATATCCAAAGTATTTATTAAAATATCCGAAATATCTGAAAATATCTAAAAATATTTAATATTTTTTAAAATTTTATAAAATATTTTGGATATTTCGAATATCTGAAATACCCGAACATTCTAAAAATCACTATCCGAATCCGAATCCGAAATTTCGGATATTTGAATTTTTGGATATCCGAATTTCAGATTTTCGGATATTTTGGATTCGGTTTTGGATTCGGATATTTTTGAACACCCCTAGTCCAAACTGTTCCCATTCTAATTTTGATAACCACTACCTTTCATGTTCACGTCTATCACAACCACTTCCCGTTCATTATATAGCCTATCCGCCAAATCAACCACTGACCTGAATGTGCTCAGTCGGGCGGCGATCATGTGCCTGCGCATGTCCGCCAACAATCCTTGGATGTACCTCTTGATCTTTCGTGATAGAGGCGTCACCTGATCTAGCACCAGTCATGCCATCTCATTGAATTTAGTGGTTTACTATTGGTGTGTCATGGTTCCTGCCTCTAGCTATAGGAACTCCCTTTCCACCTTGTCAAACTCTTGGTGAGGACAGAACTCCTCAATGAACAGTTTCTTCAGCTCTGCCCACTTCATCCTTCTGATAGCCCTGCTACCCATAGCTTGGACAATATTGTTCCACCAGCACAAGGCCGAGTCGACAAAGGAATGAGTGGCAAACTTCACCTTCCAATCTTCCCGGCACTCAATGAATCAAGAACAGCTTCCATCTCTCACCTACCGGTAAGCAGCAACAGTAGTGCCATTGCCATCGAGAGTCGGGGGATTGCATCTTTAAAATGCCCTATAGTTACAACCTCGTGCTGCCTCAGGCACAAGCTCTTCTGTTTCTTCCTCATCAGTAGAGACAACTGTCTCAGTCTTCGGTTGCTCTCTCCCTCTCGGGGAGCTGTCCCTCTCCTTCATTTTCTCTCTTCTCTCACAGCCTTAATCACTTCAGCCAAAACAGACGGTAAGATTGTCTACATGACCCGGTGGACCTCTTCACACCGACTCCTTCATTAAGGCCCTTAATTTAGCACTCTCGTCCAAACCACCTCCGAATTGGAGGGTCTCGGGCTCTTCATGATCCGCCTCTTTAGCCCTAGGCCTCTTCTCGTGACCTGTGGTCCAACTACCACGTCCACTATGGCCTCCACCTAGAGAAGCCTTTGAAATCTACCACCCCCGCCCATCCTTTACCACGCTATAGATTCAAACACTAACATGGCCATTCAAGGTAATAACTCAGTTATGCAAGTAAGAGTAAGTCCCTACTTACGTGTCAGTTATGATTAGCACTTACTACTTTACTCTTCTACCCTAAGCTTTCTTATCCTGACTACTCATATCTAAATTTACTAAAAGCACTAACACATAACATTGCATGTACTACTGATTAACTGACAGGATCAGTGATCACAAGTTTGATGTATCAGAATACAAAGCAGCGGAATACAACTAGAATTAGACAAATTGTAGCAAGCAATCGATACTTGTAAGCATTAAGATCGCATACGGTTATAGGGAGAGAATATGTATTTCTGATTTCTAGGAATGTTTATAGATGTAGAATATTTCTAATCAAATCAATCATTCATTCATTCATTCACTCATTCATCATTGATTACAATAGGTTGTCACTCCTTATATAGAGTGCAACAGTCACTGCTGTTATCACGGAAAGTGACAACTGGCAGATCCAATACAAAATAACTAATTCTTAACAAACTACTGAAATGTTCACAACTACTGAGAACATATCAGCATGTTAAGTACAAAATATAAAACTACTGAAACTACAACGACTGAAGAACAAGCTCTTCAGTCGTTTTACAAAACTACTGAAACATAAAATATAAAACTACTGATATCACAACTACTGAAGAAGTACTCTTCAGCAGTTGTGACAAACTACTGAGGCTTCAGTACTTGATCTTCAGACTTTGACCTTCAGGTGTTTCATCAGCTGATGACTTCAGTAGATATCATCAGCTGATGTCTTCAGTCTTTGTCTTCAGACTTTGTACATCAGTTTTGATCTTCAGTACTTGTGAACTCTTCAGCTGTTGTACTTCAGTACTTTGGTCTTTCAGCTTCAGCACTTGTGTTCTTCAGCTGTTGTACTTCAGCACTTTGGTTCTTCAGCTGTTAAGGTCTTCAGCACTTGATCTTCAGCTGTTGAAGTCTTCAGCACTTGTCAAACTACTGATGAGGCTTTCAGCAGTTGTTGTGATACCATGTGGGACTTAGAGGTTTTCTGATCTTGGCTCATTGGTTCTTTTGGTCCAACAAACTCCCCCTGAACCAATGCAGCCAAAACCTCTAACTTATTTATCTCCCCACTTATTGATGGCAAAATGTTGGTCTTTTTCCTTCTTGATCAGTAGAGAAGATGACCCATGTAAGCTCCGGCCTGGGAAGAAATCTCAAATATTTGTTTGGCAGAGTATGAATGGGAACTCTGTTTTGGGGAACTGGACACAGAGTTGTTATCCCATTCATGAGATTTACTTCCCCATAATGAGTCTGTATGACTCACGAACATAGGCCTCAAGGAGAACAACTTGTTCCTCCTGAGAGAGTTCTTCTGCTCCTCCTTCGAAGAAGAACTCTGGACCATAGTACTCTGATAAGTACTTCATGGTCCTGCCATTTTTCAGCTCCACCGTAGTTACCTCCCTATATACAATTCATCAGGATGGTTGCCTTCAAGGAGTAACTGGAGCTCATTCTTTTGGATGTCTTCAAGCTTTTTTATAACAACCCCTTCTTAATCATCTTGTTTTCTAGTAAGGCTTGAGGTGTCTTCTTTGCTTGGTGAGCTTTCTTGAATTCATCAATGATTTCCCAAGGTGAGACTACAACGGCCAACATGATGGTAGACTCTATTGTTTTTCGTACTTGGCCGTGTATCTGTGTGGGATAGTTCTTTTATGGATTCTAGAACTCACCCTGGGGTCTGGCCATACTCTCACTCTCTCCTTCTGATACTGAAAGGTGTGCCTGAGAGTGTACAGCCTTTGAGCATGCCCTTTCATGGCTTGAATAGATGATGACTGAGGAAATTCCTTGTCAACCATCTTCAACAGTTGCTCATCGTGCTGTTTCTGCTGTTCTTCTTCTTCTATCTTGACTCTGACCATTTCCCTTTGAGAGTCAGGTGTGATCATGGTTGACTTCGGTTTTGGTAGCTTCAGAACAGCAGAGAGTGGCAGACTATCATCTTCATCCTCTTCTTCTTCTTCTTCTTCCATCCTCAGCACCCTTCTCCTCCTTCTGGGTACATCACTGGATGATGGTTGGGTTGGTGAAGGAATTGGTTTTGAAGAAAGAGGATGTTTGGATTTTGGCTTAGAGGTTGGTTGGGAGATTTGAGGGATAGGATCTGTTTGAGTGGGTGGAAGGGAGGTTGATCTAGCATCCTTGTAGTTAGCTTCGCCTTTGTGAGTTTAGCCATCTCTAACCTTTTACCAGCCCCAGCCTCATCAAGGGCTTCCACAATAATCCCTTTGTTGAATTGCTCAGACAGACAGATTCTGGTGGCTATAGCCAGAATGCTGTCCCTGGTCCATGCGCGGATCTCCATTAATGATCTTCCCAAGTATTTTGCAATAAGCGGATCATTATTTCCAACCTCTCTTTCTCAAGAGCATCATACCCTGCCCATCGGTTTTGTATCTCTTGTACTTCTAACCTTCTGATCTCACTATCCAGTGTGGCTGTGTCAAACCCCTGCCTGAAGAGTTGTTCAATTATTTTATCCATGGAGCGGCTGTGTGTGGTGTCAGCTTCTTTGACCAGCTCCTCCAAGGATTTGTCTTCAGCAGTGTGATCATCAGCACTTCTCTTTCGCTTGTAAGTGAGCAGAGGTTGCTTTTCTTTTCCTCCTCTTGGGCTTCTCACATCCTTTTCCTCGATCTTTTCCTCTTCCTTTCTTTCACTGCAGTACTCTCCCCCTTTTTGGTTGCATTGGAGGAAGGGGTTTGTACCGCAGAAAGAGTCTTTTGGACAGCAGCATCAACCAAGGCTGTAATGTGGAGCCCTCTCATCAATGGCTTTGATCACTATATCAGTGATTATGGGTGTGATGAGAGGAAGGAATTTTGGAGTGCAGCACCTATTTGCTCAGGAGGGTTCTGTTCCTGAGAAGTAGGGCCTGAAGCAGAGGCAGGTGGTTGATTTTGGGGTGGCTCGGTGTTTGGGAAACCTTCAAGGAAGGTGCCATCTGTGGGTGTATGATGGTGGCAGATGGACTTGCATCCTGAGACATCTTGGCCAGCAGCTCTTTGAGTCTGCTACCTCATCCTCTAGAATGGTGTTTTGAGCAACTACACATCATAGAAGAAGCTCAGGTCATCATCAGTTGATACTGAATCACCTGACCTCCTGCTTAGAGCAGGATTTACATGCACTGGGTGTAGACCAGTTGGTGCATGTGCCCCTTGTGCTTGGTACTGGGGACTTCCAGCCTCAGGACAATGTCCATCATCAGCTGTTGCCTCTAGGGAGGTCTTAGCAATGTTACCAGCCTCACTCTGGTCATGTGCTGAGTCAGAGGAGGTGGCAGCCTCACTAGATATTCTAAGCTCCTTGTCTACACCAGGAGATAGAATTGGGAAACCCCTGTGCTGTGGGTTCTCAGGTGCACTGTGTTCCTCCCCCTCAATTGTAGAGGTATTCCCAGTAAAGTGGTTTCTGGGGAGGGGGTGAGGAGTGCAATTGAGTCAGCACTTGTGCAACTATTAAGTTGGGCTGTGAGGGGCGGTTGTTTGGGGTGAGGGGATAGAAGCAGTGTGCACCTGGGGTGGATGGTGCTCTTCAATGGCAATCTCCTCAAGTGAGTAAGATCCCAGATAAGTATGTGCCCCTTGGGTTGCTGCAGGCTCCTGTTGAGAGGAAGCCTGAGCGGCTGTGGCTGGAGGAGTCATTGTATCCACTAGGGGTTTTGGACTAGTGGATATATCCTGCGTTTGTGTTGCAGGGGCATCCTCAGGGGACTCAATTCCCTGAGTAGCCATTTTGGGTTTCTTTTTGGTGGGTTTGGTGGGGACATTGGATTTGGAGGTGGTGGCTGTGGGTTCCAGCTGCGTGGGTTTTCGCAGCTTGGCAGCCAGTTTTGAGTGTCCGGTCAGAGTTGTGCCGGGAGTATACTTCGGGCAGAACAGCCGTAGCAGGGACTCCCAAGCCAACAAGTCCCTCAGCATTAAGCTGGTCTGTAATAATGGCCATTATGAACCGTGGATAGAGTATCCAACGGTTGGCAGTTAGTTTTTGAGCCATATCTTTGAGCTCTGAAAATATTAATTCTGAAAAGTTTAGTGGTTGTTGCTCAAGGAGAATACATTACCTGCTGCCATTTGGTGGACATTTGATCCCAAGACGACGTCTTAGGGGCCAAACATACATTGACCATGTGAAAAATCAGGCGCTCAGCGTCATTAAAGTGTTTCTTCATGATGGTGGTGGCACTGAGATCGCCTTGATATCCATGCTGAGCAAATGATAGATCTATGGTGCCCTTCGGATATCCAGCAGGAGAAGTAGCATCACTCAGTTGAAGAATTTTACGGATTGTTGCAGGAGTAATGACTACTTCTTTGTTGTTGACGACTGACCGGAGGGATGGTGTGTTGCTCTCCTCAGTTGTAACAGTAACGTTCATCCAAAATTGGTTCAAGGATTCGGCATGTAAGACGGGGTTCAGAAGGAATGCCTTGTTGTATTGGGACTGAACCATAAGATCGATAGCAGTATCGAACTTAGTCCAGATCGGCGATTTTGTGAGGTAGGCAACACAGTTGTGTCGCGGTTTAATTTGCATAGACGCCATGGAGAGAAGGAAGTTTTGGAGAGGAACGTTAGGTTTGAAGAAGATGAAGCATGAGAGCTAGGTTAGGGATATATATAGGGTACGGGTAGGAAACGACTGAAGGATGTGGTTTAGTCATCAGTAGTTTTAAACGACCGTTGACATGGTATTATCCTTTCAGACGTTGAAACAGCTGAAGTCGTGGTGTTAGGCATCAGTAGTTTAGAAAACTACTGAAGACCGTGGTTTGACTTCAGATGATTGAAACAACTGAGGACATGGTGTTTGTCATCAGTAGTTATGAAACTACTGAAGACAGTGGTTTGTTCAGTACAACTGTTGTAACATCACTGTAAACACTGAAGACTTGGTATTAGTCATCAGTAGTTATAAAACTACTGAAGACGTGGTTTTGCTTCAGTTGTTTAAAATGAAACAGCAGTTGTACAAACGACTGAAGAGAAAGTTCTCTTCAGCTGTTTTCGTCAATTCTTAGCTTTTCAGCTGTTTCAACTGTCCTCAACACATTCATCAGTCTTTATGGCTGATTTCAGTTGTTTCATAGGACATCAGTACTTATCTGTTTTTACTGATTGCAGTAGTTGTAACTGCATCAGTAGTTGTAACTACATCAGTAGTTTAGAACAGATGAAGTACTTCAGTACTTGTGAGACTTTAGCCTTCAGTAGTTATAAAAACTACTGAGGGTAAAAGAGCTCATCAGTACTTATATGTGACATAGGTACTCATGATCATCAGTATGATTACTAATCATCAGTAGTTGTCACTTATTCTAGCTGCAGCATACCAAGCCTTAACACCAGGTTTTGGAAAGTTGAACTATCCAAAGGCTTAGTAAAAATGTCTGCAAGCTCATCAGCACTAGGCACAAACTTAGGATCAATCAGACCTTTTTCAAAACAATCCCTTATAAAATGATGTCTGATCTCTATATGTTTGGTCCTAGAGTGCTGGACTGGATTTTTGACAATGCAAAGAGCTGAAGCACTATCCATTAAAGGAGTCTTAGTCTCTGTAATGCCATAATCCAAAAGTTGGTTTTGAAGCCAGAGTACCTGAGATGTACAGCTTGCAGCAGCAATGTACTCTGCTTCAGCAGTGGATGTAGCAACTGAGGTCTGTTTCTTGCTCTGCCAAGAAATCAAGCAGTTGCCTAGGAATTGACATCCACCAGAAGTTGATTTCCTGGTCAACTTACACCCTGCATAGTCACTGTCAGAAAAAGCAACTAATTTACCAGAATGTCCGGTAGAATACCATAAACCTAGAGATGGAGTGCCTTGCAGATATCTAAAGATCCTCTTGACTGCAATCAGATGAGACTCTTTAGGTGCAGCCTGAAATCTAGCACAAACACATGTAGCAAACATAATATCTGGTCTAGAAGCTGTTAAATACATCAAGGACCCAATCATACATCTGTAAAGTGTTTCATCAACCACTTTACCTTTCTGATCTGAGTCCAGTTGTGTGGTGCTGCTCATGGGAGTAGAACAGGGCTTACAGTTTTGTAAATCAAACTTTTGCAAAAGATCTTTTGTATATTTGGACTGATGAATAAAAATTCCATCAGCCTTTTGTTTGATTTGCAACCCCAGAAAGAACTGTAATTCTCCCATGGCACTCATTTCAAACTTCTGTTGCATCAACTTTGTAAAGGCATCACACAACTTTGGATCAGAGGATGCAAAAATGATATCATCTACATAAATTTGAACAAGTAGATTATGCTGCCCAGCTTTCTTAATGAATAAAGTCTTGTCTATGGAGCCTCTAGTGAAATTTTTTCCAGAAGAAAGTTTGATAATGTCTCATACCAGGCTCTGGGAGCTTGTTTTAACCCATAAGAGCTTTATCAAGCTTATACACCCAATTGATGTTTATTGTCCTCAAAGCCTGGAGGTTGACATACATAAACCTCTTCTTTAACTTTTCCATACAAAAATGCACTTTTGACATCCATTTGAAAGACTTTAAGGTTTTGATAAGCATAAGCTAAAAACAATCGAATTGCTTCCAGTCTGGCTACAGGGGCAAAGGTTTCATCATAATCAATACCTTCTTCTTGTGCAAACCCCTGAACAACCAGTCTGGCCTTGTTCTTAACAATAAGCCCATTTTCATCAGTTTTGTTCCTAAACACCCATTTAGTGCCTATTGCACACTTACCTGGAGGTAGAGGAACCAGTTCCCACACTTGCTGTTTCTTGAACTGAAGAAGCTCAAGCTGCATGGCATCAACCCATCCATTGTCCTTTAAAGCAATGTGATAATTCTTTGGCTCTTGCTGACTGATGAAGAGAGCATAGAAGCAGAAATTTGACAATTGACTTCTTGTTGATACTCCAGCAGTGATATCACCAATGATTTGAGACATAGGGTGATTCTTCAGATCTTGATACACAATGAGATCTGTGCAAGTGTTTGTAGCCGGTTCAGCAGCAACAGATGGTGATGGTGAATCATTTCCTTGAACCAATCAGTGGATGGTAATTCAAAGGAAGTTGAATTCGAAGAAATCTCATCAGCATTTGTTGTGGATGGTGGATGGTACCAACAGTGGTGACACTGTTTGCACATGAGCACCAGGCAGGAGTTTGATGGGAACATATTGCAGTATGTCCAAATCAAATAACTCCACAGGACTTTGTGGAATCTTGTCCTTTGGAGATTCATTAAACTTAACATGTAGAGTTTCTTCAACCATCTTTGTTCTGCAGTTGAAGACTCTGTATGCCTTGCAAGTAGATGAATAACCAACAAAGTATCCTGCATCCACCTTAGGATCAAATTTGTGGAGTTGATCCTTTGTGTTGAGAATAAAACAGGGACACCCAAATGCTTTGAAAAATGAAATCAGAGGAGCCAAATGATGGAGAACTTCATATGGAGTCTTCATCAACCTCTGATTTACTAAAACTCTATTTTGCACATAACAAGCTGTGTTGACAGCTTCGGCCCAAAAGGTCAATGGCAAACCTGAGTCAGCCAGCATGGACCTTGCAGCTTCAATGAGGGTCCTGTTCTTTCTCTCCACTACTCCATTTTGTTCTGGAGTCCTTGGAATGCTGAACTGCCTTTTGATTCCCTTTGAAAGATAGAAGTCATCAAGTGTATGATTTCTGAACTCAGTTCCATTATCACTCCTAATACACTTGACTGGAAGGGAATACTGCTTCTCAATGTACAGCACAAAGTGGATAATCTTCTGAGCAGCCTCATCCTTTGAATGTAGAAAGAAAGTCCATACAAATCTGGAGTAATCATCCACAATTACCAGACAGTATTTCTTCTTTGCCATGCTCATTACTCTCACAGGACCAATAGATCCATATGCAGTAATTGCAAGCAGGCAGTGGACTTGGACACTTCAATAGGAGGGAATGAGACTTTGTGCTGTTTTCCTTTTAAACAAGCAGTGCAGGTTTCATCACAGTGGAACTCCTTTATTGGTAAGCCTCTGACTAAACTATTGTGGCTAAGCTGATTCATGTTTTTGAGATTAACATGACCAAGCCTCCTGTGCCACAGTTTAGATTCTTGAGAAGAGGCTTTGGAAAATAGGCAAGGATTGCCTTTGAGATCTATCTTCTTAGAGAGATCTAAGGCATACACTCTTCCTGTCCTGTTGGCTTTCAGGAGAGTGTGATCATCCAACACCTTGTCAATCAAGTGCAAAACTTTGGATGACAGAATCCTACAGTTTTGACTTGTGAAAAGGGCAACATGGCCTTTATCACACATTTGACTGACACTCAAGAGGTTGTACTTGAGATTTTCCACATGATTAACATCATCAAATTTGATTTCTCCATTGGAGACAAAGCCCTTACCGATGATGTAACCCCTAGCATCATTGCCAAAAGAGACAAATCCCTTCTTTCCTTGAGAGTAGTCATGAAGAAGAGAGATGTTCCCAGTCATGTGCATAGATCCCCCACTGTCTACATACCAGATGCTACTTTGGCATGTTGAAGAACCCTGCAATAATAAACAATCAGTTAGTTTTAGAGACCCAAACCTTTTTGGTTTTGGGCCTGGTCTCATCAATAGATGGTAAACTAACATGTTTATTTGTAAAACAACCTGAGAAGAAGAAGATGGTGTAGAAGAGGAGTCCTTTGGCTTAGACCTCCTTTTCTGTGGTTTCAACATAGGAGAATCTAGTTGGTTAACTCTACCCAACAGATGTTGTACCATCATCACCAGCTGTGTCTGATTTTGTGATAAAGCTTTCAGCTCATCAGACACATTGCTAGTGGAGTTAGATAAGGTCCTATGTTGCACCTTCTTCTTTTGAGCACCCTCAGCTGTCACCTGTTTAACTCCTCTCCTTCCTTTTTGATTCTTTAAGGGCTTAAGGGTTACAGGATTTGATGTTGCTGATACAAATGTGGTCTCAAACTCAGTTTTCATTTTTACCATTTTCTCATTATTTCTTCTTTTTTTGTTTGAGTTTGGAACCTCTTTTGTACCAACAATCATCTGTAAGATGATTGAACAAACCACATACTTCACATGGTTTCTTCTTCATCTTAGGTTGATCATCAACTAAGATGTGAAGCAACAGAAGACTTGTTCTTCAATGCTTTGGAAGCATTGGTTGCTTTCTTGACACCTCTTTAGTAGTCTTCAAACTCTTTCTACTGCCAGTTTTCTTCTCTTCAGTACTGACAGCAGTTGAAGTTTGAACTTCAGATGTTAATCCTGCTCTCCAGTCCTTTCAGGACCTTCAGGATTAACTCCTGAGTTGATCAACTTATTGATCATGTGAATGTCAGCATTTGGACCATCAACATCAGCTGATAGGTTCAAAGAGGGCTTGATGCTGACTGCTACTTCTGATTGTGCTGTATCAGAAGGTAGATCACATGATGTGATGGATTGGTTATCACTCTCACCATCAGATTCTACCTCTGCTCTTGGGGTAAAATCTGTAGGTGGAGCAGTGTGATTGTAGCCAATTCCAAACTTCACATTTGAAGCAGATTGCTTACTAAGAAGCATTTCAAAACCTTTGCATGATTGTACCCATCTATCACACTCGACCTGGGTAACTGCAAGGGTTTCTTTGAGATCTTTGTACTTCTCTAGAAGTACATCTTCTCTAGCCTTATCATCAATTATTTGGCAATTCAGTTTATAAACCTCATCATTTTTATCTTTGAGCACAAACTCAAACTCAGCTTTGTTTTTGGAAATTATTTGTTCTAGCTCAATGTTCTTATTAATTAAAGCTACATTTGCTTCTCTAATGGAAGCAAATGCTGCTATGCATTGTTCAGAACATAATTTGGCTTTTGCCTCAGAGGATACCTGTGATACCTGAGGTGTAGAGGCATTGGAAGATGAAGTATCAGCAGACTCCAAAGCCATAAGAGCTAGATTCCCAAAGGGACTGTCACCACCATGTTGACCCACCTGAGAACAGTTGATCATGACCAGACAAGTCATCTGGTAAACTGCTCCAGTCAACAACTCCTGGGGTGAAGAAGCTGTGTTGTTGAGATTGAGGTTGTTGATGAGATAGGGAAGGCTGAGGTTCTGGTAATGCATGAGGTTGTGGTGTCATAGGAACTTGAACTTGATTTGACTGTGGCATGTAATAACAAGGGTACTGATATGGCATTTGACCCTGAGGAACAAAATATGCCGGAGATTGTTGTTGAGGATGATGACTAGATGTGACAGGATGTTGCCCTCTGTGTTGTTGACTATTGCCAGGAAAAGTCACAAAGGGTGCAGTAGAGTTAGATCCAGTTCTACACTCTCTTGCAAAGTGTCCAAGCCGTTGGCATTTGTGACACCTCAACTTGCTCTTGTCAAAACCAACTTTGGTTTTGCCAGAGAGTCCTGGGATTTTCTTCCAGTTCTTTTGTAGAACTTCTGAGATCTGATATTTATCAAGGCCATTTGGCTCAAAATATCCATCTCTTCTAAGTCATCATCAGCAATCCCCTTGAGATCATCCATGATGAAACATAGATTGTCATTATTACACCCAGTAAACTGACCATCAACACTTACAAATGCAGAATCAGAAGTGCTTGAAGAGAAATTAATATGCTCATCATACTGGCATTCAGATGAAGCATATTCTGACTCATGACCCACCAAGGCAGTGTTGCCTTGTATAAAGTCTTCAGTGAGCTTTCCAGATGAAGACAGCTTCTCTTCTGTTCTATCTCTCTCTCAAAAGTGAGCAATTTCCCATGGAGTTGGGTGAGAGATAGTTTGTCCAACTTGCACTGGAGCGTAGGACAATAGTATATGTGTCCCATCTCTCAGGCAGTGATCTGAGAAATCTGTTATTCATCTGAATATTGGTGTATTCAAGTTTGACCATTTTTTTTCAGAGATCAAACAAGAAAACCGCTCATATTGTTGAGTCAGTGTCTCACCCTTTCTATGAGAGAATGTCTCATATTGTTGGGCAAGAATTTCTCTATTATTTGCCAAGACCTCATCTGTTCCTCCAAATTGTTCTTTCAAAGCATCCAGAGGTCATGGGCAGTTTCATGATGCATTAGCCCAGAATAGATTTCATTGGGCATGCCATGGCCAGAATTCCATGGGCTTTTGCATCAATCTCAAGCAATTTCTTATCCTCATCTGAGTATTGCTCCCTCCTCTTCGGAACCATTGATTGGTTTCCGGGTTATTCACCATAGGCTTGTGTGGACCATGTACCACTGATGTCCAACACCCTGCGCTGTTAACAGACAGGTGATGGAGCATACGTCTTTGCCATATGTATACTCATTCCTAACCAGCATAGGTGGCTTGGTTGAGGAACCAGTATTGTGAGGATCATTGGAGGGAGTAGTCATTTTCAGTTCAAAAACAATTTAGTTCAAGCTTTTAAAGTTTTAGACAGACCACAACAAACTCAATGAGAACCAAGAAAAGATCTCAGATGAATGAGCAGAAATACAGAAAATTCAATCTCTATAACCGTTTCTTGCAAAAACAAAAGCTAATTCAATCAAACTTAGATCTTGAATAGCAGTTTCAATGATCAATTATTAGATCGATCAATGATTAACCCGCTCTGATACCATTTGACAGGATCAGTGATCACAAGTTTGATGTATCAGAATACAAGCAGCGGAATACAAACAGAATTAGACAAATTGTAGCAAGCAATCGATACTTGTAAGCATTAGATCGCATACGGTTATAGGGAGAGATATGTATTTCTGATTTCTAGGAATGTTTATAGATTAGAATATTTCTAATCAATCAATCATTCATTCCATTCATTCATCTTCGATCATTGATTACAATAGGTTGTCACTCCTTATATAGAGTGCAACAGTCACTGCTGTTATCACGGAAAGTGACAACTGGCAGATCCAATACAAAAATAACTAATTCTTAACAAACTACTGAAATGTTCACAACTACTGAGAACATATCAGCATGTTAAGTACAAAATATAAAACTACTGAAACTACAACGACTGAAGAACAATCTCTTCAGTCGTTTTACAAAACTACTGAAACATAAAATATAAAACTACTGATATCACAACTACTGAAGAAGTACTCTTCAGCAGTTGTGAAAACTACTGAGGCTTCAGTACTTGATCTTCAGACTTTGACCTTCAGTGTTTCATCAGCTGATGACTTCAGTAGACATCATCAGCTGATGTCTTCAGTCTTTGTCTTCAGACTTTGTACATCAGTTGTTGATCTTCAGTACTTGTGAACTCTTCAGCTGTTGTACTTCAGTACTTTGGTCTTTCAGCTTCAGTACTGTGTTCTTCAGCTGTTGTACTTCAGCACTTTGGTTCTTCAGCTGTTAAGGTCTTCAGCACTTGATCTTCAGCTGTTGAGTCTTCAGCACTTGTCAAACTACTGATGAGGCTTTCAGCAGTTGTTGTGATACCATGTGGGACTTAGAGATTTTCTGATCTTGGCTCATTGGTTCTTTTGGTCCAACATTACATTAAGAACATACCGATGGATGCATCTACTCGGAAGTGCATCCCTTCCCTTTTTGTCTCAATCTCAGTTTAGTTTAGGTTGATTTGAAAATATTATTTGTTTCCTTTCCGGGACACTTACAGCTGGACAATCGTAAACATAAAACATAAAAATATATTTACAATTCTAAAACATTGTAGCAGAATAACTTAAAACCATTTCATATATTATATTGCTTTTTCAAAATAATAACAACATTGTTGACAATTACAAAATATTATTGTCGCATTACAATACAAAAACATTATATTTAACAAAATGGATGACATCCAAAAATGTCAGTAGTTGCCTTGTGCCACCATCAACAATCATTACCTATCAACTGGAAACACATAAAAGTCAGGGTTGCTGAGTGAGTTCTAATTTTATAAAATAAAAATAAACTTTCTTTCATTTAAAACTGTCTTTACTTTCATTCATGATCACACATCATACGTACACATAGATAATATCATTATTATCTTTTGTTACCATTCTTAACTTTCATTCAATGTACGTCATCATTTGTTCATTAACTTTCATACCGTACATTTCATTCATTAACCATCCTTTATTTATCCGTTCCGGATCATGTCTCAGCTATACCCCAAACGTAGGCACAAAGCGGTACTGGGCTGAAGTCTATAAATGGACTCCCAATCATTGCGCATAAAGCCTGACACTAGTACTGGGGCAAGCGAAAAGGATCCCATAAATAAGTTCACCCCAAACGTAGGCACAAAGCAGGTACTGGGCCGAAGTCTATAAATAGACTCCCATTCATTGTGCACAAACCCCGGCACCAGTAACGAGCAAAATGTATCCATCCATTCATTCATTAATGCATGCATCCTTTCATTCTTTATGTTCCTCTGGGAACAGCGGCTTAAGCCATCAGGTTCCGCTTTTCATTACATACTGCTTTACATTTATTGATATTAATCATACCATGCAAAGCCACGGAAAATAAACATACATAATAAGGAACATAACATAAACATAAACATACATGAAATCAACATACAATTCACATACAATATCATAAAGTCAACTTACGTCACCCCCGGGAACATCCCAAGTCAAAGCCTAGTACTTAACTTTTCCCTAAAATTTCATAAAATATTCTAAGGCATAGGCGCATGAGCACTATGTAGGTGCATGGCCTTTCAGATGCATGGGAACACTTAGCGCATGGGGAACTTTTAGGCGCATAGGCAATATTTGGGCACATGACCCAACACTTAGGTTCCTGGGCAAATTTCTAAGCGCATGGGCACTATGCAGACGCATGAGTGTGTAGGCGCATGGGCAGTCTAGGCGCATGGGACACTTAGCCAAATTCAGCCTAATCCTAGGCACATGGATACTATTGGGGGGCATGGGTTTTCCGGCATTTGGGAAAAACACTTAAACAATTCAATTGTTGGGCGCATGGGCAACCAACTACACTAAACAACATAATCAGTCCCTAAAATCTCAGTTCACATGTTCTAAGCTTAAGCAACAAAACATGAACATAACTCAATCATAACATCATGAACACCCAAATCATACCCCACCTGCAATCATACACACATACATACGGGTACAAAGACCCCTTTCATAAAAACATACGTACATGCATTTGCGGCCCCAAAATCATATAAAACATGTAAAAGGGGGGTTCTAGAACTCACCTTAGCAACCTTCGAGTATGACTTCCTTCAAACCCATTTGCAATTGAGTTCGGCACCTAGAAACCCACCAAAAACCCAACCCTAACACCAACAAACAAATATGAGCATGTAACAAGGGCTAAAACCCAACAAAACACCTTAAAACCAAGAATTCTTACCTTGAATTTGGTTTCTTCTTCTTCTTTCTTCAAAAACCCGAAAGCTTTGCTTTCTCTCTCTAAAATCTGGTGAAAAGAATATGCAGTAGGTGTGGGCGGCCATGCCGACCTTTTTGAACAAAATTATAATAAATGTTGTCTCTTGGATAACTTTAACCCTTCAACTTGGGTTTTTATCACATTTCTTCTTTTATTCACTTTTATTCTTCATATTTCATCTTTTAAAATATTTGGGTGTTACAATGCTTTTGTCAACTACAGATTATGGTCATTGGTCTGCAACTTTCTACTTTGTACCTTTTATCTTTTTTTTAATATATTACGATGTGAGCTATGGCATGTCATCATCACAAGTTAAAAGACAATCTGCCTTTTGACTATACATTGATCTTGTTGTCTAGATTAGTGTTTTTTAGTTGGCTTTAAAAGTTAGCCGACTGTAGGATGTAGTTTAAGTATCTCAGGTTCATGTATTTATCTCTATGCTTTGTAACACTTATAATATAACTTGAGAGAAATATACAACATTCTTGAAAACTATACTTATCTTGTTCTTGTTCTTGTTCTTGGTTCTGTCTCATACTTACTTGTGTTCATAGTATCATCAAATTCAACCTGGTTCCTTATATGATCTGTTAAGTGTTCAAACTCTCTCCTTATTGTGAAACTGATTGTTTTTGCAGGATCGGTTTATGTCACTAAACACTTGGTTTTTCTCTCAAACACACTTAAACAACACTCGGATGAAAGCAAAGTCTCTAAGAGTTTATAACAATATAATAAGTAATAATCAAACACAAGAAGTAATTTCAATGTACTTGCATATATTGCTTCTCAACTCAAATGTTACAAGAATCTTACAACTATGTTGTTATAAGTTACAAAGAGAAACTATATATAATACTACCTATAGCCGAATATACTTTGATAGCAGATGGAATCCTCTAACTAAAGCAAATACTACAAAGCTATAGTTTAAGGTATCTCAGATAAGACTTTATTTGAGATTTAGTAGTCAGGACATGCCCATGACTTACCTTTGTCACCAACTAAAGTGGTAACGTTGTACTAACATAAAAAGGGGAACAGTGGAATAAAGTATGGTCAACCACATGGCTCTTTGAGAAAATGCCATGCAGTGTTAGAGGTCTGCAGCGGAGTGTCAGAGACCATACTTATGTCCACTAGTTCATAGCAGTGTCTTCCAAAGGTTAAATGGCTTCGGAAGAACAAGTACTTCAAAAGCCACTTACACTTCGGAAGAGGCTACTTCTTCCAAGGCTTGAGGACTTCTTCTATCTTCATACTTCAGAAGTAGTCTTCTGATTTCTTCTTTTGAGACTTGATCTTCGGAAGTGGACACTTTGTCTTCAGAAGTAGAGTTTGTCTTCGGAAGTAAAACTTTCACTCAGTCTTCGGAAGAACTCTACTTCCTTTGGAAGCCTTTTGTAAGTAGCACCAAAATAAGTATAAGTGATTTGGTTTTGGTTGCACCAGCCTTCTTCTTGATCCAACAAACTCCCCCTAGGCTAATGCTACCAATACCTCACTTGTTTTTGCTCCTCAACCTTCAGCACCAAGGTGAGTAAATACTTATCAGTTTCCTTTTCTTCCTTGATGTGGTGTTGAGAAGTTTGTACAATATTTTGGTTGATAGGATCTCCAGTCTGTCACCCTGATGATATGTACCCTTTGTTGTGGCCCTTTGAAAAGAGTTAGTTTATGGAGCTATAATCATATTCCCATCAACTATAGGTTCCAATTCAGAAGACCTCCACCATCTGTAGAAACGATGTGCCCTTGGTGGGAGGTCTATCCTTGTCTTCCTTTCTTCTCAACTTCAACTCTTCTTCAATGTTGGCTTTTGCAGTTACTTAGCAAGATGAAGACTGCTGAGATGATTTCTTATGTGCGCAGCAGTTTCAGAGTTGGAGGGTTAGAGAATGGTTTCTCTGCTAACTCAGCAATATCAAACACGCTAGAGTGTAGTAGAGATGTGGCATTCAGCCTATTGACTTCACCATTCTCTCTTTCCACAACAAAGTTCTGAGTATCTTCATTGAACCTCCACTGGATTATTTTCTTTCTAGGCACAAGAGGTTGTCTAAGGATCTTGTCCTCTTTCCTTGTATCAGTAGAGTCACTTGCTTCCTTCTTAATATCTTCTCTTCATCATTTAATGAGTCTGAGTTGAGGCCTAGAAGTTCTGCAGCATGGTTTAATGTTCCTCTGGGCAGATCAAGAAATTGATCTTTTGTGAGGGAATGTGAAGATCCATCAACATATGTTAGTTTGATGGAGTCTTCCTCACAGGAGATGTCGCTTAGGGTTGTGCAGTTGGTGAGCTTAGTCTTGATTGCCTTGAAATCTTCAAGGGAGAGAGTTTAGAAGGCTGAGGGGATGGTTTGGAAGGTTGTTGGGTAGGATGTGGTGTGGTTGTTCTAGTAAGTGTTTTGGGTTGAATGATGGGTAGTTTAGGTGGTTGAGGAGAGGAAGTGGATGAAGGTAAGGTATGGGTTTAGGGGTGTAAGGCTCAGTTTTGATGGTGAATATAGAGGGGAATTGGTTCAGGTTAGGGTTGAGTGGTTGGTGTAAAGGCTATCCCCTGTACCCTTCGGTACATCTCTCTCCTTTTTCCCCAAACGAATATCAGCCTTGATTTCACTGACTATTTGTTAGAGTGTCCTTTTAGACATGGGACCCACCCTGCCTTCCAGAGAAGCAGTGAGCCTAGAGATAGTCTTTCATCCAGCTTTATCACCTATCTTCTTGGTTGCAGTGACCCTTGCTTTTTCTTCCTTCTTCTTTTTCTCCCTCAACTTGTCTCCTGCAGCCCCTTTTCTCTCTTTCTCCTATTGATCCTGCTCTTTGTTAAAGAGCCATAGGATCGTTTCTCTCTTTCTCCCTCAGCTTTGGAAGTTTGAGGGGGTGCAGATTTTTTCCCAACTGTTTCAGTTGCTAGCCATCAGTCCTTATTTCCCCTTCGAATTAATCTTAGGTTCCATGTGTACCTTAGGTTTACCAACTTCTTCCATAATGGTAGAAGGTGCACTTAGCCTTTGAAGTGCTTCAGCTTCAAAATACATCATTTCTACATCAAGACTTGGCTGATCAAGAAAGGATCTCAACAGAAACTTGGAGAAGAATCTGTAGAGATCTTTGAGCATCCTTTGGTCAATTTGCAGTAAGACTTGAGATGGCTCAGAGAAGTTGTAATAGGCACCAAGAATTTGTAAGTTAAAGTTTGATTTGTGGTTCCTAAGATGTTTGTCTCTAAACACTCTCCCCCTTTTGGTAGCATCATCTTGAGAGCTAGATGAGCCAGAGGAAGAGGTCAAGGAGACCTGAATAGGAACATGCCTAACAGATCTCTCAATCTGTTTCTTAGCTAGTTGAGCCTTGAGATTGCCAATCTCAAGTTTTGATGAGTGGCAGACCTTTCTTCTTTTGAAGAATCACGGGGAGATGAGATAACATACCTAGTATGTTCACCACACCACCAGATGTCTTTTCTTGGCACCCTGGTTTCCCCTGCTTAATGATGTCTCTTTCAGAGTCAGCACAAGGCATGGTTGCCATAGATTCAGTCTCAGAAATATTACCGCTGTCCATAAGGTCCATTGAGGCACCTTCTGTAGTGGCAGATGAATCTGCATGAGTCCCCTCCACATCAGTGGGACTCACCTTAGTAATGGGTTTCTGATGGGGGCTAGAGATAAGAGGTCTCTCTAGGCTCTGTTGATCTTGGAAATGGTGTAGTAGATCAACATCATTTCCATGGAGGGATGTTATCTCTTCATCAGTTTTGAAGAGAAGGTCAGTGAAAGATAAGGAGGTTAAACCTACTGACCTGGGACCTTGGTCAATGTCTACAGGCATTGAGCCTCTGGTGGGGCTGTCCCATGTTGGCTGCTCAGAGAGTGTAAATACTCTCCCTAGGGGCTTTCAGATTGGGTAGTAGGCTCATAGGTTTGAGACTGAGGAGACTCAAGACCCATATTTAGGTCAATGGTGAAGGATAGTGAGACCTTAGGCTGAGTGGGAGCCCAATGTTCCACTCTAGCCTTTTTGGGTTGAACAGGAGGAGCTTGTTCAATCAGAGTAGATTGAACACGGGTTCATTTGGGGCGTCTATTATAGGTGATGGTGATAGGAGGAGAAGGTGAAATTGGCATTGTGGGGGTAGTTGCTAGTGTGGGTTCATCACTTGTGGGTTCAACGGGGATGTCACCAAGAGCAATTTGCTCAGTCATACTTGGAAGTAGAGAAGTGTACCTTCCAGTGAAGTTGGTAGACACCTTCAGAGTCTTGAGGATGGTAGGCCTCATTTGAGGGATAGCAGAGTGGCTGCTCAGACAAGCCGACTCTGGTCCAGCTCACAATTGATAATGTGCTGAAGAAATCTAGGATACATAAGAATGTTTCCTTCTATATTTCCAATGAGATTGGTCAGCACAAATCTTAAGTAGTTGAAGCGGAGACCTCTCACCAATCCATGAACTAAGGACCCTAGTTCATATGGGATTTGGTCCCATCCCCCAGATTTGTTTGACAAACAGTGAAGGACAACATACAGGAGGAACTTCTAGTTGTAGGAGAGAAGTTAAATTTGTAGAAAGTCGACCTGCTCACGTCCTCCATATCCCATGAGGATGTAAGTTCTGTCTAAATCTGCTTTTGGAAACTCTGTGGGTGCACCTTCATCATGAAACTCGAGATGCTCCCTGATAAGCTATTCAGTGATGACCAACTCTTGGCCACAAATGCGGGATCATATCACCATACCCATTTAGGGTTTCAACCTGACTATTATCCAAAATTCAACCATTTGATTGGAGTAAACAGTGGGATTAACAGTTCGGGCTGTGTAACAAGATCACGAAGTGGGTTTAACATCAAAGAACCTAAAATAGATCCAGAAATCAAGAGCTCGGGTTGCTAGAATGATTGTTAGATCATTCAAGCTGTAACCGGCTCTGATACCACTTGTTAGGGACCATGTACGGATGGAGTACTAACTGATTTACGTATATACCAACTCAAATAGTGTGGAATTCTATTTTATTGGTGATCCAATCAGTGAGAACGTTAACCCGAGAACGTTAACCCGATCGATATACGAATAAACTAAACGTTAAGAACGAATAGGAATCGATCAAGAACGATCTATGAACTTGGGCTGGCTTTCTTGGACCTTCTGGATGGCTAGGGTACGAGTAGGAGTCAAAATATTGAAAGTTTTACGTTTTTCCACGAATTAAGTGGTATTTATAGGTTAGGGTTAGTCAATCGTACGACTGGACCATTGGCATGGTTCAGTCGTTCGACTAAAGCATGCGACTGAGTCAATCACACGACTGAAGGTTCAGTCATGCAACTCAGTCATCTGTATGTCTCAGTCATGTGACTGATCCAGTCTCCTGGTTCAGTCGTGCGACTGGTCTATTAGCATGAAGTATTCATGCATATGAACCATTAGCATGGTCCATTCGCATGAAAACTTCATACGACTAAGTTTGAAATGTTTCTCACTCATTATTTGACTAAGATATATTCAAACTACCTCAACCTATATAGTTTGTTCAATATGCGTTAATAAATGATAAACATTAAAACATACACTGAAACGTTAAACATTAAGATCAACAACCACATAATATGTTCATTCAACTCATTCGTTTCATTACATTTAGGACATGACAGACATATTACATTAAGATCGTAAACTAGGTACATAAGGATCAACATCATAGAAGTTCAAGGTCTAAAAATTGAATATCTCTTGATGTCCTTGAACTCTAAGAATGATGAGGGCTCTTCTGCTTTCATCATACCTCCACCCAATGATGTGATTTGAAGTTGGTGGAGATGACATAGCCCTTGATATTCCTTCCTTAACAGACTCTGTATGTAGGAGTCTATGGAGTCCACATCAATATGAACTTGAGGAAGTTGTTGAGTATGCACAATGGGAAGTGAGGATGGTGAGTCCTCAATTTCCATACTCTCTAAAGAACACCCAGGTTCTATAACTTTAATGACTTTCTCCCCCTTTTGGTAGCATCACCCTCTTGCATAGGTGAGCTAGGAGTTAGGTCAATGACACTCACAGGTTCTTGTGTCCTGGTTGAGCTCCTCTTAAAGGTCTCCCAGGTAGTTTTTCCATTGAGATAATAAATCTCAAGTTGCTGATCATTGACCCTGTTTTGCAGGGTAGTCACGTGAGATTCAAGATGACTGACTTGGAGACTAAATAGGTGCATGTTTTGGATATTTTTTGCACTTTAGTCTCAAATTCCCCTCATCTTCATCAGAAGAATCATTGGAGGATAAGATAATTGGACCAGAGTCCTCTCTCTCATCACCAGCTTTAGGTTCCTGGCTGCTGGATTTCCTCTGCTCACTGGTAGCCTCAGTTGAGGTGTTAATGGGCTGAGTTTCCATGGTTGAGGTCTTAATGATGGAATCACTTGCAAAAGTGAGAGCCTTTTTCATATGGACATCTTGAACAGGTTCAGAAGTATCCACCTTAGTAATGGATGACTGACGTGGGCTAGATGCAGGAGACTCAGGGTACTCACTAAAACCTAAATCTTCATCAGTATAAAATTCAAGGTTAGGAATTGGTTGGTTAAGTCCAAAGGCTAAGGATGGTAACTGTCCCCTGAAGGTTGTTCACTTGAGTGTTGAGACTCAGAGTGAAGGCTTAAGGAATTTGGGCTTGTGAGCTCATCAGGCTAAGCATGAGGAACCTCAACATTGATCTTTGAAGTGATGGGAGTGATCAGCTCCTCAGGAGAAGTGGGAGCTCTAGTGTTCACTTCTTCCTATGTGGGTGAGTATATGGGGACCTGCACAGATAGAATAGTCTGTGTAGGGGTTCGTTTGTTTTTCTTTGGTAGGTAAGGGTGATTTGTGGCTGTTAAGGTGGTTGGGATGTAGAAGGTGTGGGTTCAACACAAGCTGGTGCTACTAGGTTGTCACCTTGAGCAATGAGCTCTAGCATTTTTGGGACAAGGGTTGTTTCTATCCCAAAGAAGCCAATAGTGGGCTTTCTCAAGATTTTAAAGATGTCGGGCTTTATCTGTCCCAGTTTAAGAATATTACTGTTCCCTTAACTGTGAGCCCATCTGCTCAAAGGAGTGGTTGACATAATCTTTGGGAAAGAACACCTCACCTTCTTTATCATCCAGCTGAAGATGAGTGTTGATGATAGCTAGAGTGATGAAGATTGTTCTCCCCTGCACTATGGTAGACAGTGCCTTATCCCCATCCATCAAGACCTCTTGGCAGGTCTTCCAATATACAAGCAAATAATCCTCATACAGTGTAGGATCAATGGTTAGGGAGGTGAAGTAGTTGGATAGAGTCAAGAAACGGAAAACCTTTGAGAAATGTGGATCTTTCTCAGAGTGTAACAGAGCAACTTGATTATGTAGCTTGTGTAGCTGCATGGAGAAGTTTGGTTCATTTCTGCGGTTAAGGGTGGCCATTTTTTAGAAAGCTTAAGGATGAAGAAAGATGACCAAAAGTAATTTCAGAGAGAAAGTTAGGGTATAGGTTTGGAGGAAAGGAGATGATGATAGAAATAGGGGGAACCGTTGGGTTTATATGTGAAAAGGATTAAGACAAAGTTAAAAAAGCGGATAAACTTTGAAATCCGGATGTCGGTCCCACCTCTGAAAAAGTAGTTTGCTTTTTCTCAAAAAGTAGTTTTCTTGGAAGTCAAAAAACTTCCGAAGGTCAATTATCTTCGGAAGTTTTAATGAAAAAGCTTCCGAAGCTAAAATGACTTCGGGAGATTTTTCTAAGAGTTGTGAAAATTTTGCTTCAGAAGAAAAATTAAGACTTGAATGCTTTGTTCAGAGGAACAAAGCTTCCGAGAGTTAATTTGCTTCAGAAGAAAATAGCCTTGAAACATATAAGTGTCTGAAACAAGTATTAAGCTTTAGAAGATATTTCAGAAATTTCTTCCGAAGGTAAAATTACTTAGTTATTTGTTTTGAAGGCATAATTTTCTTCCGAGGATAAAAGCTATCTCCAAAGGATCAAAATATTTCAGAAATCTAAGGAAAGTCTCAAAAGATTTTGATCCAAAGAAAACAAGAGCTTATGAAAGTGATGAACTAGACAACTTTAGGACACACATATTTTAAGAAATAATAAGAATTAGTTTTAAGAAAAACCTACTCAAAGTTTATCATCCCAATAGCTGATATAAGATATTTAAATCTCTGTTCATCAAAAACCTTTGTAAATAGATCAGCATATTGTTCATTTGTGTAGACTTTGACTAGTTTAATTAATCCATTTTCAAAATTATCTCTAATTCTTAGGATACCACCATAATCACTATCTGTATAAACATATAGATTGAAGTCAAAATTCTTAGGATACCACATACCAAGTATTGAAGCACCTATGAGGTATCTTGGAATCCTTTTGACAGTGATAAGGTGAGACATCTTAGGGTTGGCTTGATATCTTGCACAAATACATGTAGCAAACATGATATTAGGCCTACTAGCTGTGAGATACATAAGAGACCCAATCATAGCCCTGTAAAGGTGTTCATCCACACACTCCCCTCAAGGTCAGGTCCAAGGGAGTGGTCTCTTGCTATGGGTGTCTTAGCAATCTTACAATCAGTCATGTTGAATCTTTTAAGTATGTCTTGAACATAATTTGACTGACTAATGAAGATGCCATCTTCAACTTGCTTCACTTGAATTCCCAGAAAGAAATTGAGTTTCCCATAGCGCTCATTTCAAATATGTCCTTCATCAGCTTCTCAAAGTCCTTGTAAAGCTTTGGATAAGTTGAACCAAAGATGATGTCATCTACATATACTTGAACTAGCATTAAGCCATTTCCCTATCCTTTGATGAAGAGAGTTCCATCTATAGTACCCCTTCTGTATCCATGTTTGCAGAGATACTGAGATAGAGTCTCATACCACTTCCTGGGTGCCTGATGCAGCCCATAAAGAGCTTTGTCAAGCTTGTAGACATAATCAGGATTATCAGGATCTGCAAAACCAGGTGGTTGTTTGACATACACCTCTTCATCAATCACTCCATAAAAAAAGCACACTTAACATCAAGTTGATAGACCTTGAAGTTCTTGGATGCAGCAAATGACAGAAATATCCTAACAGCTTCCCGTCTTGCTATAGGAGCAAAGACATTAGTGTAGTCAATCCCTTCTTCTTATGTGTATCATTGAACAACTATTCTAGCTTTATTTTTTATGACAATGCCTCTATCATCCTTCTTGTTCCTAAACATCCATTTGGTTCCAATAGTAGTCTTCCTTGAGGAAGAGGACAAAGGTTCCAAACTTTCTGCCTTTTGAATTGAAGCAACTCCTCTTGCATAGCTTCAACCTAACTTCCATCCTTCATAGCCTCATCAATTTTCTTTGGCTCTATCTAGGATAAGAAACAAGACTGAAGACAAACATTTTGTAAGGTTTGTCTTCTTGTTCTTACCCCTATGTCAACATCTCCAATGATGTTTGTGGTGGGGTGAGACTTGTGGATCCTTAGCTGAGGGATCACAGCAAGTTGTTGAGAGAGATCTAAATTAGAGAAACTTAGATCTAGCATAGATGTTTCTCCCACCACATCAGCACACTTATCAAGAAAAACTTGATCCAATAAGTGTGTGACATTATTGATGTTGTCATCTATGGAGTGGTTATCAGCATCAAGAAATTCCTTATCACTATCACCACCTCCATCATTTTCTTCTGCATTTGAAGTGTCTTTATCTGGTTGTGGAGCCTCTGAACTAGAATTTGAAGGCATCCCAGATGAATTAGCTAAATTTGTCATTGTGGTGCTGATAAAAACTTTATTTGTAGAGGTAGTTACAACTGGAGCTAAAGATGTATTACTTGAAGGTATTCTTAGCTCAAATCTTGGGTCAGGATCACCTGTAGGTAAGATTTCTACAGATCCTGAAACAGTCTCACAAGATTTGATAAAACAGTTGGTAACTAAATCAAGATCAAACAGCCAATCAGGACCAGAACCAGAACCAGCCACACAGGGTGTGTGTTCATTGAAAGTCACATTGGCTGACTCTTCAACAATTCTAGTTTGGAGATTGTATACTCTATAAGCCTTAGCTTGGGAAGAGTATCCAATAAAGTGTCCATCATCTGATTTCTCATCAAATTTGGCAATTTGATTTTTGGTATTCAAGATGGTGCAAGGACATCCAAATGACCTGAGAAAACCAATGAAAGGTTTCCTCTTATGCCAAAGTTCATAAGGAGTCTTGCCATGAGTCTTAACCACTAAAACTCTGTTCTGTACATAGCAGGTAGTGTTGACTGCTTCTACCCAGAAGGTGATATGTAGCTTAGAGTTAGGCAACATGGTTCTTGCAGCTTCAATCAGTGTCCTGTTTATCCTCTCTGCAACACCATTTTGCTAAGGAGTCCTGGGAGCACTGTATTGTCTTGTAATACCCTTTTCATCATAAATATATCAAGGGTTTGGTTCTTGAATTCAGTTCCTTGATCACATCTTATGGTTTTGACCTTGTGATCAGATTGATTCTCAATCTTTAGGATGAAATTCTTCAGAATCTCAGGAGTCTCATTCTTAGTTCTAAGAAAGAAGACCCAAGTGAATCTTGTAAAGTCATTTGTGATCACCAAACAATAAGAGGTCCTTCCTAAACTCATTACACTGGTAGGGCCAAAGAGATCCATATGTAACAAATGTAGGGGTGTAGTGATAGAGTTTCTTTCCTTAGGCTTATGAGATACCTTATGTTGCTTCCCTTTCAGGCATGCAACACAATGATCATCACTTGTAAACTCTTTCTTTAGCATTCTAGTTACCAAATCATTCTTAATCAGTTTATTCATATTCTTAAAGTTTACATGACACATTCTTTTATGTCATAGGAAAGACTCATCACTATTGGCTTTAGACAGAAAGCATGAAACTTCTCCAGAGGGAGATGTTTCGTGTAAGTCCATCTTGTACATGTTCCCTTTCCTGGGGGCTCTAAGCAGAATATGCTTATGAGGAATGACCAACTCGAGCTTGAGGACAATGTACTCATTCTCAGTAAAGAGCGTGTTATGACTCTGATCACAAAATTAAAATACACTCAGAAGATTGTACCCAAGCTCCTTGACAAAGTTTACATTTTCAATGCTGAGCTTACCATTTGTGACCTTGCCCCTTCCAGAAATGTAACCACCTTTATCTCTCCAAAAGCAACTGGTCCTCCATCAATCCTTTCAAAGTTCTAGAGTAGTGACCTATTACCTGTCATGTGCTTGGAACAACCATTGTCAATGTTCCAGTCATTCTTGTTTGTCTTGAGTTGTCCCTACACAAAGAAAATGATTAGTTACATTTGGAAACCCAAACCTTACTTGTCTTGGGCTCACTAAGAGAAACAGAAAGTAATGCAATAGCAATGGATCCTATAGTAGTGCTATGAGAATCTTGAGTTGTTGTTGATGTAGAACATCCACTCACTGGTCTTTCTTTGACTTCCACACCACCTTTGGAAGTTGGACTTGACCTTCAACCCTTCAGAAGCTTTTGAGACTTCGGAAGTTTTGATGACTGGACCTTTTGAAGATTCTGCAAATACTACAGCAGACTTCAGTGCTTCGGAAGTATTCATCCTTCTGAGACCAAATTTTCTTCTGAAGACAATCTTCTACTTGCCTTCTTTTGGGCTCACTAAGAGAAACAGAAAGTAATGCAATAGCAATGGATCCTATAGTAGTGCTATGAGAATCTTGAGTTGTTGTTGATGTAGAACATCCACTCACTTGGTCTTTCTTTGACTTCCACACCACCTTTGGAAGTTTGGACTTGACCTTCAACCCTTCAGAAGCTTTTGAGACTTCGGAAGTTTTGATGACTGGACCTTTTGAAGATTCTGCAAATACTACAGCAGACTTCAGTGCTTCGGAAGTATTCATTCCTTCTGAGACCAAATTTTCTTCTGAAGACAATCTTCTACTTGCCTTCTTTTGGGCTCACTAAGAGAAACAGAAAGTAATGCAATAGCAATGGATCCTATAGTAGTGCTATGAGAATCTTGAGTGTTGTTGATGTAGAACATCCACTCACTTGGTCTTTCTTTGACTTCCACACCACCTTTGGAAGTTTGGACTTGACCTTCAACCCTTCAGAAGCTTTTGAGACTTCGGAAGTTTTGATGACTGGACTTTTGAAGATTCTGCAAATACTACAGCAGACTTCAGTGCTTCGGAAGTATTCATTCCTTCTGAGACCAAATTGTCTTCTGAAGACAATCTTCTACTTGCCTTCTTCTTAGTTTTGGAGCTTCCAAAGGAAATAGATTTTCCTTCCGAAGCTTGAATCTTCTTGGAACTCTTGGAAGTCCTTTGTCACACCCCCGCTAAGAGCGGAAACACGGGGTTGCGACGAGACGGGAATCGTCATAACATATGGTAAGCGATAGAGATGCAATATTAAAATGATGACAAGCGTGTCATGACGACACCCGACAACAAGGGGACTTGTGTCGTGTATAGTCGATGTTCACGACAACATAGCCATATGCATAACAGAATAAGCGATTACATGATCACATAAAGATGAAATTGTAATGTAAATTTTCACAACCCGGGAACAAGTTTCAAAAGATTGTAATTGTTTACACAGTTCAACATTGTTCAAAGTAACTGTTTGTCAAAAATGTTTAGTCCAAAAATGCATCCTAGGGTCTCCACTAAGGCCGCACACCTAGAACCTCAGCTAGCTTGATCACCTGAAAAGATATGCTCAAGATGGTCAAAAAATTGTTGGTGAGCTCGCAGGTTTAAGTAATAAAAATGTAAGTGATGCTGTATAAAGTAAATGTTATGGAATACCGTGAATACAGTTATATACACAAGTAAAATCACATGACATGAGCTTTGCAACCAAACCTAGCGACGTACACAAAGAAATTGTCGGCGTATATTCACCCAAGACCCGTACCTGGCTATTGTTGGTACTAACTAGTATACCAACACGAGGGTGGGGGTGTCAACCCAGTAGTACTACCAATACCTAACCGTCGGTTCCCACACTGGAATTAAATAGTTGCAAAGATAGAACCACACAGTAGACCCAAGCATGTATCAGATAAGTACTTGTAACACAGTATCACGTTGATTCCTTGTATGAAAATTGTATGTATGTAGTACAGCATAGAAAACGGGCGAGCATACTTTTCCCCCATGTTTGTAAATGTTTGTAAAATAGTATAAGCATAAAAAGGGGCCACGAAACCACATGTTAAGTGGTAAGTATGAAAGGTCGAGATTTCCAACAGTTGAATGCAATGATCGGTCAAACACCTATTGACAGTTATTGTCAAACATTAATGACATGTATAAAGCGTATAGTAATGTTTGGTCGTTTCGGGTTGTATCGGTTCGGTCGTGGGTAGCACACACACAAGCGGACACACGCATCATCAGACACACGACGGGACCAGACGCTCGACCCACGTTCCATTCGTACGAATCAACCTTCAATCGTGCGAATTAGCTACTTTCGTGCGATTGAACCTTCATTCGTGCGATTGGACTCAGTCGCACCACACAACACACCCATTCGCACGACCCAACCTCCATGCGCACGAATCAACCCTCAATCGTACGAATTAGCTACTTTCGTGCGATTGAACCTTCATTCGTGCGATTGGACTCCAGTCGTGCGAAACACGCACAATCGCATACACTCAGTCGGTCACCTGACTCAATCGCACACTATCATCCACACGCATGACTCGATCGCATACGGACACCCTGTCGCATGACTCAGTCGCACGACATGCCTAGTCGCACAACTCAGTCGCACGATCGACTTAGACGCATGATTCAGTCGCACGACCCACTCAGTCGCACGGCTAAATCGCATGACAGACCTAGTCGCCCGAACTGCAGAATCGCGACTGTGGTCGGGCTGAGCAGCCCCCGAGCTGCTCTAACGCGGGTTTTATACCACGAGGACTTCCAGAAACACTCCACTAACATACACAAACATGAAACACAAGTAGAAAGACCTCACACGCACCCACTCGACCTCATGTGCTCGGATGAACTCGAGCACCCGAAACCCTAGAAATCGCAGCAGTAAAACCGAACCAAAAATGGGTTGAACAAGGTTGTCTACCTGCTAGGAACGCGTACACACGATGATACCCAAGATTTGGTAGTGAAAACGCGACAATCGTGTGGATTTTTGGTGCTAGATCGAGAGAAAAAGTGGAGAAAAGGTTGAAGGTGAAGAAGATGAAGGTGAGGATAGATGGCTGGAAATGGGGCTTATATACCCGGCCCAAGTTTGCAAAATTACAAGTTTAGTCCCTGCACTTAACCCTCGAGTTTCCAAAAATTTGTTTCGGTTGATTACGATCTTAAAATGTTCGTTATATTACGGTTAAAAGCGTATTTATTGGCATTTGATAGCCTAAAATGGTTTTATTAGTGACAATGGTCGAAATTAAAAATGATATATTTGGCGGTAATGGTGATGAAATTTATAAAAGTTTTATGCTTAACACACGTTCTCGAAGGAAGTACAGGCACAAGGGAAAAATAAGCAGACATGACTCCGTGAAGCAGGAGTTCATGAAGAAAAGGAAGATTAATTACAATATTTCCATGTTATTTATGTCGTTCGACGGACCTTTTGGTGACGGATGTCACATCCTTGTCTTGGTCATGTGAAGAGTACCTTTAGGATTGTATGGACAATCCTTAGCAAGATGAGTAATACTTTCACACATAACACACTTCATTTTCTTCTTCCCAAGAGCCTTTTGCTGAGAACAAGACTGATTTTTATCACATCCCTTCTCCACCTTTATCTTTGTAGATGTTGAGACAGTCCTTTTGGGCTAAGGACTGTTCTTGGAGTTGGATGGTCTAGGCTGTGTACCAGTGGTACACAACAGATCAGCCTTTTCTTGGTGTTGAGATGATTTGAACATGAACCAGAACTCTTGACAGTAGAGTTTAGGTTGATGTCTTCAGTCTTCACTACTTCAAACCCTGCAGAAATAAAAATTTGTTTATGCTTAGAGTCAAAAGTAGTCTTGATCTCTTGAGCCTTCCTAGCTTTTCTTTTGCTCATTCTGATCAAGTTCTTTCTCATTGATTTGGTCAACACAGTCGTCTTCTTCTCCTCAGAAGGATAGTCGCCATTCTTAGAATCCTCCTCTTCACTCTTCTCAGAGGAATTCTTCACTATCACTTCTTCATCCTCTTCACTTAAAGGGTCTATGAGTGGAAGCTCATCTTCACAAGTTCCACACTTGGGTGGTCTTACAGACAAGATTATGTGTGGAGGGGCTATCTCATTAGATCCTAATCCCTACTTGTTTTGATAACACACTTTGTTGCGTAGGGATAATGATAGCATCTCCTTGAAGGTCTCTTCTTAAGAACACACTTTTCTACCCTGGCTTTGCTGATCACAAGCTCAGCCTGGCACTCAATCAGCTTAGTTATGAGATCCTTGATCTGAGTGCTATAAATTGTATGCTCATGTTTTAGAACTGAAATGGTTTTCTCCAAGTCCTTTATCTTTAGTTTATAATCACTTTCAAACTTTCTAAAATCAGCTTTTAAGATGTTTAAGGACTCAAGATCAGATCTCATTTCTAAGTTGTAGGACCTGTATCTGTTGACTTTAGCAATACATTCAGGGGTACAGAGATGTTCAATACATTGGCTTCATCATGATCTACCATCAGTGCTTGGGTTGGAGAAGCATCTTCCACCTAAAAGCTCCAATCAAAGCCTTCTTCTTCAACAACAACTTCAGCTTGCAGCTTTGGCTTTCATTTTGGGTGGCTTTGTCAGTGTAGTTTGATCTGGATTGTGCTTGGCCACCATTTGTTCTTGGTGCCTTACACTGTCACACCCCAACCTTGACGGCAGAAACATCGAGGTGTGAGCGTTAAGATCGTTCACAGCCACATAACACTATTAATAACCCAAATATATATTAATCATAAGTTCCAATTGTACCATTACAATCATAAGTCTCAAAGAAATAAAAAAAGCATAACATAAGATGTAACAAGTCATATTTATTTCAATTATTTAACTAGGTCCATTCCTAGATGTGCAAGCTTCAAAGAGTAGAAATCAAGCTTGAGTATTTCCCGAAACATGTTAAAAATAAAAATGTCAACAATAATGTTTGTGAGATTTTCATAGTTTGTAATACATAGATATATAAAAGATAGCAATTCATGTTGTAAGTTAGAGAACAAAGTAAACTAGGGATGTAAGACAGAATGCACAATCAAATCTTGACAAAGTTTTACAAGTCTCAAACGTTTACAAGTATATACGATTAGCTAAGTGTACTTGGATTAACCAAGCAGGCTTGTCAGGCCCATAGATCTATGACGTCGCCAGGCTAGCAATAGTTAATGATTGTATATATATACGACATTACATGGTAGCTACAAAGTTCAACTAACTACAACACACAAGTAAATTGCCATAAGTTTACAAAAATCAAACGTTTACAAGTGCAATGGTTATATAGTAACATGTTTCACCCCAAAGTGTGAAAATATGAAAAAAATAGGTATAGAAATACTCACATGGAAAATAAATATATAATTGACGATTAATAAAAAATATAATAGGCAACATTTCAACGAAGTCCTTCACAATGCACCTAAAATAAATATATATTACAAGGTTAAAGTTTAATTGTAAGATTAACATTAGAACGCGAACTAGGGTTTCGATGAGAATTTGGGGCTTGTCAAATAATTATGTTTAACCAAATGGAATCAATTATATTTATTGAAGTCAAAGAAATTTGCTACATGTTATGTAAGATCATATGTATAAAATAATATTTATAACAATTGTATACATATAATGATTAAATAAAATTTAGTAATCTCAATTTAAAACAATAATTTGAAGATATGGATGAAATAATATTTATGTGAACAAAATATTATCTAAAGTCTACTTTTTATAAAATTGGACTATTATATATCTTTTTAGAATATTTAATGAATTTTAAAAGCATTTCTTATTTAAATAAACAATTTACAGAAAATGTTCAAATAATTTAAAATACTCAAAGTTTATAAAATGACTTTTTTTATTTTTAGAAATTTTGTAGTATTTAGTTTAAAGGCAAAAAAATTACATGAGGTTCCCCGGGTTCGAACCGGGGACCTCCTGATTTACAGGGTGTGTGCGTGACCAGTGAACCAAGGCTCTCAGCTGCGGTTTGTAATGGTTCTAAATTGTTTTAACTTAAATCAAATGAACACCCCCAAATCCAAGAACCCTAGAATCGGGTGGATTCAAATCAAACCTAAATTGATTGTTGATTATGAAATCAAACATAGGGCTTATGATCCCTACATGAAATCGAGTAGTTTGATGTATTAAACTTACCCGATTATGATCGAATTGTAGTGCTTAAGCTTGAATTCTTCTCGGTTATTCACGAAGAACAGATGATTAGCAATTGATTGTTTGAGTGAATGATTTACGAATTGCGTTTACAAAGAGTTTGAAGGGATCGAAATGAGTATTTGCCCCCTGTTATATAGGTTGATTTGCTCGTTAAAGGGTCGAACGAGCTCCAAGTTCAGCTCGGTTATTTCGGTTACTAAAACCGATTTAATCGATGATTTAATTCAATTTAAACGATGTATTCAGTTGTAAATGATTGTTCGAACGTTTCTAATCGTTTAATTTTGTTAATCGACTCATTGTGTGCGTTCAACGGTTATAAACCGATTTGATTTATGAACTCCACTTAATCCTCTTAAATATCACATGAAACGGTCCAAATAGGTTGTGGGTTCGAATTCGCGGCACTAAAACGGTTCGATTGGTGCCTTTTACATGGTTTCAATCGTATTATTTCGGGTGTTTGGTGGTCACCGGAGTTTGCCCGGAGTATGGCCGCCGGTGACCGGAAAATCGAGGGTGAGAGGAGGGTTGGTTTGGGTTTTTTTAAAAAATGTTACACTTTGCCCCTTGCAGTTTTCTTTTGTTATTATTTTATGCACAAACCTTGTATTTGAAGTTTAAAAATGACAACTAACCCCCCTTAACTTAATTACTTTAAGTTTTTAAGCATTCATAGGTTAGTAATCTTATAAATTAATATTATTATTAATATTATTACTATTATTTTATTATTAACATTATTATTATTATTATTATTATCAATGGTATTATGTTCAATTTATTAGTTTAAGTTATTATCTTTTAAAATAAAAGGTTTAATTAAAGAAAACAAAGAATCAAACATACATAAACCACAAGTTCCATAAATGACAACAATGGCCCTTGCAAGATTAATCAAAATTAATTCTCAGTAACAAAAATTCAGGATGTTACATACACTCCCCGGCAAAGTGGCCCATCAAGTTACAGTTGTAACACTCGACTTTGCTTTTGTCCAGTCCAAACTTTCCACTGGCTGCATTGTTGGGGAACTTCCTTCCAGTCCGCTTGTAGAACTTCTTGGCTCTGTAACTGAGAAGATCCAACTGCTGGACTATTTCCATGTACTCCAGATCATCTAGATGGATACAGTCCAGGTCTTCAAGGGTGAAAAGAAAGCTGCCATAACTTTCATCAGAAGACACAAAAGCTTGAGAAGAACTTGTCTCTTGGAATGAGTTTCCTCGAGTGTAGTTCTCTCTTGGTGTCTCAGGGAAGGTGATGAAAGGACCATTTTGTGAGTTGTCAGGGTAGCATATGAGATGATGTTGAGGTTCTATGCTATTCCTTTCAACCACATGAAGGGTTGAGCCCATTTGATTGTTGGAGTTTCCAGATGAACCTTGCATGTTCATCTCCATCTGGTAGACATTGAGAATCCCATACAACTCTGTCATAGTAGTGTGTCCATTGCCTAGGAAGTGAGGAGATGAACTTCTTTACATCCTAATATATTACAAAAAGGATGTTGATACATGTATGTTCCTAGATCATGATATGTGATGTAATAGATCTTGTTTGGTATGATTAATGAACTAATGTTGATAGTCTGTTGGTTATAACGTTTAATAGTTCATTAATGAGTCGTAAATGAATTGATTGAGTTTATGATTACTTGAATGATTACATATAATATTATATTAATTAACAAAAACATTCAAACTTAACTTAATGAAGTTCCCATGCGAATGGCTCATGCGAATGAACCATAAGCATAAAGAACCTCATACGATTGACTCAGTCGCACGACTGAACCAGGAGACTGGATCAGTCGTACGACTGGAACATAAGATTGGCTCAATCGCACGACTGAACACTCAGTCGCACGAATGAACCAACCGCATGGTTCAATCGCACGACTGAACCAAACTAATGGTTCAGTCGCACGATTGAAGAGTGCCAACCTATAAATACAACTCAATTCGTGAAAAACAGGGAGATTCGTTCAAGTTCAATTCCATACGAACCCTAGCCGTCCAGAAACCTTCCAAATCGTTCTCCAAGTTCATAGAACACATTAGATCGTTTCCTTATCGATTTCTAACGTTAGTTTCAATCCTTGATTGATTCTTCGTGTGTTCTCACTGATTGGATCACCAATCAAATAGGATTCCGCACTATTTGATCCGGTATACACGTGATCTCTAGGTATTTCAGTGAATACCA
>CM046455.1:36941360-37049986 GCA_025506515.1 Flaveria trinervia
AAGGCCATGTTGCCCTTTTCACAAGTCAAAACTGTAGGATTCTGTCATCCAAAGTTTTGCACTTGATTGACAAGGTGTTGGATGATCACACTCTCCTGAAAGCCAACAGGACAGGAAGAGTGTATGCCTTAGATCTCTCTAAGAAGATAGATCTCAAAGGCAATCCTTGCCTATTTTCCAAAGCCTCTTTTCAAGAATCTAAACTGTGGCACAGGAGGCTTGGTCATGTCAATCTCAAAAACATGAATCAGCTTAGCCACAATAGTTTAGTCAGAGGCTTACCAATAAAGGAGTTCCACTGTGATGAAACTGCACTGCTTGTTTAAAAGGAAAACAGCACAAGGTCTCATTTCCTCCTATTGAAGTGTCCAAGTCCACTGCCTGCTTGCAATTACTGCATATGGATCTATTTGGTCCTGTGAGAGTAATGAGCATGGCAAAGAAGAAATACTGTCTGGTAATTGTGGATGATTACTCCAGATTTGTATGGACTTTCTTTCTACATTCAAGGATGAGGCTGCTCAGAAGATTATCCACTTTGTGCTGTACATTGAGAAGCAGTATTCCCTTCCAGTCAAGTGTATTAGGAGTGATAATGGAACTGAGTTCAGAAATCATACACTTGATGACTTTTTTTCAAAGGGAATCAAAAGGCAGTTCAGCATTCCAAGGACTCCAGAACAAAATGGAGTAGTGGAGAGAAAGAACAGGACCCTCATTGAAGCTGCAAGGTCCATGCTGGCTGACTCAGGTTTGCCATTGACTTTTTGGGCCGAGGCTGTCAACACAGCTTGTTATGTGCAAAATAGAGTTTTAGTAAATCAGAGGTTGATGAAGACTCCATATGAAGTTCTCCATCATTTGGCTCCTCTGATTTCATTTTTCAAAGCATTTGGGTGTCCCTGTTTATTCTCAACACAAAGGATCAACTCCACAAATTTGATCCTAAGGTGGATGCAGGATACTTTGTTGGTTATTCATCTACTTGCAAGGCATACAGAGTCTTCAACTGCAGAACAAAGATGGTTGAAGAAACTCTACATGTTAAGTTTAATGAATCTCCAAAGGACAAGATTCCACAAAGTCCTGTGGAGTTATTTGATTGGACATACTGCAATATGTTCCTTATCAAACTCCTGCTGTTGCTCCTGTCAACAGTTCACCACCTGGTGGTACTGCTGATGATGATGATGATTGTAGTACTCACCTCTTCAGGTTTAGTGATAGCTGCCTGACTCAACTAGACCTGATGTTCCTGTAGCGCCAGTCGCACCATCCACAACAAATGCTGATGAGATTTCTTCGAATTCAACTTCCTTTGAATTACCATCCACTGATTGGTTTCAAGGAAATGATTCACCATCACCATCTGTTGCTGCTGAACCGGCTACAAACACTTGCACATATCTCATTGTGTATCAAGATCTGAAGAATCACCCTATGTCTCAAATCATTGGTGATATCACTGCTGGAGTATCAACAAGAAGTCAATTGTCAAATTTCTGCTTCTATGCTCTCTTCATCAGTCAGCAAGAGCCAAAGAATTATCACATTGCTTTAAAGGACAATGGATGGGTGATGCCATGCAGCTTGAGCTTCTTCAGTTCAAGAAACAGCAAGTGTGGGAACTGGTTCCTCTACCTCCAGGTAAGTGTGCAATAGGCACTAAATGGGTGTTTAGGAACAAAACTGATGAAAATGGGCTTATTGTTAAGAACAAGGCCAGACTGGTTGTTCAGGGGTTTGCACAAGAAGAAGGTATTGATTATGATGAAACCTTTGCCCCTGTAGCCAGACTGGAAGCAATTCGATTGTTTTTAGCTTATGCTGCTTATCAAAACCTTAAAGTCTTTCAAATGGATGTCAAAAGTGCATTTTTGTATGGAAAAGTTGAAGAAGAGGTTTATGTATGTCAACCTCCAGGCTTTGAGGACAATAAACATCCTAATGGGGTTAAGCTTGATAAAGCTCTTTATGGGTTAAAACAAGCTCCCAGAGCCTGGTATGAGACATTATCAAACTTTCTTCTGGAAAACAATTTCACTAGAGGCTCCATAGACAAGACTTTATTATTAGAAAGCTGGGCAGCATAATCTACTTGTTCAAATTTATGTAGATGATATCATTTTTGCATCCTCTGATCCAAAGTTGTGTGATGCCTTTACAAAGTTGATGCAACAGAAGTTTGAAATGAGTGCCATGGGAGAATTACAGTTCTTTCTGGGGTTGCAAATCAAACAAAAGGCTGATGGAATTTTTATTCATCAATCCAAATATACAAAAGATCTTTTGCAAAAGTTGATTTACAAAACTGTAAGCCCTGTTCTACTCCCATGAGCAGCACCACACAACTGGACTCAGATCAGAAAGGTAAAGTGGTTGATGAAACACTTTACAGATGTATGATTGGGTCCTTGATGTATTTAACAGCTTCTAGACCAGATATTATGTTTGCTACATGTGTTTGTGCTAGATTTCAGGCTGCACCTAAAGAGTCTCATCTGATTGCAGTCAAGAGGATCTTTAGATATCTGCAAGGCACTCCATCTCTAGGTTTATGGTATTCTACCGGACATTCTGGTAAATTAGTTGCTTTTTCTGACAGTGACTATGCAGGGTGTAAGTTGACCAGGAAATCAACTTCTGGTGGATGTCAATTCCTAGGCAACTGCTTCATTTCTTGGCAGAGCAAGAAACAGACCTCAGTTGCTACATCCACTGCTGAAGCAGAGTACATTGCTGCTGCAAGCTGTACATCTCAGGTACTCTGGCTTCAAAACCAACTTTTGGATTATGGCATTACAGAGACTAAGACTCCATTGTAATGGATAGTGCTTCAGCTCTTTGCATTGTCAAAAATCCAGTCCAGCACTCTAGGACCAAACATATAGAGATCAGACATCATTTTATAAGGGATTGTTTTGAAAAAGGTCTGATTGATCCTAAGTTTGTGCCTAGTGCTGATGAGCTTGCAGACATTTTTACTAAGCCTTTGGATAGTTCAACTTTCCAAAACCTGGTGTTAAGGCTTGGTATGCTGCAGCTAGAATAGGTGACACTACTGATGATCATGAGTACCTATGTCACATATAAGTACTGATGAGCTCTTTTAACCTCAGTAGTTTTTATAACTACTGAAGGCTAAATGTCTCACAAGTACTGAAGTACTTCATCTGTTCTAAACTACTGATGTAGTTACAACTACTGATGCAGTCATAACTACTGCAATCAGTAAAAACAGATAAGTACTGATGTCCTATGAAACAACTGAAATCAGCCATAAAGACTGATGAATGTGTTGAGGACAGTTTGAAACAGCTGAAAAGCTAAGAATTGACGAAAACAGCTGAAGAGAACTTTCTCTTCAGTCGTTTGTACAACTGCTGTTTCATTTTAAACAACTGAAGCAAAACCACGTCTTCAGTAGTTTTATAACTACTGATGACTAATACCAAGTCTTCAGTTTTTACAACAGCTGATGACAAAACCACTGTCTTCAGTAGTTTCATACTACTGATGACAAACACCATGTCCTCAGTTGTTTCAATCATCTGAAGTCAAAACCACGGTCTTCAGTAGTTTTCTAAACTACTGATGCCTAACACCACGACTTCAGCTGTTTCAACGTCTGAAAGGATAATACCATGTCAACGGTCGTTTAAAACTACTGATGACTAACACCACATCCTTTAGTCGTTTCCTCACCCGTACCCTATAAATACCCCGCTCTCATCTTCTTCAAACCTAACGTTCCTCTCCAAACTTCCTTCTTCTCCATGGCGTCTATGCAAATTAAACCGCGACACAACTGTGTTGCCTACCTCACAAAATCGCCGATCTGGACTAAGTTCGATACTGCTATCGATCTTATGGTTCAGTCCCAATACAACAAGGCATTCCTTCTGAACCCCGTCTTACATGCCGAATCCTTGAACCATTTTGGATGAATGTTACTGTTACAACTGAGGAGAGAACACACACCATCCCTCCGGTCAGTCGTCAACAACAGAAGTAGATTACTCCTGCAATAATCCGTAAAATTCTTCAACTGAATGATGCTACTTCTCCTGCTGGACATCCGAAGGGCACCATAGATCTATCATTTGCTCAGCATGGATATCAAGGTGATCTCAGTGCCACCACCATCATGAAGAAACACTTTAATGACGCTGAGCGCCTGATTTTTCACATGGTCAATGTATGTTTGGCCCCTAAGACGTCGTCTTGGGATCAAATGTCCACCAAATGGCAGTAGGTAATGTATTCTATCCTTGAGCAACAACCACTAAACTTTTCAGAATTATATTTTCAGAGCTCAAAGATCTGGCTCAAAAACTTACTGCCAACCGTTGGATACTCTATCCACGGTTCATAATGGCCATTGTTATAGACCAGCTTAATGTTGAGGGACTTGTTGGCTTGGGAGTCCCTGCTACGGCTGTTCTGCCAGAAGTATACTCCCGGCACAACTCTGACCGGACACTCAAACTGGCTGCCAAGCTGCGAAAACCCACGCAGCTGGAACCCCAGCCACCACCTCCAAATCCAATGTCCCCACCAAACCCACAAAAAGAAACCCAAAATGGCTACTCAGGGAATTGAGTCCCCTGAGGATGCCCCTGCAACACAACGCAGGACATATCCACTAGTCCAAACCCCTAGTGGATACAATGACTCTTCCAGCCACAGCCGCTCAGGCTTCCTCTCAACAGGAGCCTGCAGCAACCCAAGGGGCACCTACTTATCTGGGATCTTACTCACTTGAGGAGATTGCCATTGAAGAGCACCATCCACCCCGGGTGCACACTGCTTCTAACCCCTTACCCCAAACAACCGCCCCTCACAGCCCAACTTTAATAGTTGCACAAGTGCTGACTCAATTGCACTCCTCACCCCCTCCCCAGAAACCACTTACTACTGGGAATACCTCTACAATTGAGGGGGAGGAACACAGTGCACCTGAGAACCCACAGCACAGGGGTTTCCCAATTCTATCTCCTAGTGTAGACAAGGAGCTTAGAATATCTAGTGAGGCTGCCACCTCCTCTGCCTCAGCACATGACCAGAGTGAGGCTGGTAACATTGCTAAGACCTCCCTAGAGGCAACAGCTGATGATGGACATTGTCCTGAGGCTGGAAGTCCCCAGTACCGAGCACAAGGGGCACATGCACCAACTGGTCTACATGCATGTAAATCCTGCTCTAAGCAGGAGGTCAGGTGATTCAGTATCAACTGATGATGACCTGAGCTTCTTCTATGATGTAGTTGCTCAAAACACCATTCTAGAGGATGAGGTTAGCAGACTCAAAGAGCTGCTGGCCAAGATGTCTCAGGATGCAAGTCCATCTGCCACCATCATACACCCACAGATGGCACCTTCCCTTGAAGGTTTCCCAAACACAGAGCCACCCCAAAATCAACCACCTGCCTCTGCTTCAGGCCCTACTTCTCAGGAACAGAACCCTCCTGAGCAAATCGGTGCTGTACTCCAAAATTCCCTTCCTCTCATCACCTCAATAATCACTGATATAGTGATCAAAGCCCTTGATGAGAGGCTTTCCTCCACAGTACAGCCCTTGGTTGATGCTGCTGTCCAAAAGACTCTTTCTGCGGTACCAACCCCTCCTCCAATGCAACCAAAAAGGGGGAGAGTACTGCAGTGAAGAAAGGAAGAGGAAAAGATCCGAGGAACAGGAAGAGAAGCAAGTCCAAGAGGAGGAAAAAGAAAAGCAACTCTGCTCACGTACAAGCGAAAGAGAAGTGCTGATGATCACACTGCTGAAGACAAATCCTTGGAGGAGCTGGTCAAAGAAGCTGACACCACACACAGCCGCTCCATGGATAATATAATTGAACAACTCTTCAGGCAGGGGTTTGACACAGCCACACTGGATAGTGAGATCAGAAGGTTAGAAGTACAAGAGATACAAACCCGATGGGCAGGGTATGATGCTCTTGAGAAAGAGAGGTTGGAAATAATGATCCGCTTTATGCTAAATACTTGGGAAGATCATTAATGGAGATCCGCGCATGGACCAGGGACAGCATTCTGGCTATAGCCACCAGAATCTGTCTGTCTGAGCAATTCAACAAAGGGATTATTGTGGAAGCCCTTGATGAGGCTGGAGCTGGTAAAAGGTTAGAGATGGCTAAACTCACAAAGGCGAAGCTAACTACAAGGATGCTAGATCAACCTTCCCTTCCACCCACTCAAACAGATCCTATCCCTCAAATCTCCCAACCAACCTCTAAGCCAAAATACAAACATCCTCATTCTTCAAAACCAATTCCTTCACCAACCCAACCATCATCCAGTGATGTACCCCGAAGGAGGAGAAGGGTGCTGAGGATGGAAGAAGAAGAAGAAGAAGAGGATGAAGATGATAGTCTGCCACTCTCTGCTGTTCTGAAGCTACCAAAACCCCGAAGTCACCCATGATCACACCTGACTCTCAAAGGGAAATGGTCAGAGTCAAGATAGAAGAAGAAGAACAGCAGAAACAGCACGATGAGCAACTGTTGAAGATGGTTGACAAGGAATTTCCTCAGTCATCATCTATTCAAGCCATGAAAGGGCATGCTCAAAGGCTGTACACTCTCAGGCACACCATTCAGTATCAGAAGGAGAGAGTGAGAGTATGGCCAGACCCCAGGGTGAGTTCTAGAATCCATAAAAGAACTATCCCACACAGATACAACGGCCAGGTACGAAAAACAATAGAATCTACCATCATGTTGGCCGTTGTAGTCTCACCTTGGGAAATCATTGATGAATTCAAGAAAGCTCACCAAGCAAAGAAGAACCCTCAAGCCTTACTAGAAAACAAGATGATTAAGAAGGGGTTGTTATATAAAAAGCTTGAAGACATCCAAAAGAATGAGCTCCAGTTACTCCTTGAAGGCAACCATCCTGATGAATTTGTATATAGGGAGGTAACTACGGTGGAGCTGAAAAATGGCAGGACCATGAAGTACTTATCAGAGTACTATGGTCCAGAGTTCTTCTTCGAAGGAGGAGCAGAAGAACTCTCTCAAGAGGAACAAGTTGTTCTCCTTGAGTCCTATGTTCATGAGTCATACAGACTCATTATGGGGAAGTAAATCTCATGAATGGGATAACAACTCTGTGTCCAGTTCCCCAAAACAGAGTTCCCATTCATACTCTGCCAAACAAATATTTGAGATTTCTTCCCAGGCCGGAGCTTACATGGGTCATCTTCTCTACTGATCAAGAAGGAAAAAGACCAACATTTTGCCATCAATAAGTGGGAGTATAATAAGTTAGAGGTTTTGGCTGCATTGGTTCAGGGGGAGTTTGTTGGACCAAAAGAACCAATGAGCCAAGATCAGAAAACCTCTAAGTCCCACGGTATCACAACAACTGCTGAAAGCCTCATCAGTAGTTTAACAAGTGCTGAAGACTTCAACAGCTGAAGATCAAGTGCTGAAGACCTTAACAGCTGAAGAACCAAAGTGCTGAAGTACAACAGCTGAAGACACAAGTGCTGAAGCTGAAAGACCAAAGTACTGAAGTACAACAGCTGAAGAGTTCACAAGTGCTGAAGATCAACAACTGATATACAAAGTCTGAAGACAAAGACTGAAGACATCAGCTGATGATATCTACTGAAGTCATCAGCTGATGAAACACCTGAAGGTCAAAGTCTGAAGATCAAGTACTGAAGCCTCAGTAGTTTGTCACAACTGCTGAAGAGTACTTCTTCAGTAGTTGTGATATCAGTAGTTTTATTTTTTATGTTTCAGTAGTTTTGTAAAACGACTAAAGAGTTTGTTCTTCAGTCGTTGTAGTTTCAGTACTTTTATATTTTGTACTTAACACGCTGATATGTTCTCAGTAGTTGTGAACATTTCAGTAGTTTGTTAAGAATTAGTTATTTTTGTATTGGATCTGCCAGTTGTCACTTTCCGTGATAACAGCAGTGACTGTTGCACTCTATATAAGGAGTGACAACCTATTGTAACAATGGGGAATGAGTAATTAAATGGAATGAATGATTGATTTGATTAGAAATATTCTACATCTATAAACATTCCTAGAAATCAGAAATACATATTCTCTCCCTATAACCGTATGCGATCTTAATGCTTACAAGTATCGATTGCTTGCTACAATTTGTCTAATTCTTTTTGTATTCCGCTGCTTTGTATTCTGATACATCAAACTTGTGATCTCTGATCCTGTCAAATGGTATCAGAGCAGGTTAATCATTGATCGATCTAATAATTGATCATTGAAACTACTATTCAAGATCCAAGTTTGATTGAATTAGCTTTTGTTTTTGCAAGAAACGGTTATAGAGATTGAATTTCTGTATTTCTGCTCATTCATCCTGAGATCTTTTTCTTGGGTCTCATTGAGTTTGTTGTGGTTTGTCTAAAACTTTTTAAAACTTGAACTAAACTGTTTTTGAACTGAAAATGACCACCCCTCCAATGATCCTCACAATACTGGTTCCTCAACCAAGCCTCCTATGCTGGTTAGGAATGAGTATAACATATGGCAAAGACGTATGCTCCATCACCTGTCTGTTAACAGCGCAGGGTGTTGGACATCAGTGGTACATGGTCCACACAAGCCTATGGTGAATAACCCGGAAACCAATCAAATGGTTCCGAAGAGGAGGGAGCAATACTCAGATGAGGATAAGAAGTTGCTTGAGATTGATGCAAAAGCCCATGGAATTCTGGCCATGGCATTGCCCAATGAAATCTATTCTGGGCTAATGCATCATGAAACTGCCCATGACCTCTGGATTGCTTTGAAAGAACAATTTGGAGGAACAGATGAGGTCTTGGCAACAATAGAGAAATCTTGCCCAACAATATGAGACATTCTCTCATAGAAAGGGTGAGACACTGACTCAACAATATGAGCGGTTTTCTTGTTTGATCTCTGAACTAAAAATGGTCAAACTTGAATACACCAATATTCAGATGAATAACAGATTTCTCAGATCACTGCGTGAGAGATGGGACACATATACTATTGTCCTACGCTCCAGTGCAAGTTTGGAGAAACTATCTCTCACCCAACTCCATGGGAAATTGCTCACTTTTGAGAGAGAGATAGAACAGAAGAGAAAGCTGTCTTCATCTGGAAAGCTCACTGAAGACTTTATACAAGGCAACACTGCCTTGGTGGGTCATGAGTCAGAATATGCTTCATCTGAATGCCAGTATGATGAGCATATTAATTTCTCTTCAAGCACTTCTGATTCTGCATTTGTAAGTGTTGATGGTCAGTTCACGGGTGTAATAATGACAATCTATGTTTCATTATGGATGATCTCAAGGGGATTGCTGATGATGACTTAGAAGAGATGGATATTTTGAGCCAAATGGCCTTGATAAATATCAGATCTCAGAAGTTCTACAAAAGAACTGGAAGAAAATTCCCAGGACTCTCTGGCAAAACCAAAGTTGGTTTTGACAAGAGCAAGTTGAGGTGTCACAAATGCCAACGGCTTGGACACTTTGCAAGAGAGTGTAGATCAACTGGATCCAACTCTACTGCACCCTTTGTGACTTTTCCTGGCAATAGTCAACAATACAGAGGGCAACATCTGTCACATCTAGTCATCATCCTCAACAACAATCTCCGGCATATTTTGTTCCTCAGGGTCAAATGCCATATCAGTACCCTTGTTATTACATGCCACAGTCAAATCAAGTTCAAGTTCCTATGACACCACAACCTCATGCATTACCAGAACCTCAGCCTTCCCTATCTCATCAACAACCTTCATCTCAACAACACAGCTTCTTCACCCCAGGAGTTGTTGACTGGAGCAGTTTACCAGATGACTTGTCTGGTCATGATCAACTGTTCTCAGGTGCTGGTCAACATGGTGGTGACAGTCCCTTTGGGAATCTAGCTCTTATGGCTTTGGAGTCTGCTGATACTTCATCTTCCAATGCCTCTACACCTCAGGTATCACAGGTATCCTCTGAGGCAAAAGCCAAATTATGTTCTGAACAATGCATAGCAGTATTTGCTTCCATTAGAGAAGCAAATGTAGCTTTAATTAATAAGAACATTGAGCTAGAACAAATATTTCCAAAAACAAAGCTGAGTTTGAGTTTGTGCTCAAAGATAAAAATGATGAGGTTATAAACTGAATTGCCAAATAATTGATGATAAGGCTAGAGAAGATGTACTTCTAGAGAAGTACAAAGATCTCAAAGAAACCCTTGCAGTTACCCAGGTCGAGTGTGATAGATGGGTACAATCATGCAAAGGTTTTGAAATGCTTCTTAGTAAGCAATCTGCTTCAAATGTGAAGTTTGGAATTGGCTACAATCACACTGCTCCACCTACAGATTTTACCCCAAGAGCAGAGGTAGAATCTGATGGTGAGAGTGATAACCAATCCATCACATCATGTGATCTACCTTCTGATACAGCACAATCAGAAGTAGCAGTCAGCATCAAGTCCTCTTTGAACCTATCAGCTGATGTTGATGGTCCAAAAGCTGACATTCACATGATCAATAGGTTGATCAACTCAGGAGTTAATCCTGAAGGTCCTGAAAGGACTGGAGAGCAGGATTTAACACCTGAAGTTCAAACTTCAACTGCTGTCAGCACTGAAGAGAAGAAAACTGGCTGTAGAAAGAGTTTGAAGACTACTAAAGAGGTTGTCAAGAAAGCAACCAATGCTTCCAAAGCATTGAAGAACAAGTCTTCTGTTGCTTCACCATCTTTAGTTGATGATCAACCTAAGATGAAGAAGAAACCATGTGAAGTATGTGGTTTGTTCAATCATCTTACAGATGATTGTTGGTACAAAAGAGGTGCCAAACTCAAACAAAAAGAAGAAATTAATGAGAAAATGGTAAAAATGAAAACTGAGTTTGAGACCACATTTGTATCAGCAACATCAAATCCTGTAACCCTTAAGTCCTTAAAGAAATCCAAAAAGGAAGGAGTTAAACAGGTGACAGCTGAGGGTGCTCAAAAGAAGAAGGTGCAACATAGGACCTTATCTAACTCCACTAGCAATGTGTCTGATGAGCTGAAAGCTTTATCACAAAATCAGACACAGCTGGTGATGATGGTACAACATCTGTTGGGTAGAGTTAACCAACTAGATTCTCCTATGTTGAAACCACAGAAAAGGAGGTCTAAGCCAAAGGACTCATCTTCTACACCATCTTCTTCTTCTCAGGCTGTTGTTACAAATAAACATGTTAGTTTACCATCTATTGATGAGACCAGGCCCAAAACCAAAAAGGTTTGGGTCTCTAAAACTAACTGATTGTTTATTATTGCAGGGTTCTTCAACATGCCAAAGTAGCATCTGGTATGTAGACAGTGGGGGATCTATGCACATGACTGGGAACATCTCTCTTCTTCATGACTACTCTCAAGGAAAGAAGGGATTTGTCTCTTTTGGCAATGATGCTAGGGGTTACATCATCGGTAAGGGCTTTGTCTCCAATGGAGAAATCAAATTTGATGATGTTAATCATGTGGAAAATCTCAAGTACAACCTCTTGAGTGTCAGTCAAATGTGTGATAAAGGCCATGTTGCCCTTTTCACAAGTCAAAACTGTAGGATTCTGTCATCCAAAGTTTTGCACTTGATTGACAAGGTGTTGGATGATCACACTCTCCTGAAAGCCAACAGGACAGGAAGAGTGTATGCCTTAGATCTCTCTAAGAAGATAGATCTCAAAGGCAATCCTTGCCTATTTTCCAAAGCCTCTTTTCAAGAATCTAACTGTGGCACAGGAGGCTTGGTCATGTCAATCTCAAAAAGATGAATCAGCTTAGCCACAATAGTTTAGTCAGAGGCTTACCAATAAAGGAGTTCCACTATGATGAAACATGCACTGCTTGTTTAAAAGGAAAACAGCACAAGGTCTCATTTCCTCCTATTTAAGTGTCCAAGTCCACTGCCTGCTTGCAATTACTGCATATGGATCTATTTGGTCCTGTGAGAGTAATGAGCATGGCAAAGAAGAAATACTGTCTGGTAATTGTGGATGATTACTCCAGATTTGTATGGACTTTCTTTCTACATTCAAAGGATGAGGCTGCTCAGAAGATTATCCACTTTGTGCTGTACATTGAGAAGCAGTATTCCCTTCCAGTCAAGTGTATTAGGAGTGATAATGGAACTGAGTTCAGAAATCATACACTTGATGACTTCTTTCTTTCAAAGGGAATCAAAAGGCAGTTCAGCATTCCAAGGACTCCAGAACAAAATGGAGTAGTGGAGAGAAAGAACAGGACCCTCATTGAAGCTGCAAGGTCCATGCTGGCTGACTCAGGTTTGCCATTGACTTTTTGGGCCGAGGCTGTCAACACAGCTGTTATGTGCAAAATAGAGTTTTAGTAAATCAGAGGTTGATGAAGACTCCATATGAAGTTCTCCATCATTTGGCTCCTCTGATTTCATTTTTCAAAGCATTTGGGTGTCCCTGTTTTATTCTCAACACAAAGGATCAACTCCACAAATTTGATCCTAAGGTGGATGCAGGATACTTTGTTGGTTATTCATCTACTTGCAAGGCATACAGAGTCTTCAACTGCAGAACAAAGATGGTTGAAGAAACTCTACATGTTAAGTTTAATGAATCTCCAAGGACAAGATTCCACAAAGTCCTGTGGAGTTATTTGATTTGGACATACTGCAATATGTTCCTTATCAAACTCCTGCTGTTGCTCCTGTCAACAGTTCACCACCTGGTGGTACTACTGATGATGATGATGATTGTAGTACTCATTTGTGACATGTTACTAATGATCATCAGTACTTGCTTACTGAGATCATCACAAGTTGTCACTTATTCTAGCTGCAGCATACCAAGCCTTAACACTAGGTTTTGGAAAGTTGAACTATCCAAAGGCTTAGTAAAAATGTCTGCAAGCTCATTAGCACTAGGTACAAACTTTGGATCAATCAGATCTTTTTCAAAACAGTCCCTAATAAAATGGTGTATGATCTCTATATGTTTGGTCCTAGAATGCTGGACAGGATTCTTGACAATACAAAGAGCTGAAGCACTGTCCATTAATAATGGAGTCTTAGTCTCTATAATGCCATAATCCAAAAGTTGGTTCTGAAGCCAGAGTACCTAAGATGTACAACTTGCAGCACCAATGTACTCTGCTTCAGCAGTGGATGTAGCAACAAATGTTTGTTTCTTACTCTGCCAAGAAATCAAACAGTTGCCTAGGAATTGACATCCACCAGAAGTTGACTTTCTGGTTAACTTACACCCTGCTAGTCATTATCAGAAAAAGCAACTAATTTGCAAGAGTTTCCAGTGGAATACCATAAACCTAGAGATTGTGTACCTTGCACATATCTAAAGATCCTCTTGACTGCAATCAAATGAGACTCTTTAGGAGCAGCCTGAAATCTAGCACAAACACAAGTTGCAAACATGATATCTGGTCTAGAAGCTGTTAAGTACATCAAGGACTCAATCATACATATGTAAAGTGTTTCATCAAGAGCTTTACCTTTCTGATTTGCATCCAGTTGAGTGGTGTGGCACATGGGAGTAGAACAGGGCTTACAGTTTTGTAAATCAAACTTATTCAAAAGATCTTTTGTATATTTAGACTGATGAATGAAAGTCCCATCAGCCTTTTGTTTGATTTGCAATCCTAAAAAGAACTGTAATTCTCCCATTGCACTCATTTCAAACTTCTTTGGCATTAATTGGTAAAATCATAACATAACTGGGGATCAGAGGATGCAAAAATAATATCATCAACATAAATTTGAACAAGTAGCTTATGCTGATCCACCTTCTTAATGAACAAATTTTTATCTATGGAGCCTCTAGTGAAATTATTTTGAAGAAGAAAATTTGATAATGTCTCATACCAGGCTCTAGGAGCTTGTTTCAACCCATAAAGAGCCTTATCAAGCTTGTATACCCAATCTAGATGTTTATTATCCTCAAAACCTGGTGGTTGACACACATAAACCTCTTCTATTATTTTACCATATAAAAATGCACTTTTAACATCCATTTGAAAAACTTTAAGATTGTGGAATACAACATAGGCTAAGAACAATCTAATTGCCTCCAATCTGGCTACAAGAGCAATGGTTTCATCATAGTCAATACCTTCTTCCTGTGCAAACCCCTGAACAACCGGCCTTGTTCTTAACAATAAGCCCATTTTCATCTGTTTTATTCCTAAACACCCATTTATTGCCTATTGCACACTTACCTGGGGGTAGAGGAACCAGTTCCCACACTTGCTGCTTGTTGAACTGAAGTAGCTCAAGCTGCATGGCTTCAACCCATCCATTGTCCCTTAAAGCATTGTGATAGTTCTTTGGCTCTTGCTGACTAATGAAGAGACCATAGAAGCAGAAATTGGACAATTGACTTCTTGTTGAAACTCCAGCATTGATATCACCAATGATTTGAGACATTGGGTGATTCTTCAGCTCTTGATAAACAATGAGATCCGTGCAAGTGTTTGTAGGACCTTGCAGCAGCAGATGGTGATGCAGACTCTTGAAACCAAGAATGAGATGGCAAATCAAAAGATGTAGAGGAATCAGAGATCTCATCAGCATTTGTTGTGGATGGAACTGCTGAAGCTACAGGAACATCAAGTTTAGTGGACTCAGGCAGGTGATCACTAAACTTGAATAGGTGAGTATTGATATTATCATCATCATCAATACCACCAGGTGGAGAACTGTTGACAGGAGCAACAGCTGAAGCCTAATAAGGAACATATTATAGTATGTCCAAATCAAATAACTCCATAGGGTTTTATGGAATCTTGTCCTTTGGAGATTCATTAAACTTCACATGCGGAGTCTCTTCAACTATCTTTGTTCTGCAGTTGAAGACTCTATATGCCTTGCAAGTAGATGAATAACCAACAAAATACCCTGCATCCACCTTAGGATCAAATTTGTGGAGTTGATCCTTTGTGTTGAGAATGAAACAATGACACCCAAAGGCTCTGAAAAATGAAATTAGAGGAGCCAAATGATGTAGAACTTCATATGGAGTCTTCATCAACCTCTGATTTACTAAGGCTCTATTCTGCACATAGCAAGTTGTGTTAAAAGCTTCAGCCCAAAAGGTCAGTGGCAAACTAGAGTCAGCCAACATGGTCCTTGCAGCTTCAATTAGGGTCCTGTTCTTTCTCTCTACTACTCTATTTTGTTCTGGAGTCCTTGGGATGCTAAACTGCCTCTTGATTCCCTTTGAGAGATAAAACTCATCAAGTGTATGGTTTCTGAATTCTGTTCTATTATCACTTCTCATACACTTGACAGATAGGGAATACTGCTGCTCAACATACAACACAAACTTTATAATCGTCTGAGCAGCCTCATCCTTTGAATGCAAGAAGAAAGTCCATACAAATCTGGAGTAATCATCCACAATTACCAGACAGTATTTCTTCTTTGCCATACTCATTACTCTCACAGGACCAAAGATATCCATGTGTAATAATTGCAAGCAGGAAATGGACTTAGGTTCTTCAATAGGAGGGAATGGGACTTTGTGTTGTTTTCCTTTCAAACAAGCAGTGCAGTTGTCTTCACATCTGAACTCCTTCATAGGCAATCCCCTTACTAAACCATGATGTATCAGCAGATTCAAGTTTTTAAGATTCACATGACCCAGCCTTCTATGCCATAGAATAGATTCTTGAGGAGAAGCCTTGGAAAATAGGCAAGGATGGCCTTTGAGATCTATTTTCTTGGAAAGATCTAAGGCATACACTCTTCCTGTCCTGTTGGCCCTCAGAAGAGTGTGATCATCCATCAACTTATCAATCAAACTCAGAACTTGGATGACAGAATCCTGCAGTTCAGACTGGTGAAAAGAGCAACATGGCCTTTATCACACATCTGACTAACACTCAAGAGATTGTACGTGAGATTCTCCACATGGTTAACATTATCAAACCTTATTTCCCCATTGGAGACAAAGCCTTTGCCAATGATGTAACCTTTACCATCATTGCCAAAAGAAACAAACCCCTTCTTTCCTTGAGAGTAATCATGAAGAAGAGAGCTATTCCCTGTCATATGCATAGATCCTCCACTATCTACATACCAGATGCTACTGTGGCATGCTGAAGAACCCTGCAATCATAAGAAATTAGTTAGTTTTTGAGACCCAAACCTTTTTGGTTTTATGTCTGTTCACATCAACAGATGGTAAACTAACAGATTTGCTATGAAGAACAGCCTGAGGGGATGGAGATGGTGAAGAAGAAGAATCCTTTGGCATGGATTTTCTTCTCTGTGGTTTCAGCATAGGAGCATCTAATTGGTTGACTCTCCCCAATAGATGTTGAACCATCATAACAAGTTGTGTCTGATTCTATGATAAAGCCTTCAGCTTATCAGACACATTAGTGCTTGAGATTGATGGATTCCTGTGTTGTACCATCTCCCTTTGAGCAACCTCAGCTATTGCCTGATTAACCCCTTCCTTTTTGGATTTCTTTTCGGATTTTGAGGTTACAGGTTTTGATGTTGCTGGTACAAACTTGGTTTCAAACTCAGTTTTCATTTTATCCATTTTCTTTTTAATGTTCTCATTGTGTTTGAGTTTGGAGCCCTTTTTATACCAGCAATCATCAGTAAGATGATTGAATAAGCCACATATTTCACATGGATTTTTCTTCATCTTAAGTTGATCATCTGCTGAAGAAGATGAAACTACTGAAGACTTATTCTTCAGCATTTTGCGACTAGTACTAGCAGTTTTCTTCCTTGCAGTACATGCTTTCTTGATATCTTCTTCAGTAGTTTTCGCACCCTTTCTACTGGCAGTTTTCTTCCCTTTAGTACATGCAGTAGTTTGGGTTTGTTCTCCAGGTGTTATGACTTGCTCTTTAGTACTTTCAGTACTTTGTGAAATACCACCTGGAGTGATCAACCTTTTGATAATGTGAATGTCAGCATTTGAACTATCAACATCAGTTGATAGGTTTTGGGAGAAATTAATGCTGACTCCAACCTCTGATGGTGCTGTATCAGATAGTAGATCACATGATGAAAAGGATTGGTTATTGCTTTCTCCATCAGATTCTACCTCTGCTTTGGGAGTAAAATCTGTAGGAGGAGCAGTGTGATTATAACCAATGCCAAACTTCACATTGGAAGCAGACTCCTTACTGAGAAGCATTTCAATACCCTTGCAGGAATGTACCCATGGATCACACTCTACCTGGGTAGCTGTAAGTGTTTCTTTGAGGTCTTTGTACTTCTCTAGAAGTACCTCTTCCGTAGCCTTATCTTCAGTGATTTGGCATTTAAGTTTGTAAATCTCATCATTCTTATCATTAAGCACAGACTCAAATTCAGCTTTTCTTTTGGATATTATTTGTTCTAGCTCAATGTTCTTGTAAATTAAAGCTACATTTGCTTCTCTAATAGATGCAAATATGGCTATGCATGTTTCAGAATATAGCTTGGCTTTGGCCTCAGAGGATACATGTGATACCTTTGGTGTGAAGGCATTAGAAGATGAGGTATCACCAGACTCCAGGGCCATAAGAGCAAGGTTTCCAAAAGGATTGTCACCACCATGTTGACCAGCACCAGAAAACAGTTGTTCATGACCAGACCTATCATCTGGTAAACTGCTCCAGTCAACAACTACTGGGGTGAAAAAGTTGTCTTGTTAAGGTTGAGATTGTTGATGAGATTGGGAAGGTTGAGGCTCAGGAAGAGTAGGTGGTTGTTCATTAATGGGTACTTGAACTTGACTGGTTTGTGGCATGTAATAGCAAGGATATGGATATGACATTAGACCCTGAGGGACAAAATATGCAGGAGATAGAGGTTGTGATTGATGACCAGAACTAGCAGGATGTTGTCCTCTGTTTTGTTGAATATTACTTGGAAAAGTCACAAAGGGTGTAGAGGAGTTAGATCCAGATGATCTACAATCTCTCACAAAGTGCCCAAGCCTGTGGCATTTGTGACACCTCAACTTACTATTCTCAAAACCAACTTTGGTTTTGCCAGAGAGTCTAGGGAATTTCCTACTAGTTCTCTTGTAGAACTTCTGAGATCTGATATTAATCAAGGCCATTTGGCTCAGAATATCCATCTTTCTAAGTCATCATCAGCTATACCTTTCAAATCATCCATAATGAAGCACAAATTGTCACTATTACAGCCTGACTGACTATCAACACTCACAAATGCATGATCAGAACTGTTTGAAGAGAAATTTATATGCTCATCATAATTACTTTCTGATGTAGCATATTCTGACTCATGACCGACCAAGGCAGTGTTCCCTGGTACAAAGTCTTCAGTGAGCTTTCTTGATGATGCCAGTTTCCTTTTCTGCTCTATCTCTCTTTCAAACGTAAGCAGTTTCCCATGAAGTTGGGTGAGAGATAGGCTATCTAGATTTGCATTAGAGCGTAGGACAATTGTATATGTGTCCCATCTCTCAGGCAGTGATCTGAGGAATCTGTGCTTCATCTGGCTATTAGTGTATTCATGTTTGACCATTTTCAGCTCAGAGATCAAACATAAAAAACGCTCAAACTGTTGAGTCAGAGTCTCACCCTTCCTATGAGCAAATGTCTCATGTTGTTGGGCAAGTATTCCCTATTGTTTGCTAAGACCTCATCAGTACCACCAAATTGTTCTTTCAATGCCTTCCAGAGGTCATGAGCAGTTTCATGATGCATAAGCCTAGAATAGATTTCATTAGGTAGTGCCATGGCCAGAATTCCATGAGCTTTAGCATCAATCTCAAACAGTTTTCGATCCTCATCAGAGTATTGTTCCTACTTCTTCGGAACCATTTGGTTGGTTTCCGGATTGTTCACCATAGGCTTATGTGGACCATGTACCACAGATGTCCAACACCCGAACTGTTAACAGACAGGTGATGGAGTATTCTTCGTTGCCATATGTTATACTCAGTCCTAACCAGCATCGGAGGCTTGGTTGAGGAACCAATATTGTGAGGGTCATTAGAAGGAGTAGTCATATTCAAAATTCAGACAAATTCAAGGTAAACAAATTAAATCAAGCTCAAAACCACTTAGAACCTCAAACAAAGTGGGCAGAAGCAACAGAAACTCAATCTCTATAACCGATTCTTGCAAATTTGCTAATTCGATAAAACGTGGATAGCAAAAGAACAGTTTCAATGATCAATTGTTAAATCGACCAATGATTAACCTGCTCTGATACCATTTGTTAGGATCTCAACATCTAGTTTGATCAATTAGATTGGATTTGCAGCGGAATGAGCCCACGAATTAACAAATTTAAACAAGAACACATGAAATTTATCAATGAAACAGTGTTTGTTATAGAGAGAGAATTTCTGCCAAAAGAAATATATTCATTCAATACACGCTTCGGCTGGCTTTCGCACTAAGTTACAATTAGGTCATCTTTCCTTTTATAAGGGAAGCTGACGTCAGCTGATGTCACTTGACAGTGACATCTAACTGTTATTTAATTACCGAAAGTTCACACAACTACTGAAGATGTCAAACAGCTGACATCTTCTTACAAAAATACCAAGTGTTAACTATCATTACAACTACTGAAAAGAAACTACTGAAACAACGACTAAAGAACATGTTCTTCAGTCGTTTTACAAGTACTAAAATAGAAAAGAAAACTACTGAAAGGAAACCATCACAACAACTAAAGAATGCTTCTTCAGCTGTTATAACAAACTCTGAAGGCTTGAGTACTTGAACTTCTTGAACTTTAGTTGTTGTCTTGTGCTGATGTCTTCAGCTATTGATCTTCAGACTTTGGTCTTCAGCTGTTGAAGTCTTCAGTACTTTAGTCTTCAGCTGTTGATCTTCAGACTTTGGTCTTCAGCTGTTGAAGTCTTTAGTACTTTAGTCTTCAGCTTTTGATCTTCAGACTTTGTCAAACAGCTGATCAAGTCTTCAGTAGTTGTTGTGATGTCTTGTGGGACTTAAAGGTTTTTTTTATCTGGCTCATTGGTTCTTTTGGTCCAACATATATGAAGATTAAAGTCTATCAATTAGATGTGAAGAGTACATTCCTTCATGGGGAAATTCGAGAGACAGTGTATGTCAGTCACCCCAAAGGATTTGAAGATCCTTATCATCGGGACAGAGTTTACAATCTCGACAAGGCCTTATACGGACTTCATCAAGCTCAAAGGGCCTGGTATGAGAAACTCTCAACTCATCTTGTGAAACACGGCTTTCGTAGGGGAGTCATTGATTGCACACTGTTCATGAAAGAAAAAGATGGATACCTACTGCTAGTACAAATCTATGTGGATGACATAATCTTCGGTTCAAAGAACGAAGAATTATGCAAAGAGTTTGAAGCAGTTATGAAGAAAGAGTTTGAGATGAGTGTTATGGGGGAGATGAAATTCTTTCTTGGGTTATAGGTGGATCAGACACCAAATGGGATCTTTCTACATCAGACCAAGTATGTGGGAGACATTCTCAGTCGGTTTGACATGGAGAATGCTTCTGCTGCTAGGACTCCACTTGCTACAAATCATGATATAGCACCTGACGAAAATGAAGATCTGGTAGATGCCACAATGTACCGAGGAATGATTGGATCCCTCATGTATCTCACTGCCTCAAGACCTGATATAATGTATGCTACATGTTTATGTTCTAGATATCACGCTATGCCTAAGGTTAACCATCTGATCGGGGTCAAAAGGATACTTCATTATCCGAAGGGTACACCCACACTTGGGTTGTCGTATCCTCATGATGATGACTTTGAGCTCACGGCGTATAGTGACTCGGATTACGGGGGCTGCAAGATGAACTACAAGTCTACATCAGCAGGGTGTTAATTCTTTGGGAGGAGATTAGTTACCTCGCAGTGTAAGAAGTAGACCTCGGTTGCATTGTCAACCTGTGAAGCCGAATACGTTGCTGCTGCAAGTTGTGGTTCACAAATCATCTGGATTCAACAGCAAATGCGGGATTACGGTTTAAAGCTTTCTTCTACTCCTATCTTTGTTGATAACTCTGCTGCAATTGCAGTAACTAAAAATCCAGTACAACATCCAAAGACCAAACACATTGGTATTAAATACCATTTCATAAGACACTGTTTTGAAAAAAACTTGATCCATGTGGTAAAAATTAATATTGACTTTCAATGCGCTGACCTCTATACAAAAGCCTTTGATAAACCATGTTTTCTATATCTGTTAGAGGTCAACGACGTTAAAAAGAAAAGTGATGTTATTCTTGATGATGATCATGTGTAGTCTGATGCATTGAAGTAATATTTTTTATTTTTCCTTATTTATTTAATTTTGTTTAAATTGAATTCATGTTATTTAGCTGTGTGTTAAAATCCTAAAATAATTAAATCTAGTATGATTTTAGAATTTTGGGGGGAGAGTAGGTCAGCTAGTAATATTAAAAAAAAACAAGGGAGAAGGAGTGGATAGCTGATATAAGGTAGATCCTACCTGTGATACCGATTCAAACCTTTTGGAAAATGATAGTACACAGGAACAAATCAAAAGGTACTTTAAAATTTTAATTTAGAAAAGATGCAAAATTCCAGGTATAAGTCTTAGTCTAAGCAATATAAAAGGGAAGATGATAGAAAAACTAGTAACTACTAAGGTAACACAAAGAAAGTAGACCTAGAGGTTGCTAGACCACAAATGATATGTCAGTAGATTCAACACAATAGATGATTAGACCAGACTGCTGATCTCAAGATCAAACTAAGTTGTCCAACTGACTATGGGCTGCCATCTTATCACTGATTAACACAATCAACAATATTCCAATAAGGCGTAATGAGCATGTAAACGCCACAAATGTGTGTGGATGACCATAAATAGAGCAAAGCACGAAAAAAAATGAAAGACAAATGCTATCAAGCTAATGACATATGTTATTGGTGCATTCTGTGCCAAAGAAAATTTAGCTGCTCTAACAAGAAGATAGGTTGTGTGCCTCTCTGCTGTGCGATGGCACTGACCTGAGGATAAGCATAACCTAGATATTCTAGAATTCATTGTTGTTTTCCGCCTCTCTGCTGTGCGATGGCACTGACCTGAGGTTTGGCTTCTCTTTGAAAGCTCTAAGAATAGTCTCTTCTAGTAAAAATACCCGTAGACCGCTCAAAAGCTCCTGAGGAATGTTGATTACCATATAAGTGTGGGATCCAAAATGTTAGTTGAAATAATTAAACCTAAAACTATCACCAGTTTGTGTCTAAAGTCTGTGTATGGATTTAAGAGGACAAATATACTGACAATCATTATGGCTGCAATTCTTGAAAATTCAAATCAATGTGGGAATCTAATAGTACCAGTGTGATTTCCTAAATTTTCTAACGACTCTGGATGAAAACCAATGTTAGGATCAGCGATCTACGTCTGATTGATTTGAGAGTATAGCAGCGGAAATCAAACAATGAATTAGCCAATTCACAAGAACCCAAAAGATATTCAAGGTAAGAACAAACGGTTATAGACAGAAAGAATTCTGCAAATATATTTCATTCAATATTTGCTTTCGTGGTAACAGAATGTAACACATACAATTAGGTCAACATCTCTTATATAGGAGATGTGACGTCTAACATAATTTATTCAAACTACTAATAGTTAACACAACTACTGAAGATGTCAAACAGCTGACATCTTCTTACAAAAATGCTAAGTGTTAACTATTATTACAACTACTGAAAAGAAACTACTGAAACTACAACGACTGAAGAACATGCTCTTCGGTCGTTTTACAAGTACTGAAATAAATAATAAAACTACTGAACGGAAACCATCACAACAACTGAAGAATGCTTCTTCAGCTGTTGTGACAAACTCTGAAGGCTTCAGTTCTTGGACTTCTTGAACTTCAGCTGTTGTCATCAGCTGATGTCTTCAGCTGATGTCTTCAGTCTTTGTACTTCAGCTATTGATCTTCAGTACTTTAGTCTTCAGCTGTTGATCTTCAGACTTTGGTCTTCAGCAGTTGAAGTCTTCAGTACTTTAGTCTTCAGCTGTTGATCTTTAGACTTTGTCAAACAGCTGATCAAGTCTTCAGCAGTTGTTGTGATGTCTTATGGGACTTAAAGGTTTTTCTGATCTGGCTCATTGGTTTTTTTGGTCCAACAAACTCCCCTGAACCAATGCAGCCAAAACCTTTAAGCTTATTGAAGATGTCCCACTTATTATGGCAGAAGGATTGGCCTTTTTGGCTTCTAGATCAGCTCAGAAGTGACCCTTGTAAGCACAGGCCTCGGAAGAAGTCTCAATGATCTGTTTGGCAAAGGATGGATGGGAACTCTGTCTTGGGGAACTAGACACAGAGCTGTTACCCCATCCATGAGATCTACTTCCCAAATATGAGTCTGTAAGACTCCCTTGTATAGGCCTCAATGAAGGTTATTTGTTCCTCCATGGTAAGCTCTTCTGTTTCTCCTTCAAAGGGTGATTCTGGCCCATAGTACTTAGATAGGTATTTGACCTGCTCCCTTGTATATATTTCATTCAATATTCGCTTTCGTGGTAACAGAATGTAACATATACAATTAGGTCAACATCTCTTATATAGGAGATGTGACGTCTGCTGATGTCACTTGATAGTGACATCTAACATAATTTATTCAAACTACTGATAGTTAACACAACTACTGAAGATGTCAAACAGCTGACATCTTCTTACAAAAATGCTAAGTGTTAACTATTATTACAACTACTGAAAAGAAACTACTGAAACTACAACGACCGAAGAACATGCTCTTTAGTCGTTTACAAATACTGAAACAAAAAGAAAACTACTGAAAGGAAACCATCACAACAACTGAAGAATGCTTCTTCAGCTGTTGTAACAAACTCTGAAGGCTTCAGTACTTGTACTTGAACTTCAGCTGTTGTCATCAGCTAATGTCTTCAGTCTTTGTACTTCAGCTGTTGATCTTCAGTACTTTGTTCTTCAGCTTCAGACTTTGGTCTTCAGCTGTTGAAGTCTTCATTACTTTAGTCTTCAGCTGTTGAAATCTTCAGTACTTTAGTCTTCAGCTGTTGATCTTCAGTCTTTGGTCTTCAGCTTTTGAAGTCTTCAGTACTTTAGTCTTCAGCTGTTTAAATCTTCACACTTTGTCAAACAGTTGATCAAGTCTTCAGCAGTTGTTATGATGTCTATGGGACTTAGAGGTTTTTCTGATCAGGCTCATTGGTTCTTTTGGTCCAACAAACTCCCCGTGAACCAATGCAGCCAAAACCTCTAAACTTATTGAAGATGTCCCACTTATTATGGCAGAAGGATTGGTCTTTTTGTCTTCTAGATCAGCTCAGAAGTGACCCTTGTAAGCACAGGCCTCGGAAGAAGTCTCAATGATCTGTTTGGCAAAGGATGGATGGGAACTCTGTCTTGGGGAACTAGACACAGAGCTGTTACCCCATCCATGAGATCTACTTCCCAAATATGAGTCTGTAAGACTCCCTTGTATAGGCCTCAATGAAGGTTATTTGTTCCTCCATGGTAAGCTCTTCTGTTTCTCCTTCAAAGGGTGATTCTGGCCCATAGTACTTAGATAGGTATTTGACCTGCTCCCTTGTATATATTTCATTCAATATTCGCTTTCGTGGTAACAGAATGTAACATATACAATTAGGTCAACATCTCTTATATAGGAGATGTGACGTCTGCTGATGTCACTTGATAGTGACATCTAACATAATTTATTCAAACTACTGATAGTTAACACAACTACTGAAGATGTCAAACAGCTGACATCTTCTTACAAAAATGCTAAGTGTTAACTATTATTACAACTACTGAAAAGAACTACTGAAACAACAACGACTGAAGAACATGCTCTTTAGTCGTTTACAAATACTGAAACAAAAAGAAACTACTGAAAGGAAACCATCACAACAACTGAAGAATGCTTCTTCAGCTGTTGTAACAAACTCTGAAGGCTTCAGTACTTGTACTTGAACTTCAGCTGTTGTCATCAGCTAATGTCTTCAGTCTTTGTACTTCAGCTGTTGATCTTCAGTACTTTGTTCTTCAGCTTCAGACTTTGGTCTTCAGCTGTTGAAGTCTTCATTACTTTAGTCTTCAGCTGTTGAAATCTTCAGTACTTTAGTCTTCAGCTGTTGATCTTCAGTCTTTGGTCTTCAGCTTTTGAAGTCTTCAGTACTTTAGTTCTTCAGCTGTTTAAATCTTCACACTTTGTCAAACAGTTGATCAAGTCTTCAGCAGTTGTTATGATATCTGTGGGACTTAGAGGTTTTTCTGATCAGGCTCATTGGTTCTTTTGGTCCAACAAACTCCCCGTGAACCAATACAGCCAAAACCTCTAAACTTATTGAAGATGTCCCACTTATTATGGCAGAAGGATTGGTCTTTTTGTCTTCTAGATCAGCTCAGAAGTGACCCTTTTAAGCACAGGCCTGGGAAGAAGTCTCAATGATTTGTTTGGCAAAGTATGAATGGGAACTCTGTCTTAGGGAACTGGACACAGAGTTGTTACCCCATCCATGAGATCTACTTCCCCACTATGAGTCTGTATGACTCTCTTGTGTAGGCCTCAAGGAAGGTAATTTGTTCCTCCATGGTCAGCTCTTCATCACCTCCTTCAAATAATGATTCAGGCCCATAGTACTCAGATAGGTATTTGACCTATTTCCCATTCATTAGCTCCGTAGTTGTTATTATTCTATAAGCAAATTCATCAGGGTGATTACCCTCTAGAAACAACTGGAGCTCATTCTTTCTGATTTCTTCAAGCCTCTTATAAACTAACCCCTTTTTCACCATTTTATTTCAAGCATCTTCTGTGGGGTTTGGTTAGCTTTATAAGCTTTCTTGAAGTCTTCTAGGATTTCCCAGGGTGATACTACAAAGACCAGGGAGATCACTTCATCTACAATCTTTTTCACTTGGCCAATGTATCTCTGTGGTATGTTTTTCTTGTGAATCCTGTGAGACACCTTGGGATCAGGCCAAATCCTTACTCTCTCCTTTTGATATTGAAATGTATGCTTAAGAGTGTATAATGTGAGAGCTTGCTTCTTCATGTTGATGATAGAAGATGTGGCTGCATATGCTTTGTCAACCCTCCTCAACAATTCCTCATCGTGTTGTTTGTGAAGTTCTTCTTCTTCTAGCTTCACTTTCACAATTTGTCTTTGGTTTCAGGTGTAATTGTTGAGGAGTGACTTGTGGCCTTCGGCAATGTATAACAGCTGAGAGTGGCAGCCTATCTTCATCATCATCTTCTTCATCATCTTCTAGCCTCAATACCCTTCTCTTCTTCTTCTGGGGTACATCATCGGCTATTGGTTTTGAGGGTAAGGGAGTTGGTTTGGGGGTTGTGTTTTGGTGGTTTAGGTGTGGGAATGTTGACAGGCTGTTCTAGCATTTTGTAAGTGAGTGTGGCTTTAGATTGCTTGGCTAGTTAGTCCTACTCCCAGCACCAGCTTCATTTAAAGCTTCAATAACTAATCCTTTAGTGTATACTTCAGACGAACAGATCTTGGTGGTTATTGCCAAGATGCTGTCCCTGGACCAAGCCTTGATTTCGATCATTGATCTTCCAAGATATTTTGCTATAAATCTGATCATGATCTCCAGCCTTTCTCTTTCTAACACATCATAACTTGCCCATCTGTTTTGGATCTCTTCAATCTCTAGTCTTCTAATCTCAGAGTCAAGTTTGTCAGTGTCATGGCCTTGCCTGAACAACTGATCAATGATGTTATCCATTGATCTGCTGTGTTCGGCATCAGCTCTTTTACCATCAGCTCCAAGGCAGTCTCCTTCTCTCTTTCTTTTCTTTGATTTCTCCATGTCAGCTTCCTTCCCCTTCTCTTTTTTAATCTCCACAACCAACTCCTTCTCTTTTTCCACTACTATCACTTCTGTTTCTTTCTCTTTCTCTTTCCCCTCTGCACTCCTCTTTCTTTTTGCTTTCACTGACTGAATCTCCCCCTTTTTGGTTGCATTTGTTGCAAGGGTTTGATTGTCAGAAAGCTTTTTGCCCACAACTTCCTCTATTAAGGGTTGTATTACTGAGGAAAGCCTCTCATCAATGGCTTTGATCACTATATCAGTGATTATAGGTGTGATGAGAGGTAGGGAATTTTGGAAGATAGCAGCCATTTGCTCAGGGGGGTTCTGTTCCTGAGAAATAGTGCCAGAAGCAGAGGCAAGTGGCTGAGAATTTGGGAGTGGCTCGGTGTTTAGGAGACCTTCGGATGAAGGTGCCATCTGTGGGGTTTGAAGGCAGATGGTCTTTGATCCGCAGAAGTTTTGGCAAGCAGTTCTTTGAGTCTGCTCACCTCCTCTTCCAGGATGGTGTTTTGGGCTAAGACATCGTAAAAGAAGCCCAGGTCATCATCAGTGGGTACTGAATCACCTGACCTCCTGATAGAATCAGGATGAACATGCACTGAGTGTAGATCAGTTGTAGCATGTGCCCCTTTGTCTTGGAACTGGGGACTTCCTGCCTCAGGACTATGTCCTTCATCAGCAGTTGCCTCTGGTAAGGTCTTAGTAATGGTACCAACTACATCCTGATCATAGCTGAAGCAGGATAAGTGGCAGCCTCACCAGAAGTTCCAATCTCCTTTTTACACTAGGAAATGGAACATTGTAACCCCTATGTTGGGTTATCAGATGCACTTTGATCCTCCCCCTCAATGGTAGAGGTATGCCCAGTTGTAATTGGTATCTGGGGAGGGGGTGAGGAGTGCAACTGACTCAGCACTTATGAACAATTAATGTAGGACTTTGGGGGGCGGTTGCATGTGGTGATTGGGTAGAAGCAGATTGCACCCGGGGTGAATGGTGCGCTTCAATGGTAACCCTCTCAAGTAAGATAGGTTCCAGCAGTGGGTTCCCCAATATTGGTTGCAACAGGATCCTGTTGAGAGGATACCTGTGCGGCTTTAGCAGGTTGAGTCGTTGTCACAAAGGGGGGTTAATACGAGTATGTGGTCCTGTGTTTGTGGTACAGGGCATCCTCAGGGGACTCATCTCCCTGAGTAGCCGTTTTTGGCTTTTTGGATTTAGGTTTGGTGGGGACTCTGGTTCTGGAGGTGGTGGCTGTGGGTTCCAACTGCGTGGGTTTTCGCAGTTTGGCAGCCTGTTTCAGTGTGTGGTCAGAGTTGTGCCTGGAGTATACTTCAGGCAATACAGCCGTTGCAGGGACTCCCAGGCCAACAAGTCCCTTAGCTTGCAGCTGATTCTCTATTATAGCCATAATGAACCGAGGATATAATATCCAGCGGTTAGAAATAGATTTTGAGGCCATATCCTTAAGTTCAAGAAATATGATTTCAGAAAAGTTTAAGTCTTGTTGCTCAAGGATAGAGAATAATACCTGCTGCCACCTTGTAGACATTTGATCCCAAGAGGAAGTCTTAGGAGCTAAGCAAACATTTACCATGTGAAATATAAGACGTTCTGCATCATGGAAATGTTTCTTCAGGATGGTAGAGGCACTAAGGTTTCCCTGATATCCATGGTGGGCAAAGGATAAATCAGTTGTGCCCTTTGGATACCCAGCAGGAAAAGTGGCATCATCCAGGTTATGGTTTGGCGAAGTATATCAGGAGTGATGACCACTTGATGGTTGTTGACGACCGACTGGAGAGACTTGATGTTGTTCTCCCCAATAGTGAGGGTGACGTTCGTCCAAAACTAGTGAAGGGATTCGGCATGAATGATGGGATTTAGAAGGAAGGCCGTTTTGTAGGGAGATTGGACCATTAAATCAATGGCGTTGTCGAACTTTGTCTAGAAAGGTGATTTTGTGAGGTAGGCAACACAGTTATGGCGTGGTTTGAGCTGCATGGTCGCCATTAATGAGAGAGAAGTTTTGGAGATTTGAATGTTAGGTTTGGAGAGGATCAAGCGCTGAAGGCTTAGGTATTAGGTATTTATAGGGTAAGGGTTAGAAAACGACTGAAGGGTTTGGTGTTAGTCATCAGTAGTTGTAAACGACTGATGATGTGGTATTACCCTTTCAGATGTTGAAACAACTGAAGTCTTGGTTTTAGGCATCAGCAGTTTAAAACTACTGAAAGCCATGGTTTTGACTTCAGATGTTTGAAAACAACTGAACACTTGGTTTAGTAATCAGTAGTTGTGAAACTACTGAAGACCTTGGTTTTGTCTTCAGTGTTGTAAACAACTGATAACTTGGTATTAGTCATCAGTAGTTGTGAAACTACTGAAGACATGGTTTTGTCATCAGTTGTTGTAAACAGCTGATGACTTGGTGTTAGTCATCAGTAGTTGTGAAACTACTGATGACATGGTTTTGTCATCAGTTGTTTAGGATGAAACAACAGTTGTAGAAACAACTGAGGAGAAAGTTCTCATTAGCAGCTTTCGTCAATTCATAGCCTTTCAGCTGTTTCATACTGTCCTCAACACTTACTCATCAGCCTTTTAGCTATTTTCAGTTGTTTCATAGGACATCAGTACTTATCTGTTTTTACTGACATCAGTAGTTATAACTACATCAGTAGTCGTAACTTTATCAGTTGTTTTAACAGAATCAGTACTATATGTGATATGGTACTAATGATCATTAGTACTTATATACTGAGATCATCAGTAGTTATCACTTATTCTAGCTGCAGCATACCAAGCCTTAACACTAGGTTTTGGAAAGTGAACTATCAAAGGCTTAGTAAAAATGTCTGCAAGCTCATCAGCACTAGGCACAAACTTAGGATCAATCAGACCTTTTTCAAAACAATCCCTAATAAAATGATGTCTGATCTCTATATGTTTGGTCCTAGAGTGCTGGACTAGATTTTTGACAATGCATAGAGCTGAAGCACTATCCATTAATTGGAGTCTTAGTTTCTATAATGCCATAATCTAAAAGTTGGTTATGAAGCCAGAGTACCTGAGAAGTACAACTTGCAGCTGCAATGTACTCTGCTTCAGCAGTGGATGTAGCAACAAATGTTTGTTTCTTACTCTGCCAAGAAATCAAATAGTTGCCTAGGAATTGACATCCACCAGATGTTGACTTTCTAGTTAACTTGCACCCTGCATAGTCACTATCTCAAAAAGCAACTAATTTGCAAGAGTGTCCAGTGGAATACCATAAACCTAGAGATTGTGTACCTTGCAAATATCTAAAGATCCTCTTGACTGCAATGAAATGATACTCTTTAGGAGCAGCCTGAAATCTAGCACAGACACAAGTAGCAAACATGATATCCGGTCTAGAAGCTTTTAAGTACATCAAGGACCCAATCATACATTGTAAAGTGTTTCATCAACAGCTTTACCTTTCTGATCCACATCCAGTTGTGTGTTCTTGCACATGGGAGTAGAACAGGGCATACAATTTTGTAAATCAAACTTATTCAAAATATCTTTTGTATATTTGGACTAATGAATAAAGGTTCCATCAGCCTTTTGTTTGATTTGAAAGCCTAGAAAGAACTGTTATTCTCCCATTGCACTCATTTCAAACTCTTTTTCATTAATTTGGTAAAATCATCACACAACTAGGGATCAGAGGATGCAAAAATAATATCATGAACATAAATTTGAACAAGTAGCTTATGCTGATCCACCTTCTTAATAAACAAAGTTTTATCTATGGAGCCTCTAGTGAAATTATTCTTGAGAAGAAAAGTGGAAAGTGTCTCATACCAGGCTCTAGGAGCTTGTTTCAACCCATAAAAGCCTTATCAATTTTATACACCCATTCAGGATGTTTATTGTCCTTAAAACCTGTGGTTGACACACATAAACTTCTTCTTTTATTTTGCCATATAAAAATGCACTTTTGACATCCATTTGAAAAACTTTTAGATGGTGGAATGCAGCATAGGCTAAGAACAATCTAATTGCCTCTAGTCTGGCTACAGGGGCAAAGGTTTCATCATAATCAATACCTTCTTCTTGTGAGAACCCCTGTACAACCAGTCTAGCCTTGTTCTTAACAATAAGCCAATTTTCATCAATTTTTATTCCTAAACACCCATTTAGTGCCTATTGCACACTTACCTGGGGGTAGAGGAACCAGTTCCCACACTTGCTGTTTCTTGAACTAAAGTAGCTCAAGCTGCATGGCTTCAACCCATCCATTGTCTCTTAAAGCAATATGATAGTTCTTTGGCTCTAGCTGACTGATGAAGAGAGCATAGAAGCAGAAGTTAGACAATTGACTTCTTGTTGAAACTCCAGCATTGATATCACCAATGATTTGAGACATTGGGTGATTCTTCAGCTCTTGATAAACAATGATATCGGTGCAAGTGTTTGTAGAACCTTCAGCAGCAGCAGATGTTGATGCAGACTCTTGAAACCAAGAATTTGATGGTAACTCAAAAGATGTAGAGGAATGAGAAATCTCATCAGCATTTGTTGTGGATGGAACTGCTGAAGCTACATGAACATCAAGTTTAGCAGACACAGGCAGTTGGTCACCAAACTTGAATAGGTGAGTATTGATATTATCATCATCATCATCAATACCACCAGGTGGAAGACATGCTACAGAAGATGATTTATCCACATGGTCTGCAACAACTGGAGGTTGATAAGGAACATATTGCAGTATGTCCAAATCAAACAACTCCACAGGGTTTTGTGGAATCTTGTCCATCGGAGATTCATTAAACTTCACATGCAAAGTCTCTTAAGCTATCTTTGTTCTGCAGTTGAAGACTCTGTATGCTTTGCAAGTAGATGAATAACCAACAAAATACCCTGCATCCACCTTAGCATCAAATTTTTGGAGTTGATCCTTTGTGTTGAAGAAAACAGGGACACCCAAATGCTCTGAAGAATGAAATTAGAGGAGCCAAGTGATGTAGAACTTCATATGGAGTCTTCATCAACCATTGATTTACTAAGGCTCTATTCTGCACATAGCAAGTTGTGTTAATAGCTTCAGCCCAAAAGGTCAGTGGCAAACCAGAGTCAGCCAACATAGACCTTGCAGCTTCAATTAGGGTCCTGTTCTTTCGCTCCACTACTCCATTTTGTTCTGGAGTCCTTGGGATGCTACACTGCCTTTTGATTCCTTTTGAAAGATAAAATTCATCAAGTGTATGGTTTCTGAATTCAGTTCCATTGTCACTCTGTATACACTTGACAGAAAGGAATACTGCTTCTCAATACAACACAAAGTTGATAATCTTCTGAGCAACCTCATCCTTTGAATGCAGAAAGAAAGTCCATACAAATCTGGAGTAATCATCCACATTACCAGACAGTATTTCTTCTTTTCCATGCTCATCACTCTCATAGGACCAAATAGATCCATATGCAGTAATTGCAAGCAGGCAGTGGACTTAGGCTCTTCAATAGGAGGGAATGAGACTTTGTTTGTTTTTCCTTTTAAACAAGCAGTGCAGGTTTCATCACAGTGGAACTCCTTTATTGGTAAGCCTCTCACTAAACTATTGTGGATCAGCTGATTCATGTTTTTGAAATTAACATGACCCAGCCTTCTGTGCCACAGTTTAGATTCCTGAGGAGAGGCTTTGGAAAATAGGCAAGGATGGCCTCTGATATTTATTTTCTTGGAGAGATCTAAGGCATACACTCTTCCTGTCCTGTTGGCCCTTAGGAGAGTGTGATCATCCAACACCTTATCAATCAAATTCAGAACTTTGGATGACAGAATCCTGCAGTTCTGATTGGTGAAAAGAGCAACATGGCCTTTATCACACATTTGACTGACACTCAAGAGATTGTACTTGAGATTTTCCACATAATTAACATCATCAACTTTATTTCTCCATTGGAGACAAAGCCTTTTCCAATGATGTAACCCTTAGCATCATTGCCAAAAGAAACAAACCCTTCTTTCCTTGAGAGTAGTCATGAAGAAGAGAGCTGTTCCCTGTCATATGCATAGATCCCCCACTGTCTACATACCAGATGCTACTTTGGCATGTTGAAGAACCCTGCAATCATAAACATTAGTTAGTTTTTGAGACCCAAACCTTTTTGGTTTTCGGTCTATTCACATCAACAGATGGTAAACTAACAGACTTCCTATGTATAACAGCCTGAGGGGATGGAGATGGTGAAGAAGAAGATTCTTTTGGCATGGAATTTCTTCTCTGTGGTTTCAACACAGGAGCATCTAATTGGTTGACTCTCCCCAATAGATGTTGAACCATCATTACGCGTTGTGTCTGATTTTGTAATAAAGCCTTCAGCTCATCAGACACATTAGTGTTTGAGTTTGATGAGTTCCTGTGTTGTACCATCTCTCTTTGAGCAACCTCAGCTGTTGCCTGTTTAACCCCTTTCTTTTTGGATTTTGGGGTTACAGGTTTTGATGTTGCTGGTACAAATTTGATTTCAAACTCAGTTTTCATTTTGTCCATTTTCTCTTTAATGTTTTCATTATGTTTGAGTTTGGAGCCTTTTTATACCACCAATCATCAGTAAGATGATTGAATAAGCCACATATTTCACATGGCTTTTTCTTCATCTTAAGTTGATCATCTGCTGAAGAAGATGAAACTACTAAAGACTTGTTCTTCAGCAGTTTGCTATCAGTACTAGCAGTTTTCTTTGCTTTAGTATCTGCTTTCTTGATATCTTCTTCAGTAGTTTTCCCACCCTTTCTACTTGCAGTTTTCTTTCTTTTAGTACATGTAGTAGATTGGGCTTGTTCTCCAGGTGTTATGACATTCTTTTTAGTACTTTCAGTACTTTGTGAAATATCACCTGGAGTGATCAACTTTGTGATCATGTGAGTGTCAGCATTTGAACCATCAACATCAGCTGATAGTTTATGAGAGGAATTAATGCTGACTTCTACTTCTGATGGTGCTGTATCAGATAGTAGATCACATGATGAAAAGGATTGGTTATTGCTTTCACCATCAGATTCTACTTCTGCTCTGGGAGTAAAGCTGTAGGAGGAGCAGTGTGATTATAACCAATGCCAAACTTCACATTGGAAGCAGATTGCTTACTAAGAAGAATTTCAAAACCCTTGCAAAAATTTACCCATCGATCACACTCTACCTGGGTAGTTGTAAGTGTTTCTTTGAGGTCTCTGTACTTCTCTTGAAGTATCTCTTCCCTAGCCTTATCATCAGTGATTTGGCATTTAAGTTTGTTAAACTCATCATTCTTATCATTAATCACAGACTCAAATTCAGCTTTGCTTTTGGAAATTGTTTGCTCTAGCTCAATGTTCTTGTTAATTAAAGCTACATTTGCTTCTCTAATAGATGCAAATGCGGCTATGCATGTTTCAGAACATAGTTTGGCTTTTGCCTCAGAGGATACCTGTGATACCTGTGGTGTAGAGGCATTAGAGGATGAAGTATCAGCAGACTCCAAAGCCATAAGAGCTAGATTTCCAAAAGGACTTTCACCACCATGTTGACCAGCACCAGAGAACAGTTGTTCATGACCAGACAAATCATTTGGTAAACTGCTCCAGTCAATAACTCCTAGGGTGAAAAAGCTGTGTTGTTGAGGTTGAGTTTGTTGATGAGATTGGGAAGGTTGAGGTTTAGGCAATGCATGTGGTTGTTGTGCAATTGGAGCTTGAACCGGATTTGGCTGAGGCAAGTAATAGCAGGGTAAAGGATATCACATTGGACCCTGGGGGACAAAGTATGCAGGAGATACAGGGTGTGATAGATGACCAGAACCGGCAGGATGTTGCCCTCTGTTTTGTAGACTAGTGCCAGGAAAAGTCACAAAGGGTGCAGACGAGTTAGATGCAGTAGATCTACATTCTGTTGCAAAGTGTCCAAGCCTTTGGCATTTGTGACACCTCAACTTACTCTTGTCAAAACCAACTTTGGTTTTGCCAGAGAGTCCAGGCAATTTCCTGCCAGTTCTCTTGTAGAACTTCTAAGATCTGATATTAACTAAGGTCATTTGGCTTAGAATATCCATCTCTTCTAAATCATCATCAGTAATTCCCTTCAGATCATCCATGATGAAGCATAGATTGTCACTATTACTGCCAGAATGACTATCAATACCAACAAATGCATTATCAGAACTGTTTGAAGAGAAATCAATATGCTTATCATAATTGCTTTCAGATGCAGCATATTCTGACTCATGACCAACCAAGGCAGTGTTCCCTGGTACAAAGTCATCAGTGAGCTTTCCTAATGATGACAGTTTCCTTTTCTACTCTATCTCTCTTTCAAATGTAAGCAGTTTCCCATGAAGTTGGGTGAGAGATAGGCTATCCAGATTTGCACTAGAGCGTAGGACAATAGTGTATGTGTCCCATCTCTCAGGCAGTGATCTGAGGAATTGTTATTCATCTGGCTGTTGGTGTATTCCTGTTTCACCATTTTCAGCTCAGAGATCAAACAGGAAAAACGCTCAAACTGTTGAGTCAGTGTCTCACCCTTTCTATAAGAGAATGTCTCATATTGTTGGGCGAGGATTTCTCTGTTGTTTGCTAAAACCTCATCAGTTCCACCAAATTGTTCCTTCAGTGCATCCCAGAGGTCATGAGCATTTCATGATGCATAAGCCCTGAATATATTTCATTAGGCAGTGCCATGGCCAGAATTCCATGGGCTTTAGCATCAATCTCAAACAGTTTCCGATCTTCATCTGAGTATTGTTCCTTCTTCTTCGGAACCATTTGATTGGTTTCTGGATTGTTCCCCATAGGCTTATGTGGTCCCTGTACCACAGATGTCCAACAACCTGAACTGTTAACAGACAGGTGATGATGCATCCGTCGTTGCCATATGTTATACTCAGTCCTAACCAGCATCGGAGGCTTGGTTGAGGAACCGGTAATGTGAGGATCATTAGAAGGAGTAGTCATCTCAGATTCAACCAAATTCAATTAATCTATAACAGATTTAGAACAAAACACAACAAACCAAATTGAACCAAGCGAGATCTCAAAATTAATAAACGAAAGCGACAGAAAATCAATAATCTATAACCAGTTTTTGCAAATAAGCTAATTCAATCAAACATAGATATCAAATAGCAGTTTAAATGATCAACTGTTAGATCGATCAATGATTAACCAGCTCTGATACAATTTGTTAGGATCCGCGATCTACGTTTGATTGATTTGAGAGTATAGCAGCGGAAATCAAACAATGAATTAGCCAATTCACAAGAACCCAAAAGATATTCAAGGTAAGAACAAACGGTTATAGACAGAAAGAATTCTGCAATATATTTCATTCAATATTCGCTTTCATGGTAACAGAATGTCATACATACAATTAGGTCAACATCTTATATAGGAGATGTGACGTCTGCTGATGTCACTTGATAGTGACATCTAACAGAATTTATTCAAACTACTGATAGTTAACACAACTACTCAAGATGTCAAACAGTTGACATCTTCTTACAAAAATGCTAAGTGTTAACTATTATTACAACTACTGAAAAGAAACTACTGAAACTACAACGACTGAAGAACATGCTTCAGTCGTTTTACAAATACTGAAACAAAAAAAAACTACTGAAAGGAAACCATCACAACAACTGAAGAATGCTTCTTCAGGTGTTGTAACAAACTCTGAAGGCTTCAGTACTTGTATTTGAACTTCAGCTGTTGTCATCAGCTAATGTCTTCAGTCTTTGTACTTAAGCTGTTGATCTTCAATACTTTGTTCTTCAGCTTCAGACTTTGGTCTTCAGCTGTTGAAGTCTTCAGTACTTTAGTCTTTAGCTGTTGAAGTCTTCAGTACTTTAGTCTTCAACTGTTGATCTTCAGTCTTTGGTCTTCAGCTTTTGAAGTCTTCAGTACTTTAGTTCTCCAGTTGTTTAAATCTTCAGACTTTGTCAAACAGCTGATCAAGTCTTCAGTAGTTGTTATGATGTCGTGGGACTTAGAGGTTTTTCTGATCAGGCTCATTGGTTCTTTTGGTCCAACAACCAAGAATTGAGCATCAAAAGGTTTTGATAACAAGTCCCAAATGATTTGACTTGCTTGTATGATTCCAAATTTGAATTGGTCCAGTGTGGTCAAACTAAAATAAAGCTGCCTATTCTGGAAACAAATCCAAAGATGTCTATCTTAGGATTTATCTCTCACAAAAAGTCAAAAACAAGTTTTATTTCTGTATTTGTTTAAGTTTCTAGTTAGTTAGTCATTTTAGTTTGTTTGTTCGTCGGTATATCATGAAAATCAGCATGGGATTAACTCACCTAAAAGGGTCATATCTGAGATGGCCACATGTGTTTCAAAGTTAAAAGGGTCACGTCTGCGGTGACTAAATTTTAAAAGGATCACGTCTGAGGTGATCAAAAAGTTTTCAAGTTAAAATGATCATGTCTGAGATGATCAAATGCTTATAATGTTAATTTCAACAGGTAAAAAAGGGTTTAAGTGCTAAATGTTCATAAGTGTAACCCATTCGCATGACTGGATCATAAGTATGGACCAACCATGCGAATGGATCCCATTCGCACGACTGGACATGAGATTGAGCCATTCACCCGAATGGCTTATGAGAATGATCCATTCGACTGAATGAAAGGGTGCGAATGAGTCAGTCGACCGACTGAGACTCAGTCGGTTAACTGAGGGTGCGAATGAAAGCGCACGAATGAGTCAGTCGACCAACTGAGACTCAGTCGGCCAACTGAATGCGACTGACTGGGCGAATCGCACGACTGAGCCTCAGTCACCTGAATGAACTGAGCGAATGAGGCCAGTCGGCCGATTGAACTAAACTTTAGTATTTAAAGGGCCATAGTCGATCGCATTCCACTCATCACCCTCAATCGGTCCTAAATCGCACCAAGTACCATTACTCTGCCGAAATTCCTCTAGACCTTGTTTTTACATCTTTATTGATCTTCTGATGTGGGTTGTTGATTATACAGGTATATTGCATTGAAATCTTACCGAAATCAGAGACATTGAATCCAAATTTGTGATATTCGAGTGAAACAAGAACGGACTGAAAATGCCCATAACCAACATAAACTAAGCAAAATGTTAAAATAAGTTTAATAGGTTATTAGTGACAAGATGGCGAGTCTAATGGACCATTAAACCATGTTAAATCACTTGTTTGGTCAAGATTCGAACCACAAGCGACTGAACAGTGGGACAAGCGACAAGTAACCGGATGAACTCCAATCGCAGGATTGAATTTTGCGATTGGGTCAATCGGCCGAATGCACCATGCGAATGAACTTAGTCGGCCGACTGAACCAATCGCAGACTCAGCCAACAGATTGAACTAAGTCGCATGTCTCATTCACCCGAATGAGCTCAGTCGCATGAAAGGACTACCGACTGACTTCAGTCGCATGATTCACTCGCACGAATAAATCAGATTGAATTAAACTATACACCTTGAACTGAATTTTGAATGTATGTCTTTTTAATGGTTCTGTGTCTTGTGTTTCAAGTCACTGGCTGATAGATGGTCCATCAATCCAAAGCACAATATATGTGCTCATTTGGACCATATGACTCGGAATGGGGCCGAGTTTACAGAGATTATTGCGTTCCTTCGACAATCTCGGATACATAAAGCCATATCCACACCGTGTACTCCTTACAGGTCGTTACATCAGGCTTTCTGGGAGAATTCCTCCGTAGATCGTTCACGTGAGCCTTACAGCATACAGAGCTCCATTCATGGTCATGACATTGAGATTACAGCAGCTACATCCAGAGAGTACTTGATATTGGGGACGATACTGAGCACTTCACCAGACTACATCCATTTACAGTCAGAGGTTGCTTTTCAGTATTAAGTATGCTGGGGACATCAACTCAGGCGTGCTCAACAAGAGCAACCTGTGTCCCCAGTATAAGTACTTGGCGCATGTGATCCTGAAGTGTATTGCTTCTCGGAGGGGTGGGTTTGATGACCTGTCAGACCAGATTCAGAATGCCTATGTGGCACTGGTGCTGAACCACCCCTTCAGCTTCTCGAGCATGATCTTCTCATATCTAGTGGAGAATGTGGAGGCCAAGGGGAAGGAGGGTTTTTGTATGTATCCCAGATTTTGCAGCTGATCTTCAACGAGAAGCTACCATTACTTCCCAAGGAAAGCCATGATGCGGTTGCCCTAGAGATTATGGATGACACGACTTTGGGTCTCATGAGAGTGTATCAGGGCAAGCAGGTAAAGCCTCAGGTAAAGAGGTTGATCGGCCATCTGGCAAATGAAAGATATGTGGCGCCAGGTAGACGTAAGTGGCGTCATGATGACAGCGATTCAGATGATGAGAGGCTATTGCTCCCAGAGCATGATTCAGATGATGATGACAGTGGGGATGCTGGGGATGATATGCCTATTCCACCAGGGGCACAGCTTCAGATGTTATACCCCTAGTATCTGCCCCAACAGGCGACATAGCTGAGTCAGTGGGTTTCCACCGGGACTTCATGCCTAGTTAGGAGGAAGAAGAGTCGGATGAGGAGCCATTAACGAGGACTGTGGTAAGCAAGGTTGTTCCCATAGAGCATGGACTTCGGGCGGTTGGTGAATGCCGAGGGATTCGGGAGAGACGATTGTAGATCCTAGCTATGCCCCTGAGTCAGCTAGCCGTGTTCTAGGGGGAGCATCCCTCGACTGGATCGAGGAAGAAAAGGATGGCTCAGCCTCACGGCCAGAAGAAGAAGAAGAGAAGACTCACCTTCGTCACCACCACAGCCACTACATCTACCACCACCACTACCACTTCTACAGCCACACCATCCACCACCACAGCTACCACTAACACCACCACACCTCAACCACTATACATATGCCAACCACCACCATATCTTTCACTTCTACATCACCTACACTATCTCATAGACCCAACCCCATCTTCACCACAGCCACCACCACCACCACTAGCCACCAAGCAGGACCCTCATCCCATCCCGCACATATATATGCATCTCCTCTACCTCCAATTGGGGTAGAGGAACAGCTTTCTGCGCTGAACCGGATGGTGATGCGTTTATTAGCTGTTGATGAGGAGAAGACGACGCAAATCAGTCATCTGAAAAATCTTACTATAGCGCAGTCTCAGCAGATCTCGGAGCAGGCTCGGTTGCTAGATGAGCAGGCCCAACAAATGGCTGCTCAGAGCCACAAGATCGCCCAACTCCAAGAGCACAGTGTTATATCTACTAAGAGGATTGAGGAGTTGGAGGAGGCTAAGAAGACCATCATGCTAAAGCTTAGGGATCTAAAGACGAGCAACTAAAGATTAAAGAGGGAGATGCAGATGATAAGGATGATGATGAGGATGATGATAATGAGACTGAGGATGATGAGGGGATTGAGGACGAGAGGACATAGGAGAGGAATGAGGATGATGATGAAGAAGGAGGGGATGTAGCTACATCTGCCTCTACTCAAGGTCAGGATAGGAGATCCAAGAAGAAACAAGACCAACAAGCTTCCTCCTCTGCTCAACCAAGCAATTATCTAGCGATCCAAGAGAAAAGTAATGATTAGATGTCTATATATTTGATTACTTTGGTATTTGAATCATGTATTTAAACTTATGTATTCGATGTTCATATTAAAAATTAATGCATTTTGTTTTGATTATTAACTACTGGTGATGTGTTACATGTTTACATCAAACAGATCCAAACTATCAGAGGATGAGTTTGATGTTGCTCCCCTTCTGCAGATCAAAACTCAGCTAACTATGATTCTTGATCTACAAGGGATCGTCAGAAGGTCGGTGAGTTATACCTCTGAAGAAGGGGAAATAATTCACGATCTATCAAATGAGCAAATAGCTGAGATCTTCAAGTTAAATCCCGATGAGATTGTGAAGGATGCTCCAACGTGCGACTCCACAAGTGACGAAGAGCTCAACAACATTGACGAAATAGAGATAGAAAATGTCACTGCAGAGCACTACCCTCAGTATGCTGACAATGAGGGAAATGTGGTCCCAATCTGGGTGAATCCCTTGTCGGTGATACGTTTGAGGTGTTAGACAAAATGGAGCAGGAGTAGAGAAGACAGAGGGAACGGCCGAAGCATCAAATGATGATGTTGATATCCGAAAGGCTGAGTGGGCTACCTGTTTTGAAGAAGTTAGAGCCCAACGCGCTGTTTTGAAGAGTTAGAGCCAAACTCTACAGAGTCAATAAACATCATATGGTCAGGATCATAGCATGGGCATATTTTGAGGATCTTAACGTCTATACAGTTAAGAGGGACAAGGGCATAGAGTACTTTAGATTTCCACATGATCTAAAGACTTTACCAGGTTTTGAGCTCAACCAGCTGGCTAAACTGAAGTTGTTGTATGCCGACCCAAGAAAGATATCAGGGTGGTTTGAGGCGCCCTAAGGAAGGAGTACCACACCAGGTGGGTTAACTTCAGACCCCAACAGCCTACAAGGTACATCAGAAGGTCTGAAGTTGATGCCATTACTGGAAAGCCAAAGATCATGTTGAAGTGGAGTCCTCCGCGCACGATGTCAAGAATCCCACTCAGGAAAATGCCACAAGACTTCACTCCACACTTTAAGTGGTCGCACTACAATTGGAGGACAGGAGAAGCGGTCATAGTCCTAAACAAAGAGGGCCAAATGGATACTATCAGGGTATTTGACCCAATGTGGCTTACCAACTTGTCAGCTAATGATGTTACACTCTATACAAGTGGCCACTGTTCTATGATATGCAGGATATAGTACAAGCCCTCCAGTTCCAGAATGTCATAAGACTCTGTTTTGCATTTGAGATTCATGCAGGAGTCATAAAAGAGGATAAGTACAAGAAGTATGAGGAGGAAATGAGAAAACAAGACATTAGAGAGATCTAGGTCCAAGGGGAGTTTGTTGATACATGTATGTCCCTAGATCATGATATGAATGTAATAGATTTTGTTTGTCTGATTCTAATGAAATGTTTGGAATGATTAATGAAATGATATTGATGTTTGTTATTTATAATGTTTAATATTTCATTAATTAGTCGATGTTGAATTGGTTAATTAGGTTGTGGTTGTTTGAATTCTTACACATAATGTTATATTAATTAATACATTCAAACTTAACAAAATGAAGTTCTCATGCGAATGGCCCATGAGAATGGACCATACGCATAAATAACTTCATACGAATGACTCAGTCGCATGACTGAACCAGGAGACTGGACCAGTCGTATGATTGTAACATAAGATTGGCTCAGTCGCACGACTAAACACTCAGTCGTGCGGATGAATCAACCGCATGGTTCAATCGCACGACTGAACCATACTAATGGTTTAGTCGCACGAATGAACAGTACTAACCTATAAATACAACCCAATTCGTTGAAAAACGAGAGCTATTCATTCTATTTCGACTCCAGACGTACCCTAGCCGTCCAGAAGCCCCCAAGTTGATACTTTAAGTTCATAGAACGCTATAGATCGATTCCTAATCGATTCTTAACCTTGATTCAATACTTTATTGATTCTACGTGCGTTCTCACTGATTGGATCGCCAATCAAATAGGATTCCGCACTATTTGGTTTGGTTTACACGTTAATCATTCAGTATTTCGTTCAAATACCAGGTCCTGACACCTACCGTAGCCTCTTTTGCAGCCCACTTCGGCAGCCGCAAACCCTAATTTGCTTGATACTTGAGGCAAACCGCAAACCCTAATTTGCTTGATACTGAGGCAGCCGCAAACCCTAATGTGTTGATACTTCAGGAAGCCGCAAACATGAATGTTGAATTGATTGTTGAATTGTTTTCTTCAAATCTTCAATAATTTTAGCAATCTAATCATGAATTTTCATTAAAATCAATATGAATCCATCAACTCGAGCTCTGATACCACCTGGTGAATTTAAGGATCGCATTCAGGAATTATCAGTGTCGGTTGATGGCAAATCAGCGTTTGTGGAATCAACGTTAATTGGTTTAATTATTTGTAATAACTTTCAATATCAATAAATATTCAAGAACACACTAAAGAAAACACAATTAATGAATAATAAGTATTTCATTAGAAAATGATAATGATTACAAATATAATGAATGAAAGATATCAAAGTTTGTTATGATGTGACGGCTGCTAGGGTTTGATTGAGTGACTTTGATGTGATTGTCGTATTGCTATTGTTGTTGCGGTTCAATCATTCGTCTAATCAATCGTACTTGAATCGAAACCTACGATCCATATATATAGACAATGATGTTTCTGTTATAGGAAACACCGGATCTCTTGGTATTTGATTTGTTTCAATTAAGGAATCATTGGATTTCTTGGAATTCACATAACTGCCTTGTTGACTTGTTGACTTGTACCACTTGTATTATACAAGTGTTTGGACTCGGAGGAATAGTGTCTTCAGTAGGAATTTGTTCTTCCGTAGAAGTATAGTTCTTCCATAGATGATTTGTTCTTCCGTAGATTATTTGTTCTTCCGTAGGAAACTTGTTCTTCCATAGGAAACTTTTCTTCCGAGGGAAACTTGTTCTTTAGTTCTGGTTATTCATCCGCAGAGGATCTTCAGATGTAATGTTACTTTTAATAAACATATCTATGGAAGAACAAAATGTTCATCCGTAGATGTTTCTTTCACTTGATCAATTTCATAAATTGACCAAGTATAATGTTTCTACCTGCAACCATACATAAATCAACACACACATAAATGGGTTAACCTATACATATAATGCATACACAATAATGAATTACAAACATTCATTACACATATAAATTCAAGTACTATGCCTATACATAATGGACTAGATCTACTGATCCTAGACCTAACACTTCCGCATTTACTACAGTGTGTAAATGCGGATAACATAAAATCACAAGTTCAACTCTTCCGCATTTACAGCAGTGAACAAATGCGCGTAGTCAAAGCTCAAACTTTGTCTTCTGCATTTGCTACAGTGAACAAATGCGGATGACCAAAAGACTTAAAATTTACACTTCCGGATTTGCTACAGTGGTGACCGCATTTGCTCTTAAACTTGTAAAAACTTGTAAAAGCCATTGTTTGACTATTTAAAGGAATTTAAAGGGTCATTAATACTTTTCAAATTTGAGAGACTTTATAGTGAGAGAGCACAAATACACAGTACACCCACTTCTATCATATTCATCATAAACAATCAAAGATTTCTTGTGATTCTACTCAACCTGTTCTTGTTATCGATTCTGAAACTACAGTTGCATCGAAAATAAGGGAAATTTCCAAAAAATTTCATCAAGACCTAACTTTTGGACTGTTAAACCTAAATCAAACAAAGAACCAACTGAAAATGAAGAACACAAAAATACAATTTATTGATGTAATATATTAACCCTTTTCGACTTCAATGAACATGCAAACTAACAGAAATTCTACTCATCATGAAAACTTTATATTCATGTTTCTTATAAGAACAGAGCATGATGAAATATGAAAATGTGTAACAAGTCAATGAAATAAACATCAAATAAACGATTCAAACATAGAAACTGTGATTGTTGAACAACAAATTCACCATCTGTTATGACAACAATGATAGAATAATGTCAAACGTTCATCTTTGACCATTTAAAGTCAAACTGATAAATGATACACATGATTTCTCATCAAAAATTGACACACATGCCTCTTATGCAGATTATATGGCAAATCCTTCATGGAGCAAGCTCCACAATGATAGCGATTATTTAAACCCTAATGTGCCAAAAGTTGAGGGGCTCAGAGATATGATCAGATTCTTATCTACAACAAGGGTAGCCTATGCTATCATTCTGAGACCCACCATCTATGAGAACCTCATTAGGTCTTTCTGGAACTCAGCTGAGGTAATTGAAGGAGACAATGTTAGAACATTTGCTGGAAGAATTGACAATGATCACACTCTAAGCATCATTAAAGATTCTGTTAGAAGATACATGCAATTTGGTAATGATGCTAATGCACCACTAGAGTGGATGATGATGAAATAATCACATTCTTTGCTGAGATTGGTATGAAGGAGGATACGAAGCTAAACAAATTGTTAAAGGATTAGTGATCTGCCTTGGAGATTCCTAATCCACATGTTTCAGCACTGCTTATTCAAGAAAAAGACAGGATGGAATGATATTCCAATCACCACATCCTCAGCAATCTATGCAATCTGCACTTATAGACCATTCAATATGTCTGCCTATGTTTTTAATGGCCTGATTTCAAACATACAAGAGGGGAGAAGATACAAGTTCTTGATGTATCCAAGATTTATTCAGTGCCTGATCAATGAATCATTCCCTGATATTGCTACTGAGGGACTAGTGCTTGATATTCCTCATTATGATGCAAGATCTTACAAGTACATTAAGAAGAGCGATCCAAGAAACTTTTACAATGGAGCTCACTCACCTCTTCTTCCATGGATGATTCAGCAGATAAATCAAGAATTCAAGGACAAGAACAAGCTGCTGATGAGCAAGCTGCACAACCATCACCACCATTATCACCACAACCAATACCACAACCAACACCACAATCATCACCACCACTATCACCACAACCAACACCACCACTATCACCACAACCAACACCACACTAACACCACAACCATCACCACAACCAACACCATAACTATCACCCCAACCATCACCACAACCAACACCACAACCAACATCACCACCTCATCAATCACCAATATTACCATCTTATCACTCACCAACATTAGCATACCAACCATTGCCCACCCATGATTACCCTGCTGAATTTGGAGACTCAACTAGCACTTTTAAAGCATCCAAATCATCTTTAGATGTGGAGGATAAACATGCTCAAATGCCTATAAAGAAAGCAACTTCTGAGACTGCTGCCATAGAGAGCTTTTTTGAATCCAATGTGAACAAGCCTGATGAAAACGATGAACTGATATCTGAGCTCCTACAAAAGGTGGAAAGGATGGAAAGAATTCTAAATAGGAGAGCTAGAATCATTGATGACATAATTCTAGAGCTTGATGAAAAGGAGAATGATTTAAAAGAACTAAAAGAAAAATATGAAGCTGAAAAGAAAGAGAAAGAGAAAGAGATTGACTACTTGAAAGCTTCACTCAACCATTCTAGAGAAGAAGTGTGTGGCCATGTTGACACTCTTTCCATTCAAACCATAGCTATGGAAGAGCAACAGAACATTATTGAAGAACAAGCTGAAATCATCTCCAATCTCCAAAATGAAACTGAAAGACAAAACCAAAGGATCTCTGAACTTGAGCTGTTAATTAAGATTCAAAGTAGTGTTGTGGCTGATGAGAGTAAAAATGAACAAGAAAAAGATACTGATGATGAAAACCATTCTGTCTCAAAAAATGATGAACAAAGAGAAGAAGCAAGTCAAACAAAGAATGAGGAACAAAGCCTAGAGATTGTGATTTACTGTGGAAAATCAGATGCTACTCACACTGAGAAAGCAGAATTTGAAGAACTTATCAGTGGTCTAGACAGCTTTACCACCGAAGAATTCAGTGTACGTGATGACTTTTGGGAGTTTGTGAACAATCAAAGGACTGAGACTGAACCTACTGTATTCATCCCTCAATCTCCAGATCCCTTGGAGAAAGATTTAAGTATGCAGATTGTCCCTGTTGTGTCACTATCTGAAGAACAAAAAGATAAGATAAGAGAATTTTGTGAAAAAGAAAAGGAAAAGAATGAAAAAGAAAAGAAAAGGAGGAAATAGAAATTAATGATCAAGAACACACCCCAGCTAAAACATTTCCTGAAGAGATGGAAATAGCTGAAACTTCAAGTCCACAACTTCAAACTTACTCTAGAAAGAGGAATATCTAGCTGAAAAGGCTAAGGGAAAAAGACCAATGCTTGAAGAAGAGAGTGTTAAGACAAAGAAAGATGATCCAAGAACCTTAGTAGCCATAGCTGAATTTCTTGAAGAACATGAGCACGTTGAAGCTCAATTAAAGAAACAAGCTGTTACTATTGATCTGGAAGAAGGAGAGATAGCAAAAGGTTATGATGCTGAAAAGGATGTTCATATGGACAGTCCTATGAAACCAGAAAAACCAGTAGAGGAAATGGTGTCAAAGGCTCAAACTGATGATATAATGATAAAAGAAATGTTTTTAATCAATCACTGGTATGATCCAGATGAAGTCTTTGGTATGACATATGAAGGAATGTAGGAAGAGGAAGAAAAGGTGAATAAACTACTAGATCCAAAATTTGAAACTGAGTATGAAAAATCATTCACTAGAAAGGATTATGTGCCAAAACTATCTCCAATAAAGAAATCAACCACAACTGAGTATGAAAGATCATTCTCAAGAAAGGTTCCTCTGCCTAAACTATCATCCACGAAGAAATCATCCCCAACTCCTGAGCCACTATTTCATGATCCTTATAGCATGTCAGATAAGGAAATGAAGGATTGTCTTTCAAGCCAAGTGTTCGCAAGAAGGAAGATTGGGAATATGAAAACAAATTCATTAAGGGCTGCAACTCTACAAATGATTAATTAAAAGAAAGAAAGACTCAAGAGGTTAGAAGAAGAAATCTTAAGCAAGAAGCCAAGATCTAGAGTATCTGCTCAAGACATGATGCTAAACCAGAAAGATCAAGAATTATTAGCTCCTATTCTTCACAAGTACCCTGAATGGTTTGCAGAACGCTCTTAGTTGAAACTACAAGAAGGATTAACCACTGTTGAGTTAATCAGAGGGGTGTCTACTCCCAATGGCAAAGTTGATCAAAAAATAATTGCTTGGAAGTATGACAGCATGTGGAATATGTTCATGGCGAAAAGGATCTCCGGGCTTTTCCAATTCTTTATAGAGTACTCAGCTCTTGTAAATGGCCTGGAGATTCATGATTTAAAAGAACTAGCTCAACTGGAACTGATCAATCATGCAGCTATGTTTAGGGGATATGAATTTGAAAACATACTAAAAACGTTCAGAAGAAATGACAATTTCAATTCATTAAAGACAATATGCATGAGAAAAGATAAGTCTTTTGTTAATCCCCTTGAGAAGAAGAAAAAAATGCAAGCAGAAGAAGTTATGTTTCCTGAGTTGAAGGTGAAACCAACAGAATCATTAAAGATGAAAATGGTGTTTGGTACTCATTCCTCCACTCCTATCTCAAATGTGTACTATGATGAGAAAACTTATGAGATGGTGATTGAAAGAAAGTGGGGAGGAAAGGACGGTGCTGATTTAAGACTATTTAGTGGATATGAAGTAAGATTGCTTGATGAATCATACATCCACTATATATATACCAGACACATCAGGGAAATAAACAACAAACTTGGTGAACAAGATATGCACATCTTCCTAAAGTGCATCAAGTTGCTAAAATTGGCTTATGATCGGATCAGTGCTAAAAAAGACAAAAGAAAAAAGAAGACACCATTGCAACTTGGGAACATTGTCAAACTTGTGGTAGATGTGGGGGGAAGCTTACTGATTCACAGAGATGGTCTTTCTACTATTTCTATTTGGGAACCTATTTCACTGAAAAAGTTACTAATAGAAGCCATCTACAATATGAGCAAAATGAAGATACATGTGCTGAGTAGGGACAGGATGTCAGAAGCAACAAATTATGTCAACATGATCAAAGTTGTTCTGGATCCAACTAAAGCTGCATTCTTATTACCTCCACAAGACCCAGTAGAATCCTTACAACATCAATCACCTCCCAAACATTGAAGAAAAATAGGTTGTATAATTGTTGGATCAAGAAAAAGGCTAATGCAACCAAACCTATGTCACTTAAGTTATTTTGATGCTGCATGCAAAGGCTTTTGAAGCTTAACATGCAACTTCTGAAGGTTGTAGAGTTCTTCAGAAGACAATGTGAAAGATCAACTTCCAAAGACAGAACTCTACTTCCGAAGACAAGTGCATACTTCCGAAGTTCATGACTTAGAAGAATAAACTACGAACCACTTTCGAAGTATGATGAAAAGAAGAAGTCTCCAAGCACTGGAAGAAGCAGCCTCTTTTGAAGTATAACTGGCTTCGGAAGTACTTACTCTTCCGAGGCCATTTAACCTTCGAAAGACACTGCTATGAACCAGTGGACATAAGTATGGTCTCTAACACTCTGCTACAGACTTCTGGTACAACATGGCCTCTTCCTAAAGAGCCATGTAGTTGAGAATACTTCATTCCACTGTTCACCGTTTTATGATAGTACATGTTACCAACTTTAGTTGGTGACAAAAGGTAAGTCGGGGACATGTCCTGACTACCATATCTCAGATAAGACTTTATCTGAGATACCTTAAACTATAGTCTTGTAGTATAGGCTTAGCTAAAGGATCCCAGCTGGTATCAAAGTATATCCGGCTGTAGGTAGTATTATATATAGGTTCTCTTTGTAAGTCATTATGACAACTGCTTGCAAGAGTCTTGTATGATTTAGTTGAGAAGCAATATATAAAAGTACCTTGAAAATTACTTTTTGTGTTCTATATTACTTTCTATATTGTGATCAACTCTTATAGATTCTTTCTATACCCGAGTGTTGTTCTAGGTGAGTTTGAGAGAAAACATTGTGTTTAATGACAAACATTAATCCTGCAATTGGTATCAGAGCTTTTTAGGCTTTTGATTGCGTGATCTAACCATCCAAATCAACTTGTTTTTACTCCCCTTCAACTCACTCACTCAAAATGGCCCTTAACAAATCCTAGATAGAGATGGGAACAATGACAAAAGCTCCCATCATTACCCTTGAAAATTTCAGGTCTTGGAGTAGAAGAATGGAAGGCTTCATCAAATACCAAGACAACAAAATGTGGAACTCCATTGTTAATGGCCCGCATAAGCCAAAGGTTGCATCACCTGGTGGAAACGGTGCCATGATAGAAAAGGCTGTCAAGGACTATTCGGATGAAGACAGAAAGAAGATGGACATCGACAACAATGCTATGACTAGTCTCATGACTACAATAACGAACTCTATTATGGTGGGGTTCGAGCACTACAAGAGTGCCAAAGAATTGTTTGATGCACTTGCCCAGATGTATGCAAACTCAAATGACTCCGAGAAGGACTCACTGAAGCAGCAGTACTTCAGGTACATGGATCTTATCTCTTCTCTTCAGTTTGTGAAGATCACTCCTGAACTTAGAGATCTTACCAAAAGTTCATGAGTGCTCTTCCCAACGAGTGGACATTCTATTGTGTCTCTATCAAGAGAACAGAAAACTTGAACACCCTTACCATGAATGAACTCTATGGCATCCATATGGATATCGCCTAGAGATGGAGAGTAAGAAAGGCCACCAAACAAGTAGACCCATGAGTCTTACTGCTGACAACGCTTTAATGGTTGCTGAAGGCTCATTAACCTCACAACCTCAGCATCACCAGACCTACCAGTAGCTGCTCTTCTGGACCTTACATCACTTTCCCTGAGACTCTAAGGTCTTAACAGGCTCAACACAACTCCTTCCACGAAAGTTGTGCCCTTTCTCAAGAAGTGGGCACTCAGGTGATTTTCAATATTGTTTTGATGATCTTGAGTGTTTCAGTCCAGACGACGTAGAGTATGTGGACAGCGAAGAAGTTCTTTAAGAGAACTGGAACGCATTTCCCTCAAAACCCAACTACCAGCAAGTTCGGGTTTGACAAGACCAAGGCAAAGTGTTACAACTATAACCAACTGGGTCACTTTGTGCAGGGACATCCATTTGAGAAGAACAATAATATCTGGATTGTAGATAGTGGATACTCCAGGCACATGACAGGGAACAGATCTCTACTTTAACAGTTTCAGAACTATGATGGAGGTCCTGTCCAATTTGGAGGTGAGGCCGGAGGATATATTTCTGGCAGAGGGAGTATATCCAATGGTAAATTAAATGTTGACAAAGATCATTTTGTCAAACATCTTGAACAAAATCTTTTAAGTGTTTCTCCATTCTGTGATCAAAAGCACCAGATGCTTTTCACAGAACATGAGTGCACTATCCTCAAACCAGGGATGACAATTCCTCCGGAATTGGTGCTTCTTAGATCTCCCAGGAAAGGGGATATGTATAAGCTAGATATGAACAATGCTTCCCCAATGAGTGAAGTATCATGCTTTCTTTCCAAAGCTGATAGTAATGAGTCAACACTATGGCATAAACGTACGTGTCATGTAAATTTAAGACAATGAACAAATTGGCTAAAAATAACTTGGTACACGGTTTGCCTAAAAAGGAGTTTTTCTACAAAGATAACTGTGTTGCATGCCTGAAAAGGAAACAACACAAGACATCTCATAAATCCAAATGTGTTAACTCTATTACTACTCCATTACACTTATTGCACATGGATCTTTTTGGTCCCACAAGTATAATGAGCGTTGGAAGGAAATCATACTGCCTTGTGATAGTTGATGATTTTAGAACATTCACATGGGTATTCTTTTTAAGAACTAAAGATGAAACTTCTCAAACCTTAAAATCTTTTATTCTTAAAATAGAAAATCAAATTGATCACAAGATTAAAATAATAAGAAGTGATCAAGGGACTAAGTTTAAGAACTTCGTTCTTGACTCATTTTGTAACTCAAAAGGGATTGCCAAACAATATAGTGCTCCGAGAACTCCTCATCAAAACGGTGTTGCTCAGAGGAGGAACATGAAACTTATTGAGGCTGCTCTAACTATGTTAGCTTATTCAAAACTACCTCTAACATTCTGGGCAGAGGCAGTGAGCATTGCATGCTATGTGCAGAACAGAGTTCTTGTAGCTAAGCCCCATGGAAAAGCCCCTTATGAGCTATGGAACAAAAGGCCACCGTTCATTGGCTTTCTAAGGTCCTTTGGTAGCAGGTGTACCATACATACCACAAAGGACAATTTTGCAAAATTTTTTGAAAAGTCGGATGATGCTATCTTTGTTCGATACTCTTCCAGCTCCAAAGCTTATTGAGTATACAACATTAAGAATCAAAAATTTGAGGAGTCATCCAATATAGTTGTTAATGAGCACACTCCTTGTGTTAGGGGGAATGGCCCTAATCATATCTTGATTTAGAATTGTTTCCAAACTATTCTAAACCATTTTATGAGAATGTTTCGGTTGGAACAGGTGCTCAAAATGATGTTGATGCTGCTGCTGACGATCAACTGTTTGAGCTACCCAGGCCTAGTCCAAATTCTCCAAGTGTGCAATACATCAAGCTTCAACTATTCACACATCTGATAGCTTAACCATATCAAGGAATAGTGAAGCTTCAACAAGTGAATCAGTTAGTGAGCCTCAAAACTCATCAGGTGATCCACCACAACACCAGGCAGAAGGAAGTAGTATTTTGAAGGAACATGCAACTATCAATACTACTTCAGAGCCAACCATTGATGATGTTTCTCATTCATTCAATCAGTCCTCATTGGATGACTTTGAATATGTTCTAGTTCCAGTTCCAGTTCCTGACCAGAATATGTTCAATCTGGATCTATCTCTGCAACTGGAAGTGATCCCTCGTCTTAGGATTCATAACCCTCATCCTACTGAAAACATCATATGGGATGTCACTGAGGGTATGAGAACAAGAGGACAGACTCATCAAGGGTATGTCTACTTGTACTCATGCTTTCTATCCTAGATGGAACCCACAAAGGTAGAAGATGCCTTGAAAGATAGTAGCTGGCTTGAATCGATGCAAGAGGAGCTACTTCAATTCAAGTGACAGAAGGTATAGAACCTATGTCCGCTACCATCTAGTCAAGTTCCAATAGGCACTAAATGGGTTTTTAGAAACAAGAGAGATGATAGAGGTTTGATCATCAAGAATAAATCAAGACTTGTGGTTCAAGGACCACACAAGAGTAAGTAATTGATTACACTGATGTCTTTGGACCAGTTGCAAGACTTGAGGCAGTTAGGATCTTCATTGCTTCTGCTGCATCCAGGATTTCACTATCTATCAACTTGATGTCAAGTGTGCCTTTCTATATGTGTGTAAATTGGATAAAGCTCTACATGGGCTGCACCAAGCACCTAGGCTATGCTATGAGACTCTGTCTCGGTTTCTTCTGAAGAATGGCTATACCAGAGGTACCATTGACAAGACTCTCTTCATTAGAAAGTCTAGAAAGGACATTTTGCTTGTTCAAGTCTACGTCGATGACATCATATTTGGTTCCTCAAATGACCAAATGTGCAAGGACTTTGAGAGCATTATGAAGAAAAAGTTTGGGATGAGCTCCATGGGAAAAATGGACTTTTTCTTTGGGATTCAGGTAAAGCAAATGAAGGAAGGGTTTTTTATTAATCAATCTAAGTATGTCTCTGATATCTTAGAAAGATTTGAAATGAAAGATTGCAAGCCTGTCAAGACACCTATACCCAGAAAACATAATCTTTCTCCTGACCTTGAGGGGGAGGATACTGATCAACATCAGCATAGGCCACTAGACCTGATACTATGTTTGCTACATGCATTTGTGCAACATATCGGGCTGCTCTGAAGGTGTCTCACCTAGCTGCTGTTAAGAGAATCCTAAGATACCTCAAAGGAGCACCTAAACTAGGTCTTGGTATCCTAGAAACAAGGATTTTAATCTCTATGGATACTCAAACAGTGACTATGGTGGTTGCAACATTGACAAGAAATCAACATCAGGAGGATGTCAATTTCTTGGTGGAAGGATCATCTCATGGCAATGCAAGAAACAATTCTGTGTCTTTACATCAACTGCTGAAGCTAAATACATTGCTGCTGCTAGCTGTTGTGCTCAACTACTATGGATTCAAAATCAGATGCTAGACTATGGATTCAACTTTATGAGTACTCCTATCCATATTGACAACAACAGTGCTATCTCCATAACTGAAAATCCAGTAAAACACTCCATAACAAAGCATATTGACATCAGGTATCATTTCATTAGAGACATTCATGAGAAAAATCTAACTAAGTTAATCAAATTTGATTCAAATGAACAATATGCTGATTTATTCACCAAAGCCTTTGATGAACAAATATTTAAGTATCTCATAACAACTATTGGGATGATAAACATTGATTAATCTAATCTCTTTTGAAAACCTTTTTAATATGTAAGTTTAGTGTCAATACAATTTAAGCCCTGTTACGAAACAATTTCTCTGAAAATTTCTAAGTGTAAATTCCTTCCGAAGAGAAATTAACCCTCGGAAGATATTCTCATAACTTCCGAAGCAAAAATTTCTCAAAGGATAACTTTATTCTTGGAAGAATTTTTGGCCTCGGAAGAAGCGATTGATTACATATCTGATCTACTTCTGAGAATTACAGATTCTTCATTCGGAAAGCAACTTTAACATTCGGAAGCAAAGTTTTTGCTTCGGAAGTAAGAATTGCCTTCGGAAGACAAGTTACCTTCGGAAATGTTTTACACTCGGAAGAGAGATTCTACTGTGTAACGTAAATCTCTTGGGCCCCACACTGTAAAAAAGCAAAGATTTTGTTAATGATGTCAGATTATTTAACTGAGTTTAACCTTACCGCCAGTGTCAATTCATCCACCAAAACATCATGTCACCTTATCCTAAACCCCATTACCGCCTTCCCACTCTCTTTTATATAATCTCGACTGTTCAATTTCATCTTCTTACTTGCAAATTTTACTGCCCTAGAAATTTTTCTCCTCTCCAACTTTACCCCAGCTCACATCATCCACACTCGCCTTTCTCAAATGGCACTTAACCCTCAGCACAACCAAGTCGCACTTCTTGATTCTTCAAGAGATGCTGACTTCTCTGAAATCATCTCCTTTTTCACCCAATCACCTTACTACACTGCCCTTACCGTTAACCCCACTGTTTACTCCAACCAAATGGCCGAATTTTGGGGAAATTGTCAAGCTGAAACCCTAAATGGGTTTCGTGTACTGAGGTCCATCATTTGTGGACAGGAGTTGATCATCATTGAACAACTCATCAGGGAGCACCTCGAGCTTCATGATGAAGGAGCTCCTACTGAATTCCCTAAGATACAATTGGACAACACTTACATCTTAATGGGATACGGTGGAGACATTAGCAGGTCGACAGTCTACAAATTCAACTTCTCCTACAACTGGAAGTTTCTCCTGCATGTTGTTCTTCACTGTTTTTCCAACAAGTCTGGAGGATGGGATCAAATCCCATATGAACTAGGATGTTTAGTTCATGGATTGTTGAGAGGCTTGCACTTTAATTACTCACGATTTGTGTTCACCAATCTGATTGGGAATCTACAAAGGGAGACATTCTTCATGTATCCTCGATCATTCAACACATAATCAACTGTGAGTTGGACCAGAGCATGCTTGTCTGTGCAGCTGCTCTGAATGTCCCCCACATGGGGCCTACCATCTTCAAGAACTTGAAGACGGTGTCCACCAACTTCACTAGAAGGTATATAACTCTGCTTCCAGGTATGATTGAGCGCATAGCTCCTAGTGACATCCCTGTCACCCCACATGTGATGAACCCACACCAGCAACCTCCACCATAATGCAAATACTGCCTTCTCCACCCATCCCCATCACTTATCAAAGACGCCCCAAACAAACCCTTGTTCAATGTACTCTGATTGAACAAGCCCATCCTATTCAATCCAAATAGACTAGAGTGGAAACATGGGCTCCCACTCAGTCAGAGGTCTCTCAATCCTTTTTTTTTTACCTCAATTTGAGTTTTGAGTCTCCTCAGTCTCAAACCCATGAGCCCAACACCCAAACCAGCAACGCTCAGAATGAGTATCTACACTCTTCTGAGCAGCCAACAAGCGACAGCCCCACCAGAGGCTCAATGCCTGTAGACATTAACCAAGGTCCCGGGTCAGTAGGCTTAACCTCCCTATCTTTTACTAAGCTTCTATTCAAAACTGATGAAGAGACAAAATCTCTCCATGGCAATGAAGTTGATCTACAACACCCTCTTCAAGATCAACAGAGCCCAGAGAATCCCTTATTTCTAGCCCCCATCATCAACACATAACTGAGGTGAGTCCCACTAATATGTATGGGACTCATGTAGATTCAGCTGCCACTACTGAAGGTGCCTCAATGGACCTTGTGGATAGTGGTAACATGTCTCAGACTTAATCTACGGCAACCGAGCCCTTTGATGACTCTGAAAGAGACATCATTGAGCATGGGAAACCAGGGTGCCAAGAAACAACATCTGGTGCTGAGGCCGAATATACCAGGTATGTTACCTTATCTCCCTGTGATTCTTCCAAAGAAGATGAGGGAAGAATAATCCTCATTCAAGACCTACTATCTAAAGTCTCAAACCTTGAATCTTTGGTTTAGACTTTAGAAGAAAGGTCCGCCACTCAGCAACTTGATATTGACAATCTCAAGGCTAAACTAGCTGAGAAATAGACAGAGAGGTCTGTCAGGCATGTACCTGTTCAAGTCTCATTGACTTCTTCCTACAACTCATCTAGCTCTCAAGATGATGCTACCAAAAATGGGGAGAATGTTCAGAGACAAACATCTGAGGAAACACAGAGCCAACCTTCAACTTCAACATCTTCTACTCCTATCATCACAGTGACTGAGCCATCTCAAGTTATTCTTCAGATTGACTCAAAGATGCTCAGTGACCTCTTCAAACTCTTCACCAAGTTTTTGTTGAGATCCTCCACTGATCAGCCAAGCCATGATGCTGCAATGATTTACTTTAGAGCTAAGGAGCTTCAAAGGCTTGTTGCACCTTCTACCACTATGGAAGAAGTTGGTCGGCCTAAGGTCCACATGGAACCTAAGATTCAATTCTAAGGGGAAATGGGGACTGATGGCCCAACAACTGAAACAGTTGGGACAGAATCTGCATCTCCTTTGACTTCCAAAGCTGAAGTTAAAGCCTCGAAAGAACAAGCCGAATCTTTCGAAGCTCAAATGGAAGGTACGGAAGGACTGTTTAAAATGTCCGAGGAACTCATCATCACAGATGCAATCCTTGAAATGGCATCTGAGGTGAACAGTGAGGATTTTCTGAATCCACCTCCATCCCAGACACCATCTTTGCCCCTCTCACAATCAGAAACCTCTCTCCAAGAACCACCACAGTCAGGCTCTTCAAAAGATAAAAGGAAAGGGAAGATGATTGCCAAAGAGCTTCACGAAGGGGAGAAGATTGAGAAAGTCAAGAAGAAAGAAAGACTTCCAACGAGAAGTTGCTAGCTGCTAGTACAAAAGCAACTGCATCCATTTAGGAGGCTGTCATCAACAAAAAGAGAGGAGAGATCATTGACCAGCTCATTGAATTGGGAGCTGCTAATGAAGAAACACTCCTGCTACCACTAGAGGAGTTGGTGGATCTGGAGAAGGCAACCCGGCTAAAACTTGAGGAAGAAGCCAGGTTGGCCTTGGAGAAAGAAGAAGAAAAACAGAAGGAAGTTGAATTGTAGCTGTGGAGAGACAGGATAAACTTCCTACTCTCTGGAGGCTTTAATCTTCAAGAACTTTCTCAACATAATGGTGATACGGTCCTCTGGCTCTACAACAAAGAGCAGGATCAAATGGAGAAAGAAAGGAAGAAGGTTGCAAGAGAAAAGATAAAGGAAAAGAAGAAGAAGGAGGAAGAAGCTAGGGTCACTGCAACCAAGAAGCTCACTAAAAGGCCTGGATGAAGGACTATCTTTGGGCTCGTCGCTTCTCTAGAAGGCAGGTGGTTCCCATGTATGAAAGGACACTCCAACAGATTATCAGTGAAATCAAGGCTGACATCCGGTTGGGGAAGAGAAAAGAGATGTACGGAAGGGTAAAAGGGATGACCTTCACTACTACCACCCAACCACAACCTGAATCCTCACCCTTACCTTTCACCATTAAAACCGAGCCTTTCACCCCAAAACCCACATCATTACCCACATCCACTCCTTCACCTCAACCACCCAAACTTTCCATCCTTCAACCCAAAACACTAGCCAGAACTTGTGAACCTAAACCTACCCAATTATCATCCAAACCATCCCCTTAATCTTCTCAACATCTCTCTCTTGAGGAGTTCAAGGCAATCAAGATGAAGCTCGCCAACTGTACTACTCTGAGCAAAGTCTTTTGTGAAGAAGACTCTGTTAACATCACCTAGGACTCAACTCAGACTCATTGAATGATGAAGAGAAGAAGCTCAGAAGGAAACTAGGACTCTACTAGATACAAAGAAAGAGGACAAGATCCCAGTCAGTCTCTTGTGCCTAGAAGGAAAATAATCCAGTGGAGGTTTGATGAACCTTCTCACAACTTTGTTGTGGAAAGGGAGAATGGTGAAGTCAATAGACTTAATGCAACCTCTCTGCTACACTCCAGCAGGTTTGATATTGCTGGGTTAGCAGAGAATCCATTCTCCAACCCCTCCAACTCTGAAACTACTACACTCATCAGAAATCATCTCATCAATCTTCATCTAGCCAAGCTAACTACAAAAGCCAAGATTGAAGAAGAGTTGAAGTTGAGAAGACATGAAGAAAAAGAAAGATCTCCCACCAAAGGTGCTGCCTTTCTACAGATGATGGAGGGTCCAGAATTGGAACTTATAGTTTGATGGGAATATGATTACAGTTCCCATCAACTAACTCTTTTCATAGGGCAACGACAGAGGGTACATGTTATCCAAGGTGACAGACTGGATTTCCTATCTACCAAGGATCTGTACAAACTTCTCAGCACCACATCAGGGAAGAATAGAGAGACAGACAAATATTTACTCTCCTTGGTGCTCAAAGTTTTGAGAAGTCGACACAAGTGAAGTTTTAGTAGCATCAGCTTAGGGGGAGTTTGTTGGATCAAGAAGAAGGCTAATGCAACCAAAACTATGTCACTTAAGTTATTTTGATGTTGCATGCAAAGGTTTTCGAAGCTTAATATGGAACTTCCGAAGGTTGTAGAGTTCTTTCGAAGACAATATGAAAGATCAACTTCCAAAGACAAAACTCTACTTTTGAAGAAAAGTGCATACTTCCAAACTTCACGACATAGAAGAATAACTGAAGACCACTTCCGAAGTATGATGAAAAGAAGAAGTCTCCAAGTATTGGAAGAAGCAGCCTCTTCCGAAGTATAATTGGCTTCGGAAGTACTTACTCTTCCAAAGCCATTTAACCTTCGGAAGACACTGCTATGAACCAGTGGACACAAGTATAGTCTCTGACACTCCGCTGTAGACTTCTGATACAGCATGGCCTCTTCCTAAAGAGCCATGTAGTTGACCATACTTTATTCCACTGTTCACTTTTTATGATAGTACATGTTACCAACTTTAGTTGGTGACAAAAGGTAAGTCAGGGACATGTCCTGACTACCATATCTGAGATAAGACTTTATCTGAGATACCTTAAACTATAGTCTTGTAGTATAGGCTTTAGCTAAGGGATCCCAGCTAGTATTAAAGTATATCCGGTTCTAGGTAGTATTATATATAGGTCCTCTTTGTAATATATAAAAACTGCTTGCAAGAGTCTTGTATTATTGAGTTGAGAAGCAATATAAAAAGTACCTTGAAAATTACTTTGTGTGTTCTATATTACTTTCTATATTGTGATCAACTCTTACGGATTCGTTCTATACCCAAGTGTTGTTCTAGGTGAGTTTGAGAGAAAACATTGTGTATAGTGACAAACGTCGATCCTGTAATAATCCTTAGGGGAAGTATTGTTGCACCTTGAAAGGATCATACATGCCAATTCAATCAATGGGTAATTTTATGATTACTTTGCTAGAGTCCCACAAGTCCAAGAAGAAATAGGGATGAAGATTCTGCTCAAGAAAAAGAACAAGTATAGTCTCCCCCATTTGTCAATGCGGAAGACGTAAACAAATACGGACAAGTATTTGTTCTTCCGCATTGACAAATGTGGAAGACCAAGTATTAATGCGGACAAGACTTTGCTCATCCGCATTTGACAAATGCAGATGACCGAACAAATGCGCAGAAGTATTTGTTCATCCGCATTAACCAATGCGAATGACCAACATACTAATGCTGATGATCAAGTGAAGAAATGTTCATCAAGTCAACTCATGCGCATTTGCCAATGCAGATGAACAAGCAAAGATGCGGATTAAGACTTAGAAAAGTTTTGATATAATAGGTCGGGAGTAGTTTAGTCATTTTGTAAAAGGCATCTTGTCTGCCTATAAATAGAATAGATAACCTCGTACCTGAGGTGACGGCTAAAAGACGTAGAGAATTTTTGTTTTAATTTTTCTCTGTAATCAATCAACTTTCATATATAAATTCAAAAGCATTTATGAGTATATTTCTTGCATTGAATGTTCTTTGATTGTTTGTTTTGTGAAGTCGGTTTCTTGGATCAATCAACATCCGAGCTTGTTCTTGACAGAAGGATACACCACAACACAAACCAAAAGACAAACAGTAATACGAACTATAATTGAATGGTTTCATTGATAAAACCTAACGATTACAAGCTCGTTACAACATAATAATCAAGACTCTTGGCAAGGGGAAGATTGAGCATGATCTCCCCTCTCATCCGGCAACCCTAGGCTCCCGGGCACACACTTTCTAAAACCCTTAGAAATCCTTTCTGTAAATCCTCTCACTTTCTACACATTGAAATTGGTATATATAGGCCTCGACCTATATTAGATGCGACTGGGCCCATTCGTGAGATTGGACCATGCGTATGGTTCAATCGTACGACTGGACCATGCGTATTGTTCAATCATACGACTGGACCATACTTATGGTGCAGTCTTACGAATGTCCCAATCGCATCTCTCAGTCGCACGGCTGGTCCATTAGCATGGCTCAGTTGTACGACTGAGTCTCATTCGCTTATGCTCCTGCGAATGACCCAGTTTCATGTGTTTACAACATATCAGGTGTATAACATTAAACCTAGACTATTCGACAAGAGACGGACACACTATATATGACTATATATGCTCCAACATGTTTCCGCCATTCAATCATTGACTTGATTACCATATTCGATTCACAGTAAGAATCTCAATCTTACATAACCTAGTCATCCACTACTCCCCAAGCAGGCACATCAACCCAGTTACACCTACATAGGGCTCTACTATACCCACTGTTGGGTTAGTGGAACAGTTGGCGAGCCTAAATAGGCTGGTGCCTAAACTGCTAGCCATAAATAATCTAAGAGCCAACCAGAGGAATCAGCTGATGCCGGTCAATACCGAATAAGGCAAGCGGATAGCCCAGCTTACAGAGAAGAACGCTGCTCATAAGAGAGCTTTAGTTCGAGCTCATCATGCCTTGACAGCTAAAAATGAGCTTGTGATGGCAACCGTCAAGCGGATCGAGGGGTTGGAGAAAAAGAACAAAAAGCTGATGTTGAGGTTGAAGGGAACAAAGGGTGAGCCCCTGAAGATTAAGGATGATGGAGATGATAGTGGAGATGATCATGATGAGTTGACAGATGATAAATCAGAAGTAGATGATGATGATTAGGAAGCTGGAGGAAGTGAAAAAGGAAAAAGACATGATGATGAGGAGGAGGAGGAGGATCAAGAAGGTGATGCATCTGCACCAAACTTTACCGAGTAAAGAAACATCAGCAAGTGTCAAGCAAGATCATCAATTGGGCCTACTTTGAAGCTATGGATGTATATGCTGTGAAACGAGAGAAGGGAATTGAGCACTTTAGATATTCACATGATTGGAAGACTCTTCCTGGTTTTGAGCTAAACAGATTGGCATGTTAAGATCTTTTCTATGCCAGGTCGAGGAAGATGTCGGGATGGTTTGAGAAATCATTGAAGAAAGAATACCACACCAGATGGGTAAACTTCAAACCTCAACAACCTAAGCGGTTCATTCCTAAGACTAAAGTTGATCCTATATCTAGAAGGCCTAAGGTGGTGTTGAAGTGGAGTCCCCCATGCACAATGTCTAAGATGCCTTTACGGGAGATGCCTCGGGGCTTCACTCCACACTTTAAATGGTGTTATTAAGACCGGAGGACGGGGGAAGCGGTCATAGTTCTGAACAAAGAAGGGAAGATCGAGACTATCAGGGTATTTGACCCAATGTGACTTACCAACTTGTCTGCTGAAGATGTTTACACTCTATACAAGTGGCCACTGTTCTATTACACGTAAGATATCGTACAAGCTCTACAATTCCAACATGTTATACGGCTTTACTTCGCATTTGAGATACATTCAGGAGTCACTAAAGAAGAGTAGTACAAGAAATTTCAAGAGCATGTGAAGAATGTTAGAAAATAGGATATACTAGGTCCACGGGGGAGTTTGTTGATGCATCATGTTTCTAGTTTAGTGTTCTTTATTGTAAAAGTCTTTCATTTCTTACACATATGTAATATGAATTCTTAATGAAATATGATATGCATTTTGATGTTTATCTGTCTTTAAATATTTAATATTATTACTGTATTTGGTATAACTCATATGTATGAACATCATATATAGGTTTGAGGGTGTTGTACATAGTTCTAAGTCAATAATGATTGAGAAATGTGTTCAACATAGTCGGGTGATTATTTATGCTAATGGACCATACTTATGGACCATACACATGAATGAATCATACTTATGGACCAGTCGCACGACTAAACCAAGAGATGGATCAGTCGTATGATAGTCTCCTGGTTCAGTCGTATGACTGAGTCATAAGGTTGATTCAGTTGCATGACTGAACCTTCAGTCGTGCGTATGAATCAACTGCATGAATTAGTCGCACGATTGAACCATGCTAATGGTTCAATCATATGAATAAAAACTATAAACCTATAAATACCACATAATTCATGAAAAAACGGAGACTTTGAATATTCACAAAACCTAGCCGTCCAAAGCGCCCTAAGCAGCCTATCCAACTTCATAGTTTGTTCCTGATCCATTTCTACTAAATTCTTAATGTTTGTTTCATTGTTAGATCGATCAGGTTGTCGTTCTCACTAATTGGATCGCCTATCAAATAGGATTCCGCACTATTTGATCTGGTGTCACGTAGAATCCGTTAGTACTCCGTACGAAAACGGTCATAACAATCATTATCTGCTGATTCTCCAAGGGAAAACATTTCATCAACAGCTACTGACTCTGGATCAGCAAATCTGCACTGTGTATCCGGAGATTGAGTAATGTATCAGCAACTGTTCAAGACTCTCAAGAAGATACAACAACCATTGGAAATGATTCATCAATTCCTTGTATCCCTTCTAGAGAAGTTCATGTAACTCCTACGGATGAACAAAATGTTTCCCAAGAAGTTCATGTAACTCCTACGGATGAACAAAATATTTCCAGAGAAGTTCATGCAACTCCTACGGATGAACAAAATGATTCCAGAGAAGTTCATGTAACTCCTACATATGAACAAAATGTTTCCAGACAAGTTGCTGTAACACATACGGAAGAACAAAATGCTTCAGAGAAATTACTACAGAAGACATTAATTATTCTCCTGATGTCCAAACTAAGGAAGACCACTCAATACCAATGATGTACAAGAGGAACACTTTGACTACTTCGCAAATTCACAATCTTGATTGGATCAGTCTATAATAATGGATATGACTAACTTGGAATCATCTATTCCAGTTGAATCAACTCCATCAAAAAGAATTCATAAGACCCATACAGTCAACAACATCATTGGAGATCCTGCGAAAAGAACTACAAGAAGCTAAAGTGGAAGTGTCAACATCTATCTTTTCACTTGTTTTCTTTCACAAGTGGTTCCTCCAAACATCATAGATGCTCTAAAGGAAAACAACTGGATTGAAGCTATGCAAGAAGAGCTTCAACAATTTAGAAAGCAAAAAGTGTGGACTCTAGTTAATTTACCTGAAGGCCAACATCCAATTGGAACTAGATGGCTCTTCAAAACAAACTAGATGATAGAGGTATGATTGTAAGAATCAAAGAAAGGTTGATTGCACAATTATACACACAAGAAGAAGGAATAGACTATGATGAAGTTTTACACCAGTTGCAAGAATTGATGCCATAAGAGTATTCCTAGCATATGCATCATATAAGAAGTTCATTGTTTATAAAATAGATGTTAAGTTTGCCTTCCTATATGGGAAAATTAATGAAGAAGTCTATGTATCATTGCCTCCTGGATTTGAAGATCCTCACTATCCACATAGGGTATACAAACTTAATAAAGCTTTATACAGTCTGCACAAAGCACCAAGGAAGTGGTATGAAACACTATCATCTTTCTTGCTCAAGCATGGATACAAAATGGGAACTATTGATCAGACTCTCTTTCTTAAACAAGAACATCAAGATCTCTTAGTTCAAATTTATGTTGATGGCATTATATTTGGATCAACTAACAACAGATTATGTGTAAGATTTAAAGAACTGATGAAATCAAAGTTTCAGATGAGTTCAATGGGAAAATTAACTTTCTTTCTTGGTCTACAAGTTCATTAGAAAATAGATGGGATATTCATCAATCAAGAAAAATACATACATCAGATATTGAAGAAGTACAACCTTGTTGATGCATCTTCATGCAAAACACCAGCCTTAACAATTGAAAAGATTGTACCTGATCCTACAGGAAAAACAGTTGATCAAAGATTATATACATCAATGAATGGATCACTTATGTATTTAACTACTAGTAGACCTTACATTATGTTTGTTGTATGTGTTTGTGCTAGGTACCAATTAGATCTAGAAAAATCTCATCTGAATGATGTGAAAAGAATCTTCAGATATCTCAAAGGAAAACCAGGACCTGGTCTTCGGTATCCAAAAGATGGTGATTTCACTCTCTACTCATACTCAAATAGTGACTATGGTAGATGCAACAACAACATAAAATCCACAACTAGTGGATGTCAATTAATAGGACCAAGACTAGATTCATGGCAGTGCAGGAAGCAAACAAATGTATCTATATCCAAAGCTAAGGTTGAGTACATAATTGCTTCAGTTGGTTGCTCTCAAGTCCTTTGGTTACAAAACCAATTGCCTGATTATGGTTACAATTTCCTTCAATCTCAAATTTACATTGACAATTCAGCTGCTATGTTTTTAACTGCTAATCCTATGCAACAAAGTAAAACAAATCATATGAAATAAGATACCATTTTTGAGAGATTGCTCGGAAAAGGGTTTGATCAAGTTAGTCAAGTGGATACAACTAATCAGCTTGCTGATTTATTCACTAAGCCTTTGATTTAGTTAGATTTAATTTTCTAATTCAGTATATGGGCATGATTAACTTAGATTAATCATAATGAACAAACAAATAAAAGCATGTCTCTGTCCTTGTACATTGTTTTAATAATAAAGATTTCGCATGACATGTGTTTGGGAATTGATAGTATACTATGTCTGTGCTTCTTCCTGAATTCTTCAATACTATTCAAATCTTATCTAGTTACTTGATTGTAAGTAGGTTCATCTTGAAGTTGAAACTACACTTAGTGTATGCTTAACATAATGCAAAGTGATTGTTTGTGGGAATCTTCATTTTAAGGATACAGAAAGTGAGTCATATTCTGATGTGACCAAAACACTCATCTAAACACACTATGTACCGACACTTTATAATATCTATCTTTGCAAATCTTACTCCCTCTGTTTTGTGTAAACAAAGACTTGGGTGTATGATCACCATTGTTTACATTTGTAACCATCTGGTGAAAAGATTATGATCCTTATAATCCCTTTGTTTTGTGTAAATAAAGACCTGGGTTAAAGGCACCTCTGTTTTACATGAGTAAAGACCTGGTGACCTGATGATGATCATATCTAAGCTCTCAAAAGAATCCTATGTGATCAACTATATATTATTTCTATAGCTTTTTTCAACAATGCATTAATGAGATGTCCAATGCATCTCAAGATAGAACTTATAACTTAAAGTACATAGTTTGTAAGAGTGAAAAAATGATGATTTGTTTCACAAAGGGAGGAAAAACTTTAAGTGAATTGAATATGAAGCCCATAAGAGTTACTCTCTAATAAACATGAAAACATGATAAGCAGCATGCCTAGTTGATACAATACTCTTGTATGGATTTAAGTGGACAAACATACTTGCAATTAGAACAAAGATCAGGTATCATTTCAATAAATTAACTCATCAGGAAGATGCTTAGTATTATAGTATGATCCCTTTATATGTATATATATGCTTGTACATAGTCCTCATTTCAATTTTGTTTAGTTTAACCACTCAATATTAATAAAAAATTTAGGGGGAGTAGAATCATGAAAACAAGTTAACAACAGAATTGTCAAAAGAATTATCAATATTAATGAATTGGAACTTGAGCACTATCTTGGCTCTTGGATATGTGAAGTTATTGAATTTTAAACCTTCTTGTGCATAATTGTCATGAATACAAAGTCAACAAGGTCTAATAGCAATTAATGGTTCTAAGCAGTTGACTAGGACCATACAACAAAATAAGTTTCAACCGTGCATCTCAAGCATCAGCAGAAGCAATAGTGCATCCTAAGCATCAGCGAAAGCTACAGTGCCTTTAGCATCAGCAGAAGCAATAGTGTGAAATTTAATAAAACTTATCTATTCGTAGATTGGTAAACTACGGATGAGCCAATACTCCTAAAAGTATAATCAAATTTCATAGATTGGTAACCTATGAAAATTTAAGTTATACTTCATTAACAGAAGTTTTTAAGTCATCCTTAGATGATCTACGAAATCCGTAGATGATCTCATGAAGAACTAAAAAACTGCGGATAAGTTAATAGGATAGAGGGTCTCATGTCATTAAATAAATGAAATTAATGTGTCTGAAAGAGTATAAATGATGTCTTTGACTTCAATATTCATTATTCACTTTTTCAGAACACTTTTTCAGACCTAAAAAAACCCACTCAACAAGCAGTTTTCCCTCTTTCACAAACATTCAAAATCTCCGAGTCAAAACATCAAACAAACACATAATCTTGATCTCAGATCATTGTGTTCAATGTAATACATGTCGTAATGATCAAAATGAATTGTTTGATTCTTGGTTATCCTCACAATTGTTCATATTCGCATGACAATAATGTTGATTCTAACATGATTCCTTTATTCTTATGAATAGATGGCTAATTGATTTGCGAGAGAGCACAATGTGTGTGCATTCTTAAATCCAGACGACCCCATGTTGGAAGGATTTAGAGGCATCATAAGATACTTACGGGGATCAAGGATCTTCTATGCGTTAACGGCAGAGCCTGTGATACATCAAGATCACATAGTAGATTTCTAGAACTCGTCTTGAATTGAGGAAGATGGAGAATTTGAAGTGATTATGGTTGAGATTAAAAATGAAAGACTGAGGATAGATGAGCATACCATAAGAAGGGTACTAGAATTGGGAGAACAAGAAAGTGGTCACCCAGATGTCTTTGATCATGAGTACATTGAGAAGATATTCTACTGATAGGATATGATGGTGACTTTGAAAGAGAAGAGATCAAAAAGGGAGATTGTGCAAGCCTTACCAGTTTTTGTGTCACACTTACCTAAAGTGTATCTCAAATAGGAAATCAGAACTGGATAGATTCTCAAGGCACATCTCTTCTGGAATCATGGGAATCTTTAAAGGAAGAACATATAACTACTCTAAGTACATCTTCAATTATTTATGTGATCAAATAAGAGTGGCGAAGAATGACAAAATATTTATGTTTCCAAGATTCTTACAATTAATCATCAATGCTAATCTACCCGGCATTGCTAGAGATGGTGATATGTTTGTTCAAGCACATATAGGGAGATCTGTACTTAACAAGATTAGTGGGAAATATCAAGGAGAAGACATACCAATGTTTGTTCATGTGGTGGATGCTAATGCCAACATTCCATAAGAACTGGCATGGGAGGACCAGCAAGGAAGTTCACCTGCTAACACTAAGGAAGTCTTATCTTCACCTCATCAATCACCCATTCACCAACAACCTCAATTATCACAACCACAATCTCCAGGAAGTCAAAACACCCAACCAATCTCTCCTACCCTGCCATATCACCCAACCAACATCTCAATCACCTCAATATTACTCTCCAGCCATTCAAAACACGTAGACAATCTCTTCACTTCTTCATCAATCATCTGAGAGTGTGCATACTGAACCCATCATTGTCACTCAGTCTCTAAACTCAATTCACTCTGGTGAGAATGAGTTGATTTCTAAAGCTAGCACCATCCCATTCTCACACTCCAACTCTTAAAATTTAGTTACCTCTAATCAAACTGAACCTTTAGTGCCCAACATAAATCTTGAACAAAAACCTCATCAAGATAAACCTATTCAAGCTGAAGAGGCATGCTCTAGCTCAGCAAACGTGGCTCATACTAAAGATCATAATGATGAGATTGTTGATCAACAACAAGAAAGGGAAGAAAGAGAAAACTATGTGGATGTAATTGCCTATCAAGAAGATGAGTTAAGTGAAGATGACATCCCTATAAGAAAAAGCTATTTGGTGGCTGAATACAACAAGCTTGTTGTCTAGTCCAACAATAGAAAACAAAGAATTCAGGAGCTGAAAAGGATGATCAGCTTATGAAGCAGGAACCTAATCTAAAATGATTAAGAGAAATTATAGAAGAAAACAATGAAGTCATTGATGCTCTGCTTGAGCTTGTTGAAGAACAAAAAGAGTCAATTGCACATCAGAAGGCTGAAATAGAAAATCTTGTGTTGGAGAGCAACCAAGCTAACAAGACTTTACAAGAACAATATGCTCATGAAGAGATTGATGGGATAAAGATGAAAATAAGTGCCCTGGAATCAAAGGCTGCCACTACATCAAAACAACCAAAAGAACCTACAGAGACTTCTAAGCAACTTATTTTGTACTCTAGGAGAGGAAGTACTTGGGTTCTACAAAGAAAAATGTAATCAATGTTGAAGATTCACCTAAAAGATCAACGCATACATCTTCAAAGCACACTCCTTCAGTGGATGTTTCAACATCAAAACCAGTTACTCATGATGAAGCTGAGAATGATGCTGAACGAAATGAACTGACAAAGAATGAACCTGCCAAAGATCATAAAGAAGAAAAGGTCGATGACCAGCTAACCACTAAAGACATTCTTGAAGAAAGGCCAGAATCTTTAATGTTTATGACCTTAATCAATCATGGATTCCCATATGACTGGTGGAAAGGCTGAACATGAATGAGATGAAGAACATTATAATGGAATTCGAGCTAGTTAGTTTCATGATTCCAAACGGCAACTATGAAACAGTCACAACCTTTTAATCAATTCAGAAAATCAAGAAGGAGTTAGGTCACTATGATATAGCAAAGCTCTCTAAATACAATATGATATGATGGTTACAAGGTCATAACTACAAAAGCTACAAACTTAAGGAAAGAACAGTTAGTGAGCTAAGAAGTATGATGGCTCATGTGATGGTTGTTGAGCTTGATACTGGAGTGAAATTCAGGATAAAAGCTCCAAATTCTGGTGCTGAGCAACAAAGCAAACTCCGTGCAGATTCTATAGCCGTTGTATCTAAAGATTAGCAGAAAGGGAAAGATAAGCTAATAACATAGCCTAGGACAGTTATCCCTGGAAAAGTGTGGCCTCTGGGCACAACAGTCAGAGAGATTACAGAGCAAAAATCCACATTGATAGAGATGTATGACCACATCATAACTCCTAGTTTTGTGGAAGAAAACAGGATTATGGCCTAGAAATATGATCCAGACTGGGATTGTGCAATCATTAAAAGAACATATGGAAGAATACAATACTTCCATGATGTAGAAGCTTTACTGAATCTTCCTAAGAGATATATTAAAGATTTGCAAGCTTAGTCATCTCTAACTATCCAATCCATCCAAGGGGATGAGACTTTTCTATGTCTGTGGGTAGGATGAAGACAAAATTCATAGATGATAAGCTCAAAGAGGCTAAGAGAGATGATATTGAGCACAAGAAGAGAAATCAAGGAAAGAAAAGAACAACATCTAAGCCCTCTACTCTTGTAGATGATGAATTGTTAAAGAGGGTTGGATATAGCAACAGAAACTCAGCAACTATAAAAAGATTTAAGGGTTATCAATACGCATCTCCCATAACAGAATGGGGTTATGTTGAGAAAACAAAAGAGCTAGTGCTACTGAGGAATACTGAAGGGAAGAAAGCTGATAAGATAATAATTTTTTATCCAGTGGAGATCAAATTGCTTCACCAAAGCTATACATATCTTCATGACAAATTCTTCCCAAAGCTAATCGATGAATAAGCACAGAATGACCTATGTCTATATGTGCATATGATTCAAGTGATTTACAAATTGCACACAAAGGCATACAAAAGAAGAAGACATGAAGCTGGACTGTTGAAAGGATCTACATTTGAAGAAGTCTTAAAACTGAGAATCTCAGAGGAAGATGTGCTAGCAATTGCGCACAATGAAAGTGTAGTGGAAACACTTACTACTAAAGAAGACATTTTAGGCTTAAGTTTTGAGACTCTACAACGGATATACAAAATGGAGATCAAGTACAAGTACGATGATCAAAAGGATGCAGTTTCATTCTTCAACAAAAGGATGGTGTCTAGAATGAAGGAACTTTTAGTTTTGAAGAGCTGATTACAAGTGTGTAAGCCTAAGGGGGAGTATTGTTAGATCTAGGAACTATAGGACTGGATCATTTTGTATAGGCTTAAAACTTTAATCAATATTTGTAATGAACCATTGTAATTCATTATTATTAGGTATGCATTATATATAGGTTAACCTATATGTGAATTGATCTATGTATGATTGCAGGTACAAACATAACATAATACTTGGTAAATTACTGAAATTGACTAAGTCTAAGAAACATCTACGGATGAACATTTTGTTCTTCCATAGATATGTTTCTTACAAGTAACTAACATCCGAAGATCATATGCGGATGAACAATCACCTGGAGTTCAAGTGAATCAGAGTGCAAATGAAGACACTTGCGGAAGATCAAGATAACTTCGGAAGAACAAAGTGACTGGGGTTAAGTAAGAGTGATATTCTTACTGTGAATCGAATATGATAATCAAGTCAATGATTGAGTGGTGGAAACAAACAATCAAAGAACATTCAAAGCAAGAAAGATACTCCTAAATGTTGTTTGTATTGATATATGAAAGTTGATAAATTACAGAGAATGATTACAACAAAAATTCTCTATCTATCAGCCGTCACCTCAGTACGAGGTCAACTATTCTATTTATAGGCAGACACGATGCCTTTACAAAATAACTAAACTACCCCTGACCTATTACATTAGAAACTAGTCTAAGTCTTGATCCGCATCTCTGCTTGTTCATCCGCATTGACAAATGCGGATGAGATAATCTTGATCAGCATCTCCACTTGATCATCCGCAATAGTAAGTTGGTCATCCGCATTGGTTAATGCGGATGAACAAATACTTATGTGCATTTGGTTGGTCATCCACATTTGTCAATGTGGATGAGCAAAGTCTTGTCCACATCTTCTTTTGTTCTTCTGCATTAGTCAATGCGAAAGAGTAACTTGTTCTTTAGCATTAGTATTATGTCTTCCGCATTAGTCAATGCGGAAGAGTAAACACTTGTCCATATCAGAGTTATGTCGTCCGCATTATCTAATGCGGAAGATAACACTTGTTATTTTCCTTGCAGATCTTCATCCGCATTTCATCTTAGACTTTGGGATTCCAGCTGAGCAATCATCAATTCACCCATTGAGTTGGCATGTATGATCCTTTCAGGGTGCGACAATACTACCCCTAAGGATTCTTAAATGTTTTGTCTTTCATCATGCATGTAGCTTTCAAAGTGTTGAAGTTGTTTGTTCTTTTGAACATTTTAAGTATTCCTTCAAATTCATAGCCTCTGTACATGGCATTGTGGTTGATCAGCTCCAGGTTGGCTAGTTCTTTCAAGTCATGAATCTCAAGTGCATTTACTAAAGCAGAGTACTCAGTAAAGAATTGCACTAAGCCATAGATCCTTTTGACCATACACATGTTCCATGCACTATCATACTTCCAAGCAATAATTTTTTGATATGTTTTGCTTTTTGGAGTATATATTCCTCTAATAATCTCAGCAGTGGTCAACCCTTCTTGAAGCTTCAGTTGAGAGGGTTCAGCAAACCACTCTGGATATCTATGAATGACAGGTGCCAGATAATCTTGATCTTTGTGAGTAAGACTCATGTCATGTGCAGACACTCTTGCTCTTGGTTTCTTGTTAAGCACCTCTTCTTCTAACTGCTTTAATTTTTCTTTCTTCTCATTTATCATCTTGAGAGTAGCAGCTCTGAAAGAATTTGTCTTCATGTTAGCCAACTTTCTTTTGGTGAATCCTTGTTTTGTGAGGTAATCCTTCATTTCCTTATCAGTCATACCGTAAGGATCAGGAAATAGTGGCTCATGAATTGGAGATGATCTTTTTACCGATGATAGCTTGGATAGAGGAGTCTGTGTTGGCAATGGTCTATCATACCCAGATGTTTTCTTAGTATCTTTGAAGATTGCCTTTTCATACTCAGTTTCAATTGTTGGATCAAGCAACCTTTTTACTTTCTCTTCCTCCTCCTTCATGCCTTCATAAGTCATTCCAAACACTTCATCAGGATCATAACCTTGATTGATCATAAACATGGCTTTAATCATCAAGTCATCAGTTTGTGCTTTGGATACCATGTCTTCCACTGCTTGTTCTGCTTTAATGGGACTATCCATAGGAACATCCCTTTCAGCTTCATATCCACCAGCAGTCTCACCTTCTTCTAAATTAATTGCACCAGCTAATTTCTTCAATTGATCTTCTACCTGCTCATGTTCTTCCAAAAATTCAGCAATAGCTACTAGACTTCTGGGGTCATCTTTTTTTTTCTTGACTGGTTCTTCTTCAACTATTGGTTTCTTACCCTTAGCCTTTTTAGCTAAGTATTTTCTTTTTCGTAAGTAAGTTTGAAGATGAGGGCTTGAAGCTTCAACCTTTTCTATTACTTCATGCATTCTCTTGGGTGTTGTTTGTACTTGTTCATCCACATTCATTTCTTGCTTTTCTTTTTCTGATGCTTTTTCTTTCTCTCTTTCTTGTTCAACCATTTCTCTTATCCTTTCTTTTTGCTCTTCAGTTAGAGACACTGCAGGAACAATCCGCATGTTCAGCACTTTCTCCAAAGGTTCTGGAGATTTTGGAATTAGCACAATTGGATCAGAATCAGCTTTTAGGTTGTTTACAAAGTCCCAAAAAGCACTATCAACACTGAGTTCTTCAAAAGCAAAGCTGTCTAGTGTGCTGAAAAATTCTTCAAACTCAGCTTTTTTAGTGTTATCAGCAGAGGTTTCTCCAGAATAAATCACCATTTCTAAACTATGTTCCACATGTTCTATCTGACTTGTATTACCCTCTTGTTCTTCATTTTCATCTACTGACTGGTTGTCATCAACCTTTTCTTGTTCTTCTTTCTCATCATCATCATCCACTTCATTTCTTTGGATCTTAATCATCATTTCAAGCTCAGATATCCTTTTGTTCTTGCTATCAATTTCTTTTTCAAGTTTGGAGATTATATTAGCTTGTTCTTCTATGATATTTTCTTGTTCCTCCATTGCTATTGTTTGAATTTCAAGTGTGTCAATATGTCCATTGACTTCTTCTCTTAAGTGCTTAACGGCAGCCTTTACAACTTCAATTTCCTTATCTTTCCCGGTCAATTCAGCCTTATGTTTATCTCTTTTAGCTCCTGTTCCTTCTCATCTAGTTCCAGAATTCTATCATCTATGATTATTGACCTTCTATTTAGAATTCTCTCCATTCTTTAAATCTTTTGCATCAATTTAGTGATCAATTCATCCTTCTCATATGGTCTGTTAACATTTGAATCAGCAAAACTTTCTGAGGGAGCAGGCTCAGAAGTTGCTGTTTTTGCAGGCATGTGAGTGTGATGATCCTCCTCATCAGAAGATGATTTGGAAGCTTTAGAAGCACTGGTTGATCCTCCTACATAAGCAGGGTAATCTTATGATGGCATGGATTGAAAAGGGGATATAGGTGATTGTTGTGGTGGTGATATTAGAGAGTGATATGAGGTTATATAGGTGTAGGTTGGGTGGTTGTTGGTGGTGTTGGTTGTGGAGTTCAAAGTAGTGGTGATTGTGGTGATGGTATTGGTGATGGTATTGGTGATGGTATTGGTGATGGTATCAGTGATGGTATTGGTGATGGTTTTGGTGATGGTATTGGTGATGGTATTGGTGACGGTATTGGTGATGGTTAAGCTGCAGGTTATGGTGATTGTATTGGTGATGGTTGAGCAGCAGGTTGTGGAGTTGGTTGTGGAGATGGTTGTGCTTCTTGATTTATCTGTTGCAACATCCAAGGCAAAAGAGGAGTGTGAGGCCCATTATAAAAGTTTCTAGGGTCTCTCTTCTTATATACTTATATGATCTTGCATCATAGTGTGGAATGTCAAGCACTGGTCCTTCAGTTGCAATTTCAAGAAATGATTCATTAATTAGACATTGAATGAATCTGGGATACATGCGAAACTTGTATCTTAATCCTTCTCTAATGTTTGAAACCAGGCCATTGAAAACATATGCTGACATATTGAATGGCCTGTTGGTGCATAGAGCACAGATAGCTGATGATGTGAGGACTGGAATGTCATTCCATCCTGTCTTTCTTTTTGAGAAGCAATGATGAAACACATGAATAATGAATTTCCATGGTAAGTCAACCAATCCCTTAACGATCTGCTTGGCTTCATAACCTCCTTCATAAGCAATTTCATCAAAAAAAAGTGATTATGTCTTCATCACTCAATTACAAAGGAGCATTTGCATCATCAGCAAACCTTAGACATCTTGTAGATGACTCTTCACTGATGATCAATGTGTGTTCACTATTAATTCTCCCAGTAAGTGTTCTAATGCCATCAGCTTCAACAACCTCAGCTGTGTTCAAGAAAGACCTTATGAGATTCTCATAGATAGTAGGTCTGACTATGATGGCATATGCTATCCTTGTGGTATTGATGAATATGATGATGTCTCTCAGTCCTTCTTCTTCTGGGACATCAGGGTTTAAATAACCGCTTACGTTATGGAGCTTGCTCCATGTAAGATTTGCCATGTAAGATTTGCCATGTAATATGCACAAGAGACATGTGTGTTAGTTATCAGTTTGATTTTTAATTATAAATTAACAAGGAAGACTGCTTGTTATTTGTGTTGAATTGTTGTAATGGCAACCGGTGAATTTGTCATTTAACAATCACAGTTTCAATGTTTGAACCATTCAATAGATGATGTGACTTTGATTTGTTACACATTTTTCTTTTTCATTTTGCTCTATTTTTCGCAGTAAACATGATTATCAAGGTTTTCAATATCAGTTGAATTCCTATCAATTTGTATATTTATTGAAGTCGAAAATGTGTATTACATCACATTAATAAGTTTGATTTTGGTGTTCTTCATTATTATCGGGTTCATTGTTTGATTTAGGTTAACAGTCCGAAACTCAAGTCTTGGTTTCAAAATTTTATTGAAATTATACGTTATCTTTGAAATAACTGTACTTCTGAATCGATGACAAGAATGTTTTGAGAAGAATCACAACAAAATCTCTGAATGTTTATGATGACGATGATGATTGAAGATGTTGTACTGTATGTTTACGCTCGTCTCACTATAAAGTCTCTCAAATTTGAAAAGTATTAAATGACCTGTTTGAATTCCTTAAATAGTCAAATAATACAATTTGAAAATTTTTACAAGTTTAAAAGCAGATACAGTCACCATTGTAGCAAATGCTGAAGGTTAATTTGTTTGACTTTTGGTCATCCGCATTTGTTGACTGTAGCAAATGCGGAAGGTTAATCAGTTTGAATTTTACTCATCCGTATTTGTTAACTGTAGCAAATGTGGAAGACAAACTTTTGACTGAGTTTGCATTTGGTTACTTTTGGTCATCTATATTTGTTGACTGTAGCAAATGCGGAAGGTTAATTTTTGACTGACTGTCCGCATTCCACTACTGTTGCAAATGCGGAAATTTTGTTAATTTTTTATTCTATCCGCATTTGTGTACTGTTGCAAATGCGGAAGTTAAACTTGAAATCTTTGGCTGTCCGCATTTGTGTTGTAGTAAATGTGGAAGAATAACATTGCACTTCAGCACTATAACAAATGCGGTTGAGTTGCTTGTTTTATCCTATCCGTATTTCTACACAGTAGCAAATGCGATAGAACAAAGTCAATCAGCATTTGTGCAACTATATCAAGTATGGTTGAGAAGTCAACACAGCACTGTAGCAAATGCGATAGAGACCTATTCATATGCATTTGTTAAGTGTATCAAATACGGTAGAGTAAATTCACATTTACTTCACACACTAATGCGGTAGAGTAAAATCATTGTCCTGATTAGTTGCACTTGAAAAAAGTATTGTTACCGCATTAGTTTCATGCATGGGTTACCTTCACTCGCATTAACTAATGCACTTACCTGCATTAGCTTTTGAACTTAATCAAAAGTTAATGTGATTGAATTGATTATTCATCTTCTGAAGAGGTGTCCTTGATTGATTTTTCTTATGAAGTTGGCTGTTGAAGTTGTCAATTCTTGCTTGGATTGACTTGTATGTCACAATTAATACAAGTTTCCCAATTTTGACAGATCTTGGGCTTATCATGCTTCCAAGAATCTACATAAGCTGAGATATAATGGTATAACTTATTGCAACAACACCAACTAAAATTCTTTTTGTTTTTTTTTTTCAAAATTAAGTTAATAAACAAAAATTTAGACTTACTCAAAAATTTTAAATTACTCCGCCTAAAGTGTATGTCCACATTTGGAGAGAAACTTTAAAGATTTAAAACTTTTTGAATATTATTTTGATAAATATTAATAATGAAGAGAAAGATCACTTTGTTGGGATCATATCAGTCTTACATTACACATGTGCATCCTTTATGATTAAATGGACATGATTATGAACTTGAAGATTCAAGGTATGTTTGTCCTCTTAAACCCATACCTGGTTGATATTGATGCAAATGACTTTTATCATGTTTGGGTTGATTTATTATTCAATGTGTACCTCACACACATAAGAATGAAATGATCAACCCTCCTTATACAATGCATGGTAGAACTTTTTCACAACTTTTCTTACCAGGTTACTTAAGTCATGAAATCTCATTTTCACTGATCCTCATTGTGATTCTTTTAATTTGATCCTTTTTCATGTTGATCCACATTGGGATTCTTTTCACTTCACTTTCGAAGGTGATCCATTTTGGGATTCTTTTGTTCGTTCACTTAGAATGTATTACTTTGTTGATTCATCCAATTTTTGGATGTGTTCCACATTGGGAATCTTTTGGATCATGACATATGCACTATGTGCAAGTTTCATCACGTCTTTACCCAGCAAAACAAAGATGAAACATAATATGGTGAAAGAGATTCATAAAGTATCATTACCTGGTGTGTTTAGGCTACTACACACATGCATTCAGATAAGCCAATACATACCTATACTTTGTGATGAGTGTTTCACAATTGAATATGTCTTTAATTCATCACTGCATGTATCTTTTCTTCCAAGTTGAGCCTACCAACATATCTAGTAAGTCATTTCAGTCTTTTACATTTTGAAATTAAGCACAGTGAATGATATAACGACTATAATTATATCATTTCCCTTAGAATTCCTATTAAACTTGATTTTTTGTGGTTTTTCTGATGTTTTAAATTGTTTTTGATGTTTTTCATAGTTTTAACTCAAGGTTAATCATGCCAATTGACTGAACCAGAAATTCAAACCTACTAGGTTCAAATGCCTTGGTAAACAAATGAGCTAATTGATTTTCAGTTGGTACTTGAATCAATTTGATTAAACTCTTTTCAGCACAGTCTCTCAAAAAATGATATCTAATCTCAATATGTTTTGTTTTTGAGTGCCAAACTAGATTATTGGTTATAAAGACAGCAGCTGTGTTGTCAATAGAAATTGGTGTGTGCAAGAAGTTAAAATCATAATCAAGCATCTGGTTTTGAATCCGGAGAACTTGAGAGCAACATGCTGATGCAGCAATGTACTCAGCTTCTGATGTGGACACAGACACATTTGTCTGCTTTTTGCATTGCCAGGATACTAGTCTGGGACCAAGAAATTGACAACCGCCAGAAGTGGATTTTTTGTTCAAGTTGCATCCGCCATAATCACTATCTGTGTAGGCATAGAGATTAAATTATCCTTCCTTTCGATACCATAATCCAAGAGCTGGCTTGCTCTTTAGATATCTGAATATCCTCTTGACTGCGTTCACATGTGATTCTTTTGGATCAGCTTGATATCTGGCACACACAAACACCAAACATAATGTCAGGCCTACTAGCTGTTAGATACATAAGTGAACCTATCATTGATCGATGGTTAGTCTGATCCACTCATTTGCCTTTAGGGTCAGGCCCAATCTTCACTTTAGTATCCACAGGAGTTCTGATAGACTGACAGTGAGCAAAGTGAAATTTCTTCAACATGGTTTCTACATATTTTGATTTGTTGATGAAGATTCCATGTGTTGTTTGTTGGAGTTGCACCCCTAGAAAGAAGGTGAGTTCTCCCATAGCACTCATTTGGAACTTTGAATGCATAAGTCTTCAAATTCTTTGCAGAGTTACTTGTTTGTCGAGCCAAATATAATGTCATCCACGTAGATCTGGACTAACAACATGTCTTATCCTCTTATTCTTCTGAAGAGAGTCTGATCAATCTTTCCTCTTTCATACCCATGTTCAAGAAGAAAGGATGATATAGTCTCATACCACTTTCTTGGTGCTTGATGAAGACCATACAGAGCTTTGTCAAGCTTGTAAACTCTGTGAGGGAAATCTGGATCTTCAAAGCCAAGCGGTTGACTCACATAGACTTCTTCAGCAATCTTTCCATACAGGAAGGCACACTTTACATCCATTTGATAAACAGTAAATCTCATGGACGTAGAATATGCAAGAAAGATTCTGATTGCTTCTAGTCTGGCAACAGGAGCAAACACTTCGTCGTAGTCGATTCCTTCTTCCTGAGTGTATCCCTGTGCCATTAGTCTTGCTTTCTTTATGATGACTATCCCTCTATCATCAATCTTGTTCCTATACAGCCATCTGGTACCGATAGGGTATTGTCCTTCGGGAAGATCTACCAGCTCCCATACTTCTTGCTTCTTGAATTGGAGCAATTCTTCCTGCATTGCTTCAATCCAACTATTGTCTTGAAGTGCCTCTTTGATGTTTTTGGGTACTGTTTGACATAGAAAGCATGAGAACAAACAGATGTTTGCAATACTTGACTTGCTTGTTGTCACCCTCTTATTAAGATCACCAATAATGGTTTTAACCGGATGATTTTTGTGTATTCTTGTGGTTGGAATGGTGTCACCAGCAATAGTTACATCAAGATTGGAGACATTCAGTTCATTATGGTTAGAGGCACATTCATCTTGTATTGTTGTTGAATTATGAAGATTATCAATTTCTGTTTCAGTAACTGCTACATCTTCAACAACACTGAGGTTGCTTGCATCTTTTGATGTACCTTGAGTTTCTACTGGATGAGAAGCCTATTTTTGATTTCTGATCTTATTTGACAAGTCATCTGAGTGAGATGGTACCAGGCTTGGACCATCTTCAGAAGAAACACTAAGGTTTTGTGATAGATGTTTGATGGGATCAGCTTGAAGAGGAACATCTTCATTCATATGTTCATCAGATGTTGGTAGAATCAATGGATAATTATCTCTTCTTTCTACAGTTGATGAAGTATCACCTGAATGTATATTTCCTGCATCAAACAAGTGAAATTGGTCAAATGATTTTATAAGTGTGTCAATATCAAACAACCAGTCAGGACCATTTGTAGATTTAGGAAATGAATATTCTTTGAGTTGAACATTTGTAGATTCATCAATAATGTTCAGTCTAGGATTGAACACTCTATAAGCCTTTGAGACAGAAGAATAACCTACAAAGAATCCTTCATCAGACTTGGATGAAAATTTTCCCAAATGATCATGGGTGTTTAATATTGAGACTGGACAACCAAATGTTTTAAGGAATCCAATAAATGGTTTCCTATGAAAGATCAGTTCATAAGGTGTCATGTTACTTTCTTTAACAATCAGAGTTTGATTTTGCACAAAGCACGATATGTTAACTACTTCTGCCCAAAAGGTGATTGACAGTTTAGCATCGGCTAGCATTGTTCTTGCTGCTTCAATCAGTGTTCTATTTTGCCTTTCAGCTACCCTATTTTGTTGAGGAGTTCTAGTTGCACTGAATTGATGAGCAATGCCTTTGGTTGCATAAAAGGAACTCATATTTTCATTTTTGAACTCTATACCATTATCACTTTTTATTATTTTGACCTTAACATCAAGTTGATTATCAATTTTAGTGATAAATTCTTGAATGATTTGGGATGCTTCGTTTTTATGAAGTAGGAAGAACACCCATGTGAATCGAGAAAAGTCATCAATGATCACTAAACAATACTGTTTCTTTCCCATACTCATTACATGAGTTGGTCCAAAAAGATCCATGTGAAGTAACTTCAATGGAGTATTGTTAGTGTTCACCAGCTTTGTTTTGTGAGACGATTTGTGTTGTTTTCCTTTGAGGTACGCTAAACATTGATAATAAAATGGAATTCTTTTTTAGGAAGACCAATGACATGGTTTTCTTTGACTAACTTGTTCATATTTTTAAAGTTAGTATGCCCCAAACGTCTATGCAAAAGCTATGACTCATCAACTGATGCTTTAGACAAAAGACATGTTTCTTCCTTAGGTGATGCAGAACATAGGTTTAAGACATATGTATTATTCTTCCTCGGAGTCTTTAAGACAACCCATTCTTCAGGGATTTGAAATCCAGGTTTCAGAATGTAACAGTGAGTGTCCTTAAAGTGAGTGGAATATTTTTTGTCGCAGATCTAAGACACGCTTAGCAGATTGAAATTCAGTTATTCACAGTAATTCACTCTATCAAAGCTCAGCATCCTGTTTGTCACAGATCCTTCTCCTATAATTCTACCACCTTTTGAATCTCCACCAAATGCCACAGTAGTTCCTTGTATGTACTTGAAATCATGAAGGAGGGAACGATCTCCAGTCATGTGTCGGGAGCATCCACTGTCAACGTACCATAGGCTATTAGACCTGTGTGGATGAACCTACAAGCAAAAAGAACTAATTAGAATAAGGAACCCAAGCCATGATGGTCTTGGGTTTCCTGTTCCTATTCATGGTAGTCACCTCCTGGTATTTCCCTCTGAATTGTGATTTGGATGGAGGTGTTCTGGGAGACATTTGATGATGAATTAGTTGAGTAAATTCATCAACATCTACTAAGGATTCACATGAATAATGAAATCATTGGTCTCTATTTCTTTGTAAAAGTTTAGCCCGAGTTTCATTATCACAGGTTGTTTTTTGCTTAGGAAGGTCAAGTTTGTGTTTCATTGTGAGATGATTCTTTGACCCTTCCTTAAATCCTTCAAGTTATTTATGTCATTTGTTGATCTAGGTGTCCTAGATTGAGTATTATGAAGATGTGGTCTGACAGAGTGCATCACAGTAGATGTTTTTGAGATGGGCTTGTGTTGTGGAATTCTCAACCCCTTCTAATTAAAGAAACAATCAGATGTATTGTGATTGTTCGTGTCACAGATTGAACAATACTTGTTGAAATAGCAATTTTTGGTAGAGTGATTATTCATATCACAGATAGAACAATATTGATTAAAGAAGCATTTATCGGTCTTGTGATTGAACATGTCACAAATATCACAATACATTTGTTTGTTTTTTGAATCAGATTTTTCCTTGTGTGACTCAACTGATACTTTCTTTTGATGATTCACTTTTTTTTCTTTAGGTGATGAATTAGAATCAGCCCTTTTAGTAGTTTGCTTCACAACACTACTTTTGTTCAGTTGTCTGGGTTGTTTGTGTTTCTTTAGCCTATTTCTCACTTCTTTCTCAAACTGGTCAACATGTTCCTTGTTACAGATATCAAACCCAACTCCCTGCCTTAACCTTGATGACTGAGGGTCTGATGAAGTTCTATGTGTTGAACTCAGTTTTACAGTTTGTTTCTTTTTGAGTGAAACCTTTTCTGATTTGCTTGAATTATTTGGAGATATAATCTCATGATCAGAACTACTCTCAGTAGTGTGTTTCACTGTCTTGACATATTTGTTTTTTCCTTGTAAAACAGATGGTATGAATTTTATAAAAGGTACAACTGCTTTTACAGGGCTTGATGGTTTCATGACACTCACTGTCTTTTCTGAACACTCTTTGATTTTGATTGGGTGACCTAACTTGATTTTATCATCATTGGTTTCAAAATAAACATCAGGTTTGTTTTTGAGGATTTGTCACTTGTTTCACTACTGATTTAGGTTCCATAGTTTTAGGTTTAATTGATTCAGAGAGTGAGACAGAGTCAGGCATGACAGTGTAATTGTCATTGTATGATGGAGGACATGAATTATACCCAATCCCTAACATGTCCTTTGGATCCTTTTGTGAATCCAACATCTCTTGCAGCTTGACTGAAGACATTTGAAACTTTTCAAGTTTCATTTCAGTCATAGATTGTTGAGCTTTAGCTTGAGCTAACTTTTCAGTAAGTAGCTCATTTCAGCTGCAAGAGTGTATTCTCACCATGCAATTTTTCTATGTCAGAAATGAGAGATTTGATTTTGATTTCAAAACTTTTTAGTTCTCTCTTCATCATTTCTGACTTCACTTTTTCTTCTTTAATTTTATCTACCAGTTTATGGTTGTGTTCTCTATACTCTTGTAATTCATTTATGCATTTTTCACTACAAAGGTTAGTTTTTTACATCAGTAGGCATTGAAGATGGTCCATCATTAATGTGAACCATAAGAGCATGATTCTGGAATTGAGGCTTGACTTCCTCAGCATACACACTCCAGTCACATATCCCATCTTGTTTATCACAAGGGCACTGGTAGAAGGCTGACTGCTTGCATGGGCTTGATTTGTCAGCTGTGGTTGATTCTGGTACGTTTGTTGATGATGAGAATGATGATACTGCTATTGTTGATTGTTTGAGTGATAGCTTGAATTGGGTTGTGATGATGATTGGCCTGGAGAGTTCCTTTGATAGTTGTTCCTTTTGGGGGCATTGCACTCTATTGAGAAATGGCCAGTCACGCCACAATTGAAGCATTTCACCTTGGATTTATCATATCCAAGTTTTGTGTTCTCATTCAGGCTCAGCTTTCTTCCATTTTTGAAGAATTTCTTTGCTCTCATGGCAATCATTGCAATTTGCCACTGTAGATCCATTTCCTCCACATCATCAGGATCCATTTCTTCTAGATCTTCCTGAATTAGGTGGGCAGAAGTGAGTCTTCCCCCTGGGTAGGCTTCAAAGCTTGCAACCAAGGCATTGTAAGTTGCCTTTTGCTCTTCTGATCTTGAGTCTTCAGGAGAGGTTTGAGGAGCAGTGGAGGATTTGTAGGCCTCAATCACTCTTGGTCCACTCAAGTTTCTGCTTCGTTCATCAAGTTCCAAAGCTTCAATCTTGGCTTCATAATGTCTAGAGTGGTACTCTCAAGATCAAGAGTATTTTTCAGCATTGTGACATTTTGCTTCCAACTTTTAGGGAGACTATGAAGCATTTTCATGTTAAGTTCTTTAATATTGTAAGAAACTCCCATGATTTCCAAATCATTTACCAACTGTACAAATCGGTGCAGCTGTTTAGATATTGATTCCCCTTTGGTGTGGTGGAAGGTTTGATACTGATTGACCAGCTTGTCTTTGTTAATTTCAGCAACCTCATTGCTTCCTTCACACATAATTTTAGTGAATCCCAAACAGCTTTAGCAGTTCCATACTTTTCCAATCTTTTCAGCACATCCATCTTGAGTGCTTGAGTCAAGATTGAGTGTGCTTTGAGGTCAATATTGATCTTCTTATAGTCATCTTCATCTAGAGTTAAGTCTTCAATTGGTATTCTAGCAGTCTTGTAAAGTGCAGCTTGAGCAGTTGATAGAGTAACAGGAATATGTGGACCCTTACATATTGAGATCCAAAAATCAGAATCTACACCTGTGATATAATTTCTAAACCTTATTCTCCATTGTTTAAACTTAGATTTGTGTTTAAGCATGGGAGGTTTAGGTGTATGACCAAGTTCAAAGTAACTATTAGAATCCATGTTGATTTATGTAAGTATAGATTTAGTTGATTTTAAGATTGATTATGTTTGATGAGTCCAACTTGTTCAAGCAGTTCTTTCGAGGTTCAGAATGAGTTCTGTAATGATTTTCTTGCTGTTTGACAGGAGTATTCTTGTTGTTTACTAAGTAGAGATGATGATATCCACTACTAGCAACTTGATTACCAGATCAATCGAGTTCTATTCAGTCTGTGCGCAGATCTGAAAGAGACTCGAGAGCCAAAGCTCTGATACCAATTGACTGGGGTTGAGTAAGAGTGATATTCTTACTGCGAATCGAATAGGATAATCAAGTCAATGATTGAGTGGCGGAAACAAACAATCAAAGAACATTCAAAGCAAGAAAGATACTCATAAATGTTGTTTGTATTGATATATGAAAGTTGATAAATTACAGAGAATGATTACAACAAAAATTCTCTATCTATTAGCCGTCACCTCAGTATGAGGTCAACTATACTATTTATAGGCAGACACGATGCCTTTACAAAATGACTAAACTCCACTGACCTATTACATCAGAAACTAGTCTAAGTCTTGATCCACATCTCTTCTTGTTCATCTGCATTGACAAATGCGGATGAGATAATCTTGATCAGCATCTCCACTTGATCATCCGCAATAGTAAGTTGGTCATCCGCATTGGTTAATGTGGATGAACAAATACTTATGTGCATTTGGTTGGTCATCCGCATTTGTCAATGCGGATTAGCAAAGTCTTGTCCGCATCTTCTTTTGTTCTTCCGCATTAGTCAATGCGGAAGAGTAACTTGTTCTTCAGCATTAGTATTATGTCATCCGCATTAGTCAATGCGGAAGAGTAAACACTTGTCCGCATCAGAGTTATGTCTTCCGTATTAACTGATACGGAAGATAACACTTGTTATTTTCCTTGCAGATCTTCATTCGCATTTCTTCTTGGACTTGTGGGATTCCAGCTGAGCAATCATCAATTCACCCATTGAGTGGGCATGTATGATCCTTTCAGGTGCAACACAATGACAGGATCAGCGATCACAAGTTTGATGTATTAGGATACAAAGCAGCGTAATACAAACAAGAATTAGACAAATTGTAGAAAGCAATCGATACTTGTAAGCATTAAGAGCGCATACGGTTATAGGAAGAGAATATATATTTCTGATTTCAAGGAATGTTTATAGATGTAGAATATCTCTAATCAAATCATTCATACATTCCATTCATTCGTCTTCATCCATCGTTACAATAGTTGCCACTCCTTATATAGAGTGCAACATCACTGCTGTTATCACGAAAGTGACAACTGGCAGATCAAATACAAAAATAACTAATTCTTAACAAACTACTGAAATGTTCACACTACTGAGAACATATCAGCGTGTTAAGTACAAAATATAAAACTACTGAAACTACAACGACTGAAGAACAAACTCTTCAGTCGTTTTACAAACTACTGAAACATAAAACTACTGAAACTGGAAATATAAAACTACTGATATCACAACTACTGAAGAAGTACTCTTCAGCAGTTGTGACAAACTACTGAGGCTTCAGTACTTGATCTTCAGACTTTGACCTTCAGGTGTTTCATCAGCTGATGACTTCAGTAGATATCATCAGCTGATGTCTTCAGTCTTTGTCTCAGACTTTGTTCATCAGTTGTTGATCTTCAGCACTTGTAAACTCTTCAGCTGTTGTACTTCAGTACTTTGGTCTTTCAGCTTCAGCACTTTAGTTCTTCAGCTGTTGAGGTCTTCAGCACTTGATCTTCAGCTGTTGAAGTCTCAGCACTTGTCAAACTACTGATGAGGCTTTCAGCAGTTGTTGTGATACCATGTGGGACTTAGAGGTTTTCTGATCTTGGCTCATTGGTTCTTTTGGTCCAACAACTCCCCCTGAACCAATGCAGCCAAAACCTCTAACTTATTTATTTTCCCACTTATTGATGGCAAAATGTTGGTCTTTTTCCTTCTTGATCAGTAGAGAAGATGACCCATGTAAGCTCCGGCCTGGGAAGAACCTCAAATATTTGTTTGGCAGAGTATGAATGGGAACTCTGTTTTGGGGAACAGGACACAGTTGTTATCCCATTCATGAGATTCACTTCCCCATAATGAGTCTGTACGACTCTCTTGTGTAGGCCTCAAGGAAGGTGATTTGTTCCTCCATGGTTAGCACTTTAGCACCTCCTTCAACCAATGATTCCGCCCATAATACTCAGACAGGTATTTGGCCTGTTTCCATTCTTTAGCTCCACAGTTGTTATTATTCTGTAAGCAAACTCATCCGGGGGATTACCCTCTAGACAACAACTGGGTACTCATTTTCCTGACTTCCTCAAGCCTCTTGTAACTAACCCCTTTTTCACTATTTTGTTTTCCAGCATCTTCTGATGGGTTAAATTAGCTTTGTAGGCCTTCTTGAAGTCTTCTAGGATTTCCCAGGGTGAAACTACAAGACCAGAGAGATCCTTCATCTACGATCTTTTTCACCTGGCCAATGTATCTCTGAGGTATATTGTTCTTATGAATTCTGTGAGAAACCCTGGGATCAGGCCAAATCCTCACTCTTCCTTTTGATATTGGAAGGTATGCTGAGAGTGTAAAGTCTGAGAGCTTGCTCCTTCATATTGATGATAGAAGATGTGGCTGCATAAGCTTTGTCAACTCTCTTCAGCAATTCCTCATCATGCTGTTTATGAAGCTCTTCTTCTTCTAGCTTCACTTTAACCATTTGTCTCTGGACTTCAGAGTAATTGCTGAGGAGTGACTTGTGGCCTTAGGCAACTGAATCACAGCTGAGAGTGGCAGCCTGTCTTCATCATCTTCTTATCTTCTTCTAGCCTCAATACCTTCTCTTCTTCTTCAAGGTATATCATCGGCTATGGGTTTTGAGGGTAAGGGAGTTGGTTTGGTGGGTTGTGTTTTGGGTGGTTTTGGTGTGGGAATGTTGACAGGCTGTGCTAGCATCCTTGAGTGAGTGTGGCTTTTGATTGCTTGGCTAGCTCAGTCCTGCTCCCAGCACCCGCTTCATTCAAAGCTTCAATAACAAGCCCCTTAGTGTATGCTTCAAACGAACATATCTTGGTGGTGATTGCCAAGATACTGTCCCTGACCAAGCTTTGATTTCAATCATTGATCTTCCAAGATATTTTGCAATAAATCTTATCATGATTTCAAGCCTTTCTCTTTCTAACACTTCATAACTTGCCCATCTATTCTGGATTTCTTCAATCTCTAGTCGTCGAATCTCAGAGTCAAGTTTATTGGTGTCATGGCCTTGCCTAAACAGCTGATCAATGATGTTGTCCATTGATCTGCTGTGTTCGGCATCAGCTTCTTTTATCAGTAGCTCCAAGGCTTTATCTTCAGCAATGTGCTCATCAGCATTTTTCTTTCGCTTGTAGGTGAGCATTGGTTGCTGTTCTTTCTCCTCCTTTTGGGCTTGCTTCGCTTCCTTCTTTTCCTCGGATCTTTTCCTCCTCTTTTCTTTCACTGCAGTACTCTCCCCCTTTTTGGTTGCATTGGAGGAAGGGTTTGTACCGCAGAAAGAGTCTTTTGGACAGCAGCATCAACCAAGGGCTGTAATTGAGGAAAGCCTCTCATCATGGCTTTGATCACTATATCAGTGATTATGGGTGTGATGAGAGGGAGGGAATTTTGGAGTACAACACCTATTTGCTCAGAAAGGATCTGTTCCTGAGAAGTAGGGCCTGAAGCAGAGGCAGGTGGTTGATTTTGGAGTGGCTCGGTGTTTGGGAAACCTTCAAGTGAAGGTGCCATCTGTGGGTGAATAGAGGCAGATGGTCTTTCTCCTTGTGAGAGTTGGTCAAGTAGGTTTTGCAGCCTACTGACTTTCTCTTCAAGGATTGTGTTCTGGCAAGAACATCATAGAAAAAGCCCAGGTCATCATCAGCCGAAGCTGAATCAGCTGACCTCCTGCTTAGAGCAGGATTTACATGCATGGGTGTAGACCAGTTGGTGCATGTGCCCCTTTGCTTGGTACTGGGGACTTCCAGCCTCAGGACAATGTCCATCATCAGCTGTTGCCTCTAGTGAGGTCTTAGCAATGTTACCAGCCTCACTCTGGTCATGTGCTGAGTCAGAGGAGGTGGCAGCCTCACCAGATATTCTAAGCTCCTTGTCTACACCAGGAGATAGAAGTGGGAAACCCCTGTGCTGTGGGTTCTCAAGTGCACTGTGTTCCTCCCCCTCAATTGTAGAGGTATTCCAGTAGTAAGTGGTTTCTGGGGAGGGGGTGAGGAGTGCAATTGAGTCAGCACTTGTGCAACTATTAAGTTGGGCTGTGAGGGGCGGTTGTTTGGGGTGAGGGGATAGAAGCAGTGTGCACCTAGGGAGGTTGGTGCTCTTCAATGGCAATCTCCTCAAGTGAGGAAGATCCCAGATATGTAGGTGTCCCTTGGGTGGTTGCTGCAGGCTCCTGTTGAGAGGAAGCCTGAGCGGCTATGGCTGGAGGAGTCATTGTATCCACTAGGGGGTTTGACTAGTGGATATATCCTGTTTTGTGTTGCAGGGGCATCCTCAGGGGACTCAATTCCCTGAGTAGCCGTTTTGGGTTTCTGTTTGGTGGGTTTGGTGGGAACTTTGGATTTGGAGGTGGTGGCTGTGGGTTTCCAGCTGCGTGGGTTTTCGCAGCTTGGCAGCCATTTTGAGTGTCCGGTCAGAGTTGTGCCGGAGTATACTTCCGACAGAACAGCCGTAGCAGGGACTCCCAAGCCAACAAGTCCCTCAGCATTAAGCTGGTTTGTAATGATGGCCATTATGAACCGTGGATATAGTATCCAACGGTTGGCAGTTAGTTTTTGAGCCATATCCTTGAGCTCTAAAAATATTATTTCAGAAAAATTAAGTGGTTGTTGCTCAGGAATAGAATACATTACCTGTTGCCATTTTGTCGACATTTGATCCCAAGACGACGTCTTAGGGGCCAACATACATTCACCATGTGAAAATCAGGCGCTCACGTCATTAAAGTGTTTCTTCATGATAGTGGAGGCACTGAGATCGCCTTGATATCCATGTTGAGCAAAGGATAGATCTAAGGTGCCCTTCGGATATCCAGCAGGAGAGTAGCATCATTCAGTTGAAGAATTTGGCGGATTATTGCAGGAGTGATGACTACTTCTTTGTTGTTGACGACCGACCGGAGGGATGGTGTGTTGTTCTCCCCAGTGGTAACAGTAACGTTCATCCAAAATTGGTGCAAGGATTCGGCATGTAGATGGGATTCAAAGAAATGCTGTGTTGTATTGGGACTGAACCATAAGATCGATAGCAGTATCGAACTTAGTCCAGATGGGCGATTTAGTGAGGTAGGCAACGCAGTTGTGTCGCGGTTTAATTTGCATAGACGCCATTGAGAAGAGGGAAGTTTTGGAGAGGAACGTTAGGTTTGAAGAAGATGAAGCAATGAGAGCTAAGGTTAGGGATATATATAGGGTACGGGTAGGAAACGACTGAAGGATGTGGTGTTAGTCATCAGTAGTTTTAAACGACCGTTGACATGGTATTATCCTTTCAGACGTTGAAACAGCTGAAGTCGTGGTGTTAGGCATCAGTAGTTAGAAAACTACTGAAGACCGTGGTTTTTGACTTCAGATGATTGAAACAACTGAGGACATGGTGTTTGTCATCAGTAGTTATGAAACTACTGAAGACAGTGGTTTGTCATCAGCTGTTGTAAACAACTGAAGACTTGGGATTAGTCATCAGTAGTTATAAAAACTACTGAAGACGTGGTTTTGCTTCCGTTGTTTAAAATGAAACAGCAGTTGTACAAACGACTGAAGAGAAAGTTCTCTTCAGCTGTTTTCGTCAACTCTTAGCTTTTCAGCTGTTTCAAACTGTCCTCAACACATTCATCAGTCTTTTTGGTTGATTTCAGTTGTTTCATAGGACATCAGTACTTATCTGGTTTTACTGATTGCAGTAGTTGTAACTGCATCAGTAGTTGTAACTACATCAGTAGTTTAGAACAGATGAAGTACTTCAGTACTTGTGAGACATTTAGCCTTCAGTAGTTATAAAAACTACTAAGGTTAAAAGAGCTCATCAGTACTTATATGTGACATAGGTACTCATGATCATCAGTATGAATTACTAAGATCATCAGTAGTTGTCACTTATTCTAGTTGCAGCATACCAAGCCTTAACACCAGGTTTTGGAAAGTTGAACTATCCAAGGCTTAGTAAAATGTCTGCAAGCTCATCAGCACTAGACACAAACTTAGGATCAATCAGACCTTTTTCAAAACAATCCCTTATAAAATGATGTCTGATCTCTATATGTTTGGTCCTAGAGTGCTGGACTGGATTTTTGACAATGCAAAGAGCTGAAGCACTATCCATTAACAATGGAGTCTTAGCCTCTGTAATGCCATAATCCAAAAGTTGGTTTTGAAGCCAGAGTACCTGAGATGTACAACTTGCAGCAGCAATGTACTCTGCTTCAGCAGTGATGTAGCAACTGAGGTCTGTTTCTTGCTCTGCCAAGAAATCAAGCAGTTGCCTAGGAATTGACATCCACCAGAAGTTGATTTCCTGGTCAACTTACACCCTGCATAGTCACTGTCAGAAAAAGCAACTAATTTACCAGAATGTCCGTAGAATACCATAAACCTAGAGATGGAGTGCCTTGCAGATATCTAAAGATCCTCTTGACTGCAATCAGATGAGACTCTTTAGGTGCAGCCTGAAATCTAGCACAAACACATGGGCAAACATAATATCTGGTCTAGAAGCTGTTAAATACATCAAGACCCAATCATACATCTGTAAAGTGTTTCATCAACCACTTTACCTTTCTGATCTGAGTCCAGTTGTGTGGTGCTGCTCATGGGAGTAGAACAAGGCTTACAGTTTTGTAAATCAAACTTTTGCAAAAGATCTTTGTATATTTGGACTGATGAATAAAAATTCCATCAGCCTTTTGTTGATTTGCAACCCCAGAAAGAACTGTAATTCTCCCATGGCACTCATTTCAAACTTCTGTTGCATCAACTTTGTAAAGGCATCACACAACTTGGATCAGAGGATGCAAAAATGATATCATCTACATAATTTGAACAAGTAGATTATGCTGCCCAGCTTCTTAATGAATAAAGTCTTATCTATGGAGCCTCTAGTGAAATTATTTTCCAGAAGAAAGTTTGATAATGTCTCATACCAGGCTCTAGGAGCTTGTTTTAACCCATAAAGAGCCTTATCAAGCTTATACACCAATTAGGATGTTTATTGTCCTCAAAACCTGGAGGTTGACAACATAAACCTCTTCTTTAATTTTCCCTTACAAAAATGCACTTTTGACATCCATTTGAAAAACTTTAAGGTTGTGATAAGCAGCATAAGCTAAAAACAATCGAATTGCTTCCAGTCTGGCTACAGGGGCAAAGGTTTCATCATAATCAATACCTTCCTCTTGTGAAAACCCCTGAACAACCAGTCTGGCCTTGTTCTTAACAATAAGCCCATTTTCATAGTTTTGTTCCTAAACACCCATTTAGTGCCTATTGCACACTTACCTGGAGGTAGAGGACCAGTTCCCACACTTGCTGTTTCTTGAACTGAAGAAGCTCAAGCTGCATGGCATCAACCCATCCATTGTCCCTTAAAGCAATGTGATAATTCTTTGGCTCTTGCTGACTATGAAGAGAGCATAGAAGCAGAAATTAGACAATTGACTTCTTGTTGATACTCCAGCATTGATATCACCAATGATTTGAGACATAGGGTGATTCTTCAGATCTTGATACACAATGAGATCTGTGCAAGTGTTTGTAGCAGGCTCAGCAGCAACAGATGGTGATGGTGAATCATTTCCTTGAAACCAATCAGTGGATGGTAATTCAAAGGAAGTTGAATTCGAAGAAATCTCATCAGCATTTGTTGTGGATGTTGCTACTGGTGCTACAGGAACATCAGGTCTAGCTGAGTCAGGCAGCTGATCACTAAACCTGAAGAGGTGAGTACTGCAATCATCATCATCATCAGCAGTACCACCAGGTGGTGAACTGTTGACAGGAGCAACAGCAGGAGTTTGATAAGGAACATATTGCAGTATGTCCAAATCAAATAACTCCACAGGACTTTGTGGAATCTTGTCCTTTGGAGATTCATTAAACTTAACATGTAGAGTTTCTTCAACCATCTTTGTTCTGCAGTTGAAGACTCTGTATGCCTTGCAAGTAGATGAATACCCAACAAAGTACCCTGCATCCACCTTAGGATCAAATTTATGGAGTTGATCCTTTGTGTTGAGAATGAAACAGGGACACCCAAATGCTTTGAAAAATGAAATCAGAGGAGCCAAATGATGGAGAACTTCATATGGAGTCTTCATCAACCTCTGATTTACTAAAACTCTATTTTGCACATAACAAGCTGTGTTGACAGCTTCAGCCCAAAAGGTCAGTGGCAAACCTGAGTCAGCCAGCATGGACCTTGCAGCTTCAATGAGGGTCCTGTTCTTTCTCTCCACTCCATTTTGTTCTGGAGTCCTTGGAATGCTGAACTGCCTTTTGATTCCCTTTGAAAGATAGAAGTCATCAAGTGTATGATTTCTGAACTCAGTTCCATTATCACTCCTAATACACTTGACTGGAAGGGAATACTGCTTCTCAATATACAGCACAAAGTGAATAATCTTCTGAGCAGCCTCATCCTTTGAATGTAGAAAGAAAGTCCATACAAATCTGGAGTAATCATCCACAATTACCAGACAGTATTTCTTCTTTGCCATGCTCATTACTCTCACAGGACCAAATAGATCCATATGCAGTAATTGCAAGCAGGCAGTGGACTTGGGCACTTCAATAGGAGGGAATGAGACTTTGTGCTGTTTTCCTTTTAAACAAGCAGTGCAGGTTTCATCACAGTGGAACTCCTTTATTGGTAAGCCTCTGACTAAACTATTGTGGGTAAGCTGATTCATGTTTTTGAGATTAACATGACCAAGCCTCCTGTGCCACAGTTTAGATTCTTGAGAAGAGGCTTTGGAAAATAGGCAAGGATTGCCTTTGAGATCTATCTTCTTAGAGAGATCTAAGGCATACACTCTTCCTGTCCTGTTGGCTTTCAGGAGAGTGTGATCATCCAACACCTTGTCAATCAAGTGCAAAACTTTGGATGACAGAATCCTACAGTTTTGACTGGTGAAAAGGGCAACATGGCCTTTATCACACATTTGACTGACACTCAAGAGATTGTACTTGAGATTTTCCACATGATTAACATCATCAATTTGATTTCTCCATTGGAGACAAAGCCCTTACCGATGATGTAACCCCTAGCATCATTGCCAAAGGAGACAAATCCCTTCTTTCCTTGAGAGTAGTCATGAAGAAGAGAGTGTTCCCAGTCATGTGCATAGATCCCACTGTCTACATACCAGATGCTACTTTGGCATGTTGAAGAACCCTGCAAAAATAAACATTAGTTAGTTTTAGAGACCCAAACCTTTTTGGTTTTGGGCCTGGTCTCATCAATAGATGGTAAACTAACAGGTTTATTTGAAACAACAGCCTGAGAGGAAGAAGATGGTGTAGAAGAGGAGTCCTTTGGCTTGGACCTCCTTTTCTGTGGTTTCAACATAGGAGAATCTAGTTGGTTAACTCTACCCAACAGATGTTGTACCATCATCACCAGCTGTGTCTGATTTTGTGATAAAGCTTTCAGCTCATCAGACACATTGCTAGTGGAGTTTGATAAGTTCCTATGTTGCCCCTTCTTCTTTGAGCACCCTCAGCTGTCACCTGTTTAACCCCTTCCTTTTTGGATTTCTTGAGGACTTAAGGGTTACAGGTTTTGATGTTGCTGATACAAATGTGGTCTCAAACTCAGTTTTCATTTTTACCATTTTCTCATTAATTTCTTCTTTTTGTTTGAGTTTGGAACCTCTTTTGTACCAACAATCATCTGTAAGATGATTGAACAAACCACATACTTCACATGGTTTCTCTTCATCTTAGGTTGATCATCAACTAAAGAGGTGAAGCAAGAAGACTTGTTCTTCAATGCTTTGGAAGCATTGTTTGCTTTCTTGACAGCCTCTTTAGTAGTCTTCAAACTCTTTCTACTGCCAGTTTTCTTCTCTTCAGTACTGACAGCAGTTGAAGTTTGAACTTCAGGTGTTAAATCCTGCTCTCTAGTCCTTTCAGGACCTTCAGAATTAACTCCTGAGTTGATCAACTCATTAATCATGTGAATGTCAGCATTTGAACCATCAACATCAGCTGATAGGTTCAAAGAGGGCTTGATGCTGACTGCTACTTCTGATTGTGCTGTATCAAAGGTAGATCACATGATGTGATGGATTGGTTATCACTCTCACCATCAGATTCTACCTCTGCTCTTGGGGTAAAATCTGTAGGTGGAGCAGTGTGTGATTGTAACCAATTCCAAACTTCACATTTGAAGCAGATTGCTTACTAAGAAGCATTTCAAAACCTTTGCATGATTGTACCCATCTATCACACTCGACCTGGGTAACTGCAAGGGTTTCTTTGAGATCTTTGTACTTCTCTAGAAGTACTTCTTCTCTAGCCTTATCATCAATTATTTGGCAATTCAGTTTATAAATCTCATCATTTTTATCTTTGAGCACAAACTCAAACTCAGCTTTGTTTTTGGAAATTATTTGTTCTAGCTCAATGTTCTTATTAATTAGAGCTACATTTGCTTCTCTAATGGAAGCAAATGCTGCTATGCATGGTTCAGAACATAATTTGGCTTTTGCCTCAGAGGATACCTGTGATACCTGAGATGTAGAGGCATTGGAAAATGAAGTATCAGCAGACTCCAAAGCCATAAGAGCTAGATTCCCAAAGGACTGTCACCACCATGTTGACCAGCACCTGAGAACAGTTGATCATGACCAGACAAGTCATCTAGTAAACTGCTCCAGTCAACAACTCCTGGGGTGAAGAAGCTGTGTTGTTGAGGTTGAGCTTGTTGATGAGATTTGGAAGGCTGAGTTTCTGGTAGTGCATGAGGTTGTGGTGTCATAGGAACTTGAACTTGATTTGATTGTGGCATGTAATAACAAGGGTACGGATATGGCATTTGACCCTGAGGAACAAAATATGCCGGAGATTGTTGTTGAGGATGATGACTAGAGGTGACAGGATGTTGCCCTCTGTGTTGTTGACTATTGCCAGGAAAAGTCACAAGGGTGCAGTGGAGTTAGATCCAGTTGATCTACACTCTCTTGCAAAGTGTCCAAGCCTTTGGCATTTGTGACACCTCAACTTGCTCTTGTCAAAACCAACTTTGGTTTTGCCAGAGAGTCCTGGGAATTTTCTTCCAGTTCTTTTATAGAACTTCTGAGATCTGATATTTATCAAGGCCATTTGGCTCAAAATCCATCTCTTCTAAGTCATCATCAGCAATCCCCTTGAGATCATCCATAATGAAACATAGATTGTCATTATTACACCAGTAAACTGACCATCAACACTCACAAAACAGAATCAGAAGTGCTTGAAGAGAAATTAATATGCTCATCATACTGGCATTCAGATGAAGCATATTCTGACTCATGACCCACAAGGCAGTGTTGCCTTGTACAAAGTCTTCAGTGAGCTTTCCAGATGAAGACAGCTTTCTCTTCTGTTCTATCTCTCTCTCAAAAGTGAGCAGTTTCCCATGGAGTTGGGTGAGAGATAGTTTTTCCAAACTTGCACTGGAGCGTAGGACAATAGTATATGTGTCCCATCTCTCAGGCAGTGATCTGAGAAATCTGTTATTCATCTGAATATTGGTGTATTCAAGTTTGACCATTTTTAGTTCAGAGATCAAACAAGAGAACCGCTCATATTGTTGAGTCAGTGTCTCACCCTTTCTATGAGAGAATGTCTCATATTGTTGGGCAAGAATTTCTCTATTATTTGCCAAGACCTCATCTGTTCCTCCAAATTGTTCTTTCAAGGCATTCCAGAGGTCATGGGCAGTTTCATGATGCATTAGCCCAGAATAGATTTCATTGGCAGTGCCATGGCCAGAATTCCATGGGCTTTTGCATCAATTTCAAGCAACTTCTTATCCTCATCTGAGTATTGCTCCCTCCTCTTCGGAACCATTTGATTGGTTTCCGGGTTATTCACCATAGGCTTGTGTGGACCATGTACCACTGATGTCCAACACCCTGCGCTGTTAACAGACAGGTGATGGAGCATACGTCTTTGCCATATGTTATACTCATTCCTAACCAGCATAGGTGGCTTGGTTGAGGAACCAGTATTGTGAGGATCATTGGAAGGAGTAGTCATTTTCAGTTCAAAAACAATTTAGTTCAAGCTTTTAAAAGTTTTAGACAGACCACAACAAACTCAATGAGAACCAAGAAAAGATCTCAGGATGAATGAGCAGAAATACAGAAAATTCAATCTCTATAACCGTTTCTTGCAAAAACAAAAGCTAATTCAATCAAACTTAGATCTTGAATAGCAGTTTCAATGATCAATTATTAGATCGATCAATGATTAACCGCTCTGATACCATTTGACAGGATCAGCGATCACAAGTTTGATGTATTAGGATACAAAGCAGCGGAATACAAACAAGAATTAGACAAATTGTAGCAAGCAATCGATACTTGTAAGCATTAAGAGTGCATACGGTTATAGAAGAGAATATATATTTCTGATTTCAAGGAATGTTTATAGATGTAGAATATTCTAATCAAATCATTCATACATTCCATTCATTCTCATTCATCCATCGTTACAATAAGTTGTCACTCCTTATATAGAGTGCAACAATCACTGCTGTTATCACGAAAGTGACAACTGGCAGATCAAATACAAAATAACTAATTCTTAACAAACTACTGAAATGTTCACAACTACTGAGAACATATCAGCGTGTTAAGTACAAATATAAAACTACTGAAACTACAACGACTGAAGAACAACTCTTCAGTCGTTTTACAAAACTACTGAAACATAAACTACTGAAACTGAAATATAAAACTACTGATATCACAACTACTGAAGAAGTACTCTTCAGCAGTTGTGACAAACTACTGAGGCTTCAGTACTTGATCTTCAGACTTTGACCTTCAGGTGTTTCATCAGCTGATGACTTCAGTAGATATCATCAGCTGATGTCTTCAGTCTTTGTCTTCAGACTTTGTCATCAGTTGTTGATCTTCAGCACTTGTAAACTCTTCAGCTGTTGTACTTCAGTACTTTGGTCTTTCAGCTTCAGCACTTAGTTCTTCAGCTGTTGAGTCTTCAGCACTTGATCTTCAGCTGTTGAAGTCTACAGCACTTGTCAAACTACTGATGAGGCTTTCAGCAGTTGTTGTGATACCATGTGGGACTTAGAGGTTTTCTGATCTTGGCTCATTGGTTCTTTTGGTCCAAACCAAAGTCCTTCGAAAACAAGACTCCTTTGAAGAACAAACATCTACGGAAGACCATGTTCTGCGAGTCCAAACACTTGTATTTAATAATACAAGTGTTACAGTCAACAAGTCAATATGACAGTTGTGCAATCCACCCCAGAAGATCCGGTTTTCTTTAATATAACACACATGCCTATAAATATGGATCCTAGGTTCACATCAAGGGACGGCGACGATAGCAAGAAGACACACGATTACAAACAACCAAACTCAAATCACACAAACACAAACCCTAGCAGCTGTCACATCACATCATACATTCAACCAATTTATTTCATTCATCTGCAATCATTAACATGTTTAATGAATACATTTGAATTAATATTTTTATTATTAATTGTGTTCCTCTTATTATGTTTGTCTTAATCATTAATCATATTGAATTTATTAAAAAACAATTAAAAAAGTTAATGTTGATTTCGCAAACATTGACTTACTAAAAAAATTAACACTGAAAAGGTGAAGGAGATAATGTTCTTGAATGTGTAGCCTCCAAAATAGAAAACCTCAAGCTTGTATACCCACAAGCCCTTCCAAAACCCAAGCTTGTTAGGACAGCAACACCTAGGAACTCTCTTCCTTTGGTCCTCCACAAGTCCGAAAATTTCAGCTTGCAACCTCCTGAAATCCGAAATTTTCAGCCACTTTTGGAGAGCCTTTTTGCGATGTGTGTGTAAGAGAAGGTGTTTCTTTGAGAGAGGAGAGTTGGAAGAGTGCAAGAATAGGTAAAGTCTTGAAAGAACCAAGACTAAAAGACCCCTCACACACCCACCATGGGGCGGCCGAATTTTTTTCCCTTTTCAACTTCATCCCTTATATAGTTGAATCTTCGTTCAATGTGCCTAGTCTTTTGATGTGCACAGGGTTCCTTTATTTGAGCAATCACACCCTCGTTATCACAAAGAATTTCTAGGGGGTTCTGAATGGAAGGGACCACCCCTAGATCGACAATGAACTTCTTTAACCATGCAGCTTCCTGCGCTGCTAATGAAGCGGCGATGTATTCTGACTCTGTAGTTGATAATGCCACCACATCTTGCTTAGAGCTCTTCCAAGAGATTGCTCCTCCATTCAAGATGAAAATGTACCCCGATTGTGATCGTGAATCATCCCGATCAGTTTGGAAACTCTCATCCGTGTAACCTTTTACTACGAGCTCTTCTTCACCAGATCCATAGATTAGGAACATATCTTTGGTCCTCATTAGGTACTTAAGTATGTTCTTAATAGCCATTCAATGACTGCTTCCAGGATTTTGTTGGTATCGGCTTGTCATGCTCAAAGCGCATGACACGTCCGGTCTAGTGCATATCATTGCATACATGATGATTCCTATAGCAGACGCATACGGGATACCCTTCATTTTGTCTTGCTCATCCTTTGAGCTTGGACATTGAGTCTTACTCAAGATTGTCCCTCTTTGAATAGGTACGATACCTTTCTTAGAGTTGTCCATCTTGAACCTTTTGAAGATCTTATCAATGTATGCACTTTGATTCAAACCTATCAACCGCCTTCATCAATCCCTATAAATCTTTATTTCTAAAATATAGGTGGCTTCACCAAGATCCTTAATGGAGAAACAACTTCCAAGCTAGGCTTTTACACCTTCCATGGTTGGAATGTCATTTCCAAATAGTAAGTGTCATCGACATACCATACTAGGAAAATGGTGATGCTCCCACTAGCCTTCTTATATACACATGCTTCATTAGCTTTTTTGATGAACCCAAATTTGGTTATTTCTTCATCAAAACAGTGATTCCAACTTCTTGATGCTTGCTTCAATCCATAGATTGATTTCCTTAACTTGCATACTTTGTTAGGATGTTTTGAGTTGACAAAACCTTCAGGCTGAACCATATAGACATGTTCCTCAATATATCCATTTAGAAAAGCGGATTTGACATCCATTTGCCAAATCTCATAATCATAATGAGCAGCTATGGATAATAATATCCTAATAGACTTGAACATTGCAACTGGTGAGAAAGTCTCATCATAATCAACCCCTTGTGTTTGAGTGAAACCTTTTGCTACAAGTCTAGCTTTATAAGTATCCAAGTTTCCATGCATATCAGTTTTCTTCTTGAAAACCCACTTACTTCCAACTATCTTCGAGTTAAGAGGTGGTTCAACCAAGTCCCACACTTGGTTGTCATATATGGATTGCATCTTAATGTTCATGGGTTCAATCCCTTTGCCATAATCCAAATTGGACATTGCATCATGATAGGTGGTCGGTTCATCAGAATCTACCACATAGCATCCATCTACGAAAAATCCAAATCTTTCAGGTGGATTACTAATTCTACCAGATCTGCAAATGTTATGTGTACTTTGATCAATCACTTGATCATTCTCAACATCCTCATGTTGAGTGCTAGTATCAACCAAACGTGTATCAGTTTCTGGTTCTTGATCCTCCTCAAGATCCACAGTTCTACTGCTAGTTCCATCCGTAAGGAACTTAGCTTCTAAGAACTCAGCCTTCTTGGCAACAAACTCCTTTTGTTCCAATGGATCATAGAAGTAATATCCCATAGAATCTCTGGGATATCCAATGAAGATACACTTAGTGAAACGGCTTTCTAGCTTGTTTAAGGTGGGAGTCTTAACATAAGCCTCACAACCCCATACCTTTAAATATGATAGTGATGGAACCTTCCATGCCATATTTCAAAAGGTGTTGTTTCCACTTTCTTGGTTGGGGCCATATTCAAAATACGGGTCGCAGAGAGCAAAGCGAAACCCCAAAATGATAGAGGCAGTGAGCTTCTAGCCATCATAGATCGAACCATATCTAATAGAGTTCGATTCCTCCTCTCGGACACGCCATTATGTTGTGGCATTCCAGGAGGAGATAGTTGTGAGACAATACCACAACTTGTAAGATGATCTCTAAAAGCATCACTTAGGTATTCACCTCCTCTATTAGTGTGGATAATTTTTTATTTTCTTGTTGAGTTAATTTTCAACTTCATTTGGAAGATTTAGAACATTTCAAAAGCTTCATCTTTGTGTCTTAACAAGTACACATAACCATATCGACTATAGTTATCGGTAAAGGTAATGAAGTATCTTTCATGGTACCTAGTCATTGGCTTAAAAGGACCACATACATCCGAATGTATGATGCCTAATAAATCTTTTGCCCGTTCGGACTTGCCACTAAACAGTGCCTTAGTCATTTTACCTTGTAAACAAGATTCACATGCATCGAATGAAAAATATTCATTTGTCTTTAAAAGACCATTCTTTTGAAGTGTTTGTATGCGCTTCTTGTTTATATGACCAAGACGGCAATGCCAAAGATAGGTATCACTCAAATCCAGTTTGAGTTTCTTAGTGGTGGTTTGGTACAAAGAACTATCATATAATGTGTTTTCATGAACCAATTCATAAATATCATTAACAGGAATAGCTTTAAAATAAAACGTGCCTTTTGAAGAAACATGAATTTCATTCTCAATAAATGACAAAACATAACCATATTGTCTTAATAGGGAAACAAAAATAATGTTCCTAGTCAAACGAGGAGCATACAAAATATTGTTCAAAATTGCTTCCAAACCATTTGGAAGCTTCAAGATGTAGTCCCCTCGGCCTTCAACTTGAACCTTTGCCCCATTCCCCATGTAGAGGTTTACATCCCCTTTCTTGAAGTCCTTACTTCTTTTGAACCCCTACAATAAGTTGCAAATATGAGTTCCACATCCTGTATCGAATACCCATGTGTTAGAGGATATTAAATTTGATCAACATGAATCATGAAATTGTACCTGAGGTTTGCCCGGCATCCCTCTTAGCTTGCAACTCTTTGAGATGGACTGGGCAATTTCTTGCCAATGTCCAATCTCCCCACACTTAAAGCATGGGTCATTCAAAGCAACCTTTTGCTTCTTCTCCGCTGCTTTTGGTGGTGGCGCTCTTACCACTCCCTTTCCATTTCCCTTAACGTGCCCTTTACCCTTGGCAACATTTGCCTTGGGTGCGGGGTGAGGCCTCTTCTTGTTCCCACCTTCATTGATGGTGAGAACGGGTAAAATCCTTTTACCCATGACCGCCTCGGCAGTTTTGAGCATAGAGTGAAGCTCACTTATGTTCTTGTCCCACCCGTTCATGTTATAGTTCATGAAAAAGTTGTCAAATATTTTTCACAAATAGTTAAGGATCAAATCCGTAGCCAACTCTTTCGAGACAAAACAACTCAGCCTTTCGAGGCGGTCGATGTGGCTTTTCATCTTAAGTACATAAGATGAAACAGATTGAGTGTCATCCATACGACACGCATGGAGTGCTCGAACCGTTTCGAAGCGCTCAACCCGAGCTTGTTGTTGGAACGTTTCCTTTAACTGGGTTATCATGTCGTATTCAACGGGATTTCATTGTTATCATTATTGTTGGTGGCCATCTACAAAATACAACGAAGTTCAATTTTAGCAGTTTCGATATTGTTCATATTTTAATAATTAAAACCCTTTTAAGTGTCTTACACAATATTAAAATCTAGAATCCATCGTTACATTAAATAGTGGTTAGGTGACCTTTATCCCATTTTTTAAATTAACAAGGTAGTCAACGTTTTGACAATTGCAACCCTTTGCAACTTCTAGGGTATGGGATCGACTTTAAAACATCATATGTATAGTCGCCATGTTAATCCATCAACACCTTTGTAAACCATATTGTAGGTGATCCATTTAACATGGTTTGCAAATCAAGTTACCCTACTTGCACAGACATGTGAGTTTTCCAACATAAGTGGTTAGGTGACCTTTATCCCACAAATATGGTATCCCCACCTCAAGTCACAAGTTCTCTCAAAATGGTTAGGTGACCTTTATCCCATTAAGAGTTTCCAAATGACTCAAGTGTTGTGCAAAAGGATGGTGTTAAACTTGTTTATTTTTTGAAAGGTTTAAGTTTCCATAATCTTAGTTTAGAAAACTCTATGTACATTATATTTGCATGCTTTCAAATACAAGGTACCCTATGGTTCACTTTTAATAAAACCTCTTTTATTAAAATCATTAATCCTTTTAATAACCTTTTATTAACCACTTAATGATTAAGAACCATCAAATTTTCAGCTTGTAAAGTTTGTTAACGAGTTTGTTATGCATAACCAAATGACAAACAATCAATCAAACAACAAACATCCAAACAAGCATAAACATACAACATGAGTGCATAACCATAGCCACTAAGTTGACCACACTTGTTTGCCATCACAAGTGTTGTCATAAGGTCTTTCCTAAGGGTTGAGATGACACATCAAAATGTGTCCATGAACTCCCACTTGAAACCACATCCAAAAGTTTCAAGTGTCCATGTCTTTTGTGTCCTTCTTTGAGTCTTCATCTTGTGCATCTTCTTTTACAAAAATCATATCCTAATACAATTTTTCTAATAAAATAAATGCACCTAATCTATTTATTACATAACCAAATGAATAAATAAATTACAACCCAAAATACAAAACACAAAACTACAAACCTTACAAGAATCAAAACCAACTGACATACAACAATCAACCAAAACCAAAACCATAGGGCCAAGGCTATGTTATGCACCATAATATGAAATATATATAACATCCAAGAACAATAATGAATCCCTTATTTCAGCCCTAAAATTTTAGTAAAGCATGCAAGAATAAACCTTGAAAGATTTACATCAAATGGTTGATTGTGTTGTTTGGACCAACTTTAATTTTTTGTTGGGTTTTGTAACATGTAAAACTAGCTAGTTAAACCATTTAAACTTTAAAAACACAGCAGAATATAGGTATTAACATATGGTTACCAATCTGAAAACTTTAGCATCTTAAAGCATATACAAAACCCAGAATGAGGATCAATAATATGTGTGAAATAGTGTGCTATCAAACATAAAACAACCATAGGGAGTTCATAGATACAACCTTTCTTGTACAAAAGTTGTACAGGAAAAAAGTGAAGGAGATGATGTTCTTGAATTTGTAGCCTCCAAAATAGAAAACCTCAAGCTTGTATACCCACAAGCCCTTCGAAAACCCAAGCTTGTTAGGAGAGCAACACCTAGGAACTCTCTTCCTCTTGTCCTCCACAAGTTCGAAAATTTCAGCTTGCAACCTCCTGAAATCTGAAATTTTCAGCCACTTTTGGAGAGCCTTTTTGCTATGTGTGTGTAAGAGAAGGTGTGTCTTTGAGAGAGGAGAGTTGGAAGAGTGCAAGAATAGGTAAAGTCTTGAAAGAACCAAGACTAAAAGACCCCTCACACACCCACCATGGGGCGGCAGAATTTTGTTCGAAAATGGGTTTCCCCTCATTTTGAAACTTTTATTAATTTGTACTCTTTCATCCCTTAATTTATAAAATTAAAACCTATTTTAATTTTATATCATTAACAGACTTTTATTTGTTATTATTTAACCAACTTAAATAATTAAACAAATAAAATCTCAGGAACAAACTATCCATATAATGTTGTTCTATTATAAAACAATGTTTTAGAAAACCCATTTTCTAAATTGGTGTCATTGTTTATTTGTATGATCTCATCAACAAATAAACATTTATTGGTGTTTGTATAGCTTGTTATTGGGTATGACCCGACTTGGATCATGACGTACTAACCACATCAATCTTGTATGTGTCTTGGGCATACAAGATCCAACACCTTCTTCTTCATGTATAAAACCAGAGCACCCTAAGGAGATATACTAAGTCTAATGAAACCCTTATCAATCAACTCTTGTAGTTGGTCCATCAGTTATTTCATCTTGGAGGGACCTAAACGATACAACACCTTAGCAACACGTTAGGCAGCCGATATTAAATCAATCTAGAACATGATTTCTAGGTCTGGTGGCATTCTTGGTAAATCTTCTGGGAACATGTCGAGAAAAGCACACACAACTCATACATTAGACAGTTGTGTTGTTGGTGTATCCACATCCTTCATGTAAGTCAGGTAGGCGCTACATCCATGCCTTATGCACTTTCCTGCCACCGCCATCAAAATCACCTTCGGAATCATAGTGAGTCGATCACCATAAACCGACACCGAACTCCCATCAAGCGCTATTAGTCGAATCATCTTCTTACAAAATATGATATTCTCTTTATAGGCTGTTAACCAATCCGTTCCTAGGACTACAACAAACCCGCCCAAGGTTATCACAAACAGTCTAGCAGGAAACTTATGACCTTCTAACTCTACGTCGTAGCCTTCTATTACCTCAAAAATCCTAGTAGACTTACCCATGATAGTTTCTACTTCAAAGGGCTCATCAATATTATTACTTCTAATATGCAGGTTAGCACAGAAAGCAACATAAATAAAACTCTTACTAGCACTAGAATCAAATAACACACAAACTAGAGTTTGGTTTACTAGAAACATACCTGACATAACATTAGGGTCCATCCTAGCATCCTCTTGGGTCATCGTGTAGGCTCTGGCGCTTGCCTTCAGCTCTTCATTCCCTGCCTTCTTCCGTAACCCGAAGCTCTCAGCCCATAACTTCTTGTAGTCCCTGCTTATGTGACCCTCTCCACCATAATAAAAACACTTTACCACCCTGCACTCTCTCTCCATGTGGTCGGGCTTCCCATACTTGTAGCACACATTCAAGCCCTACCTTCACTCACCCGTGTGCTCCCTTCCACACTGGCCACACCCTTTCATCCTCGCACTAGCTGTGGCCACACGCCAGTCATCCACCCTTGCAGCTTTGTTTTTTGGGTGGCCCCACCACGTCCAAACCTCTCCCCGTTCCAATTCCGGTCTCCACCACCTATCTTGCTCACCTCATCCACCACCACCTCTTGATCATCATATAGCCTTCCTGCCATATCAACCACCGACCTAAACGTACTCGGTCGAGAGACAATCATGTGCCTACAAATGTCTGCCAGTAAGCCCTGAATGTATCTTTCAATCTTGTATGACAGAGGTGTCACCTAATCTGGCACTAGTCGTACCATTTCGTTGAACTTGGTGGTGTATTGCTGGTGTGTCATGGTTCCCACCTCTAGCTGTAGAAACTCCCTCTCCACCTTATCCAACTCCCTATGAGGACAGAATTCTTCAATCGCCAACTTCTTTAGCTCTTCCCACTTCATCTTCCTAATAGCCCTGCTACCCTCAGCCTGGACAATATTGTCCCACGAACACAAGGGTGAGTCCACGAATGAGTAGGTGGCAAACTTCACCTTCTGATCTTCACTACACTCATTAATATCAAGTACAACCTCCATCTCCCTCCCCCATCGATGAGCAGCAGCAGTACTAGTGCCATCCAAAGTTGCGGGCTTACACCTGTGGAATGCCCCATAGTTACAGTGTCGTGTTGTTTCCTACAAAGGCTCATCTTCTTCCTTATCCCTGGATACAACTGTCTAAGTCTCCGCTTTCTCCCTCTCTCCTGAGGATATATTCCTCTCCTTCCTCTTATCTTCTCTTACCGCTTTAATCACTTCAGTCACCACAGATGGTAGGATTGTCTGCAAGACCTGGTGAACCTCCTCCACCATAGCGTCCTTCACTAAGGCCCTCAGATTCGCACTCTCATCCCCACATTTTGGATGAGGGGTCACGGGCTATTCATGAGCCATCTCCTCAGCTCTAGCCTTGCCTCTTGTGACCCGTGGTCCAGCACCACATCCACCATGGCCTCCACCTCGAGAAGCCTTTGAAGATCTACCTCCAACCATCCTCTAAACACTATAAGATCCAAACACCAACACGGTCATTCAAGGTAATAGCTCAATTTATGTCAAGTATAATAAGTCCCTAATTATAGTGGATAGTTATGATTAGCCACTTACTTTACTCTTCATACCCCAAGCATTTCCTATCCTGAGTACAACAGTATCTAAATCCACTAAGAAGCACATAAACCACATAACATGCGCACATGGTACCAGTTAATATTGAAGAAAATACTTGATGGCACGTAGCTACTCGGGCTAGCATCCTTCCATTTTGTCCAATTCTAAGTTTAAGTTTTAGGTTTTAGAAAATATTTTATCCAATTCTCTTAAACTTTGGCTCCGATACCAACTTGTAAGGCCCCGTTTCCGGAACACTCACAGTTGTCAATCATCGCACATAAAACATAAATCATTCATTTACAGTTTCTAAAATATTGCAGCGGAATCATTTAACTAAAACCATTTCATATATTAATAATCGCTTTTTCAAAATAATACATCATTGTTAAATTACAAAATATTATTTTTTGAATTACATCACAAAAACATCATAGTTATACAAAATGGATGCCATCCAGAACTAGCCAAATAGCTGCCACATGCCATCCTCAACAACTCTTACCTACCAACTAGAAAATACATAAAAATTCAGCGTTTCTGAGTGAGTTCTAGTTTTCTAAAACATAATATACTTTACTTTCGTTTAAAACTGTTATTTAGTTGCATATTCAATCATGCATCATACATACAAATAGATAATCTTATTATTATCTTTCATCATCATTCGTTAGCTTTCATTCATTTATCAGTGTACGTTAACGTTATCATTCGTTCTTATTCATTATCTTTCTTAGTGTACATTCATACATTCGTCATTATCTTCACTTCTCATCCGGACTAATGTCATGTGCTATACCCCGAACATTATGCACGAAGCTGGTTACTGGGCTGAGGTGTATAATAGACCCCCGAACATTGTGCACAAAGCCGACTCCAGTACTAGGGCAAGCGACAAGGGTCCCATACATATGGTCAATCACAAGGTTAGACCCCAGTGTGCATCCTTCCTGTGTATAACCCACACACAGTTAAGCTAACACCCTTCATTGGGTGTGAACCTCCTTACATTGCTTGCAAGACTTTTCATACGTTCATTCTTACTTTCATGCATGCATTCATTCTTTCTTTACGTTCCTCTTTTCATTCATCACTAATTTCTACTATCCTTTACATAATACTTTACATTTATTGATATAAGCATACCACGCAAAGCCATGGAAATATACACAATAAGGAACATAAAGAATACATAACATAAACATACATAAACACCATCATGCAACGCCCTACAACATCATATATCATCATACATCACCCCAAGGACAACCCAAGTCATAGCCTAAAACTTCTTGTTTTCCCAAAATTCTATAAAATATTCTAAGTGTTTAGGCGCATGAGCACTATGCAAGCGCTTGACCTTTCAGGCATATAGGAACACTTAGGCGCATGGGAAACTTTTGTGGTGCATGAGCACTATGTAGGTGCATGGCCAAAAACTTAATCAATGTGGGCAACTTCTTAGGTGCATAGGACTATGAAGGCGCATGGTCAACCAGGCGCATGGACAGTTAGGCGCAAGGAAACACTTGGCCAATTTTGGCATAAACCTAGGCGCATGGGAATTATTAGGGCGCATGGATATCTGGCGTGTAGGACTTAGGCACATGAGCAACTAACTTTAACTAACCAACATATTCCAATCCTAGTCCAATTCTGACATGTTCTAAGCTTAGTTTTACACTCTAAGCATCAGAACCACATACATAACATAATCATGACATCATAATCACCCAAAACATACCCTACCCTCATACACATTCATACATACAAACGGGTATCAATACCCACTTATAAAGCCAACATACATGCATTTCCAGCCCCAAAGAAATTTTTAACATTTAAAATAAGGGATCTAGAACTCACCTTTGACAAGTTTCAGGCAAGACTTCTTCAAACTCGAATGCATAATGGAGTTCAAACACCTAAAAACCCACTAAAACACACAACCCGAACATACAAACACAAATAAGCATGTAACCGAGGCTATAAACCAGCCAAGAAGCACTTAAAACACCAAAAAAATACCTCCACTCTGGATTCTTCTCCTTCTTCTTCAAAAACCCGAAACTTCTCTGCTTTCTCTCTCAAAAATCCGAACAAGAGTGATGTGTAAGGTGATATGGCACCTTTTTGTACAAAATATATTATTTTATTTCATTTGTACTTTTTTACACCTTTAACCCTTCTACTTGGCTTTTATTTATTTTCCTTCTTTTATTCTTCTTCCTTTAAATTTTTTGGTGTTACTCTCTGAAAAGGCAAAAGGGAAAAGGCATATATAAGAAGAGGAACATGTCAAAAAGAAACAAA